>KV003244.1:352536-363828 GCA_001598015.1 Dorcoceras hygrometricum | reverse complement strand
TTAAGTACTTGTGAAGGACTAAGAATATGTTCATGGTCTATGGGGGTGGGACTAAGAATATGTTCATGGTCTATGGGGGTGGGACTAAGAATATGTTCATGGTCTATGGGGGTGGGACTAAGAATATGTTCATGGTCTATGGGGGTGGGACTAAGAATATGTTCATGGTCTATGGGGGTGGGACTAAGAATATGTTCATGGTCTATGGGGGTGGGACTAAGAATATGTTCATGGTCTATGGGGGTGGTGAACTGAAACTGGAAGGCTACACTGATTCTAGCTTCCAGTGTGACGTGGATGATTCGAAATCAACCTCTGGATTTGTATTCATGCTCAATGGTGGTGCTGTCTCTTGGAAGAGTTCCAAGCAAGACACCATCGTGGATTCAACCACTGAGGCTGAGTACATCGTAGCATCAGCTGCTGCTAAGGAAGCGGTTTGGATAAGGAATTTCGTCCAAGAGTTGGGCGTCATTCCTAATGGAGTTGGTCCAGTCCCGGTGTACTACAACAACACGGGTGCCGTTGCGCAAGCAAAGGAGCCTTGGTCTCACCAAAGATCCAAATATATACTGAGGAAATGCCACATAATCCGGGATATTGTGGCTAGAGATGACGTAGCAGTTGAGAGAGTCGCCTCTATGGACAACGTTGCTGATCCACTTACGAAGCGCTTGCCAGGACCCTTGTTTGAAAAACATCGCGAAACAATGGGACTACGTCTGATGAGTAGTTGGCTTTAGGGCAAGTGGGAGATTGTTAGAGTAGATGCCCAACTAGCCAACTTGTGGCGTGTGGGTTTATAGACTCTTGTATGAAACGATCTTTATATATGATATTCGCATTTATTTATGGCATTCTTTACTTTCATTGTGTTGTATGATGATTAACAATTGCGTTGAGTAAAGACCTAGAATGCACTATAGTGTATGTTAGATGTGATAGTGGGTATGACGACTATCATGAAACACATCTAATAGTCACTGTGTATTTTGAATTAGTTCCTAGTCGATTGGGCCGTCAAAATGATGATAAGGCCGCCCGAGCTCGAGACTAGTATCTGCGATGCGAAGTACCATGTTTCATTGATAGGGAACATTGTGATGTTTTGAGCATGTAGATAGATAGTGACCTGGTGATCTATCGAACTACCCTCGTTCGGACTTTCCAAGTGGTTACCATTTGTCGAGTGGATAAGTCCGAGGTCTTGGTTGTACTGATTAGTCCTCATGTCTCGAAACAACATTGAGGCTCTACATGATAGGCGCCTCACTTTGACCCGTTTGCCGACTCACTTGGGGTCATTAGACAGCGGGATTGGGTGAGACCCCGATGCATGTAGGAGTCGATGCATCGTTGTCGAGGATTAACCGCTCGCAGACATGCGTGGATATCCTATGATATCTGAGGGGATAATAGTGTATAAATCTCTGGCCAGAGTACTAGAAGTGTTTTAGGTAAATGGATTTACCTAGTTACACTCGCGATGTCACTATTCGATCTCCAAGCGGGATATATGGATTGAAAGGACCGTACTGTACGCTAACCACGACCAACTGGTTCTTGCAGGCACTATCAGTGATACCTAGGGGATCATGGGCGATGTTGCTAGACGCTCTTACCATGATCCGATGGGAAAGTCCGGAATTGTGATTCCGGAGCCACAATGGTTGTGGGCCCATGGCTAGCTGTATCCCTGAACCATTGAGGGTCACACAAGTACTGGATTCGAGATTCCCGCACGGAAACTGAGCTCAATGTGTTGAGCATAGGAGGCGAATTTTGGAAGTACGACTTCCTAAAATTCAACAGGGGTCAAATCGTGATTTCCGCTGTTGAGGGGCAAAACGGTCGTTTTGCACTGGGGTTCTGAAAAATGGTTTTTCAGATCATAATATTCAGTTTTGGAAACTGATTCGATCAGTCCGATCTGATCGGCGATCGGAGTTGTAATGAAGTCGCAGTGATGGATATCGTCATTTGGACCCTGGCCCGTTGGTCCGGTTCAAGTCCATCACTAATCTACTTAAGGTAGACTAGGGCTTCATAACTTATAAATACATTACAACAACCCTAACCCTAGAGCTCCTAAGTGCGCCCCCCCCCCCTCCTCACATACCTCACGTCCGCCGCCGGTTCCACGCGCCGCCGCCGCCGCCATGCCTCGCCGGAATTTGTTCCGGCCAACTTTTCGAGGTGTTTCCGTCTGTGCTGATCTCGTCAGGCCTTCTAGTGCAGGCTGACGAAGGAACCTTGCTTCCGGTCGTGGACCTGATTGACGAATCTACCGCCGCCTACCGTGAAGAGCCGGTCTTCTTGTAATTCCGGTTTGAGCAAGGCGCAAGTAGCCAGCTAGGTAATACCCCGAGAAACACCCTATGAATGGTTCATATTGTGTTATTATTTAATTGTATTTAACATTTTCCGGCCTTATTTTGTTCTTCCGCTGCCTCGCCGGGAGACGGGATCCGGATTCGCCACGGTCCCCCAACAGATACGCTGTACTCATCGCCAATCTAGAACCCAAAGTTGTTTGCAAACTCTTGCAAAACCTGGAAGTAAATCAGGATCATGATCTGAAACAATCGAAACTGGCACACCATGCAATCTCACCACAAATTGATGTACAGCTGCGCCATATTATTCAACGAATAGGTCATGTTGCAGTGAATGAATTGCGCAGACTTCGGCAATCTGTCAACGACCACCCAAACTGCATCGCAACCACTGCTGGAACGAGGCAAATGTGTGACAAAATCCATAGCTATGTGCTCCCAAATCCATTGGGGCACCCCTAAGCTTTGCAACAAACCACCAGGTCTCATCCTCTCAGCCTTGACTTGCTGACAATTCAAACAACGGGCTACAAAATCAACAACATCACTCTTCAAACCTGCCCACCAGTAATGTTGCTTCAAGGCATGATACATCTTCCTTGTACCAGGATGGAAACTGTATCTATTGCAGTGCGCTTCTCGCAAGATCTCTTCCTTCGGGATGATCAGAGTTGGCACAACCAGCCTACCACGAAACCTTAAACAACCATCAGAAGAAACAGAGTAGTCCTCCAACTGACCAGCTCTCACCTTCAGTTTCAACTCATGGATGGATGGATCAGTCCTCTGAGCTGCTCTAATGCAAGCAATAATCTGTGGCTCAACTTGAAAAGAAGACACGACAACATAATCCTCAGCTGGGTAATATCGCCAACCAGTAGTTCTTAGATTCTCATGAACCTTCGAAATCTGCATCGAAGCCAACATCTCCACTTGAGCCTTCCTGCTCAATGCATCAGCAACTACATTCATCTTTCCAGACTGATATTGGATCTCACAATCAAAATCCTTAAGCAGCTCCATCCATCTACGCTGTCTCATGTTCAAATCTGACTGAAAAAACGGATACTGAAGACTCATGTGGTCGGAGTACACCACAAATTGCTCACCATACAGGTAGTTGCGCCAAATCTTCAAAGCAAAAACCACTGCCGCTAACTCCAAATCATGAACTGGGTAATGAGTCCCATGCGGTTTCAACTGACGAGAGGTGTGAGACCTGGATTTGTAATCAAGATTTAATTGTTGGAATGTATCGGTTTTTAGAGATTTCTGGTGGTTTAGATCTCTGTTTGTAAGTTTGGTTTGCTTTTGCGGGTCTGAAATAGCATTTGGAGCAATTCTGGGAGTTTTCGTATTTTTGAGGTTTTTGTGTAAAAGCTGGTTTTTGGGTGAAAGCTGGTTGAATTGTAAAAACCAGTCGTAGCGCTTATTTGGAAACGTGAGATTCCAAAACACCGTCGTTTGGAGAGATCTGGTAGCGCTTGATATACCAATCGCTGGTTTAGTGTATTTGTATCGAGTTGGATACGGTGTCGTTTGAATAAGTTGGGGAGACGTCGTTTTGGTTTAGCGCTAGTGTGAGATCTGATCGCGTGTGTGAGTACCTGTTGGTTGTTCAGTCGAAGCAGATGTCAACGCGGGTCAACATCACTGTAGCGCGAGAAGGAAACTTCTTCGTTTGGATGTTGCGACTGGTTGTCCAGCTGCGAGAGATTTGTTCGCTACTGTAGCTTGCAGCTGGTGGTGGTTACTGTAGCTTGCAGCTGGTATTGCGCAAGAGCTAGCGACTGGATGAAGTCAGTTGTGCGACGCCGTTTTGATTAGTTGCAACGCTGCGTTTTATATGTTGCGGCTGGTACCAGCTTTTGGAGAATTCCCGTGATGTTTAAACCAGTCGTCTGGTTGTCTAGCTTTTGGTTGAGAACCAGTCGTAGGTAGTGTTCTACGACGTCGTTTTGTTTAGCGTGGGTTGATAATTCAGCAGTTGGTTCTTTGCATCTGCTGGTTTGTTGGTTCCTTCTGGTTATGTCGGTGGATAATTTAACCAGCTTTTGCGAGATGTATTTAAGGAAGACTTGGTCTTCGATTTCGAGCACCAGATTCCATACTTAGAATATTTTCCCCGATTTCTTCTTCGCTTCGAACCCTAGGTTACTGTTCACCGTAGCTTTTCTCCGGCAATTCCCATCGTTTCCGGCCGTTGTTTGATACATGCGAGGTAGCGTTGGACTCCTCTTGCGAAGCTCTATCATTCCATACCACTTTTGGAGGCTGTGGTTGTCTAGTTGAGGAATGCGAAGTTGCAGCCCGATTGTGCGTTGTAGTGCAGGTAGAACTTCGTTCCTTTGTGATGAGATCTTGTTTCTAGCCTTGGTTTAAGCTTCCAGTAAGTCGTTTCGATAGTAATTGCGTTGGTTGAGCGTGGCTCCCAGCCGTGAGCTTCTGTAATTGGTCGTGAGTTTCTGTGCATCTTTTGAGATCTGTGTGTTGTGTATTTAGCAGGTTGCTATCCACATCTCTCGGGCCTATTATGTAGTAATTGTTGCACAAAAGTATAAGGTACAGATCTGAGCTTGATGTAGCTTGGAATTGGCGTGAGATATTATGCGTGGCTGCTGGGATGTTTCGGTAAACCTATCTGTGTATGCTTGCTGAGCATTGGTGTTTATGCTAGCTGTTTCATGTGAATTGCATACACGCATTTGTTCACGCATATTTCAGATCCCTTGTGTATCGTATTTTGCAGCCTTTTATCTTGTATTGCTGTTGTTGAGCGAGGCAACGACAGGTTGAGTTGTTTGATTCATCTGGTATTCGTGTGTAGTGTCATGGCGAGTGGCTCATTACTACACTGTGAACACACCCCGTGGCCACTGTTGTTGCAGATTCTTGGAGCTGTGCTTGAGTTCCTTAGCTCCCTTGTTGGTCGAGCCTTTTGTTGTTATCCTGTGTCTCATGCATAACATCTGCATTTTATCTTATGCATTCTTTTAGCTATTTCTGTTGCTCTCCATACTGGGGTTTGACCCCATGTCCCTCTGGGGCTTGGTTTGTTTCCTTGTTTGTGTTGTTTTCAGGGAACCCAGGTTTTACAGCTTGTCGTGGTTTTAACCCAGCTGGTGGTGCCCCAAGAGGTGGTTAGCGTGTCCCAATTGCGTATAGCATATTTATATATATGTATCAGTTAGCCAGGGGGATGCCCTGCTCTTCGTTATTGTATCCAGTAGTTGGAGTCTGATACATGTTTTGATTGGTGTATGCTATACTGTTGGTTGTTTTTGTAAACTGGGATATATTTTGAGTATCGATTTATTTAAAATTATATTGTTTTAAACCGTCAGGCCAAAAGAGAAAATTTTACCCGCTTTTTGATAGCTTCCGCATGTGTTTGTATGATTTTACTCTTTTAGAGCACGAGGCCTGATATTTTTGGTATCAGAGCCTAAGCTGGGATAAGATCAATTTCTTTGATCACACTCGAGTCTAGGCACAGTGTTGTGTGTTACGTGTGCTTGACTATGTGACTAAGTGCTTCATATTTCTGTGCTATATGCTATGTATGCCGTATTGTTCTATTTTGCTTGATCTTGTTGAGTGTTTTCGTAGAGGTCGCCTAGACGTCGTGGTAGAGGTAGGGGGCAGTTTGAGGAATCAGCAGAACAGAACGAGGATAGGCGTAGTGCTCGCAGTCATACTCGGGTTAGTGATGAGGAGGAGGAAGTTGGTGACTTGCCTCCCCCGATGGAGAGGATGGATGTGGTGATCGCTCGGTTTCAGAGGATGAACCCTCCAGTCTTCAATGGTGTTGAGTCCAGTGAGGATGCGGACTCGTGGCTCCGGAACGTCATCTTTCTTTTCGATCGATGTCAGTATGATGATGAGCTCCGTTTGAGTTTAGTGATTCTACTGCTTAGGAAGGCCGCAGAGCGCTGGTGGCGAGGTGCTTCTAGTACTTTGGAGGAAACCGGCGTTGGGATCTCTTGGAGAATTTTTTGCGAGACCTTCCGACAGGAGTATGTACCCTAGTCTTATGTGAACGCCCGAGAGCGGGAGTTCGACCATCTGGAGCAGGGTTCGATGACTGTTCGGGAGTATGCTAGGAAGTTCTCTTCTCTGTTAGCGTACGTTCCCCATGTTTCTGGCCGAAAGAGGGCCAAGCGGACTCGATTTCTTGAGGGCTTGAATGAAGAGTTGTATCAGATGGTTTTGACTAGCCAGCAGGTGGCGCAGGGTGGCCATCCCGCTGTTCAGGGAGCGCAGTCTTTGCAGTCTTCTCAGTCAGTCCATCAGCCCCAGCAGCAGCAGCCGCAGGTGGCGCAGCAGTCTGGACGTCAGAGGTTTCGACCCCGAGGTCAGCAGTTTAAGAAGAAGTCGGGTTCTGGCTCTTCTGGTTCAGGCAGTTCGAGTAGCAGTGGTTCTCGGATTGAGTTTTGCAGCTTTTGCGTGGGAAGGACTCCGTCCACGCAGTGTGTTGGTGTGCAGGGTTCCTACAACCTTTGTGGTCAGTACGGGCATTTTGCGAGAGTGTGTCCGTCAGCTGGATCATAGCAGACCGCGGCCCAGCCTTAGGGTCGTGGAGGTCAGTCTAGGGGCCGTTCTCAGCAGTTTCAGCAGCCCCGATTGGGTGAGACTCAGTTTAGGCCGTTTCAGCAGCCTGGCCCTTCGTGCTTTGGGCAGTCGTCTCAGCCTTTCTTCTCAGGACCCCAGCATGCTCAGGTTAACGCCATTACGAGGGAGCAGGCCGAGGAGACATTGAGCCGGGTGATTGGAGGTACATGTCTTGTCTTTGACTTTCCTGCTCGTGTGTTGTTTGACACCGGTGCATCGCATTCGTTTATTTCTGATTCGTTTGTTGTTGAGCATGGTCTGTGTACCATTCCTTTGCGCGATGTCGTTTCTATTTCTACCCCTGGTGGTGTGAGCCTGTTCTCCCAGTAGGTTTTGTTGGATGGCGTGTTACGGTTTGGTGAGCATGTCCTGTTAGCCAACTTGATTCGTTTGATGCTTTGGGATTTCGATTGCATAGTTGGGATAGATGTGCTGTCCAACTATAGGGCCTCCGTGGACTGCTTCCATGGGATTGTGAGTTTTAGGCCTATGTCTGGCGAGAAGTGGGACTTCTACGGCCAGGATTCTAGATCGAAGATCCCGTTGGTCTCAGTGATGGAGATGTTTGCTTGTTGTCTTTGGGGAATGCTGGCTTTATGATTTACGCTTTGGACGCGTCTTCTTCTTCCAGCGTTCAGCTTAGTGACGTTCCCATGGTGCGACATTTCCCGGATGTGTTCCCGGAGGAGATTCCTGGTTTCCTCCGAGGCGGGAGATTGACTTCAGCATAGAGCTGGTGCCTGGCACAGCTCCGATTTCACGTGCTCCTTATCGTCTAGCGCCTGCGGAGTTGAGAAAACTCAAGGTGCAGTTAGATGATTTGCTGGAGAAAGGTTTTATTCGTCCTAGTATGTCACCGTGGGGAGCTCCCATACTGTTTGTGAAGAAGAAGGATGGCTCAATGCGGATGTGCATTGATTTTCGCCAGTTGAATAAAGCCACTGTGATGAACAAGTACCCGTTGCCGAGAATCGATGATCTGTTTGATCAGTTGCAAGGTTCTGCGGTGTATTCAAAGATTGATCTTTGTTCCGCGTACCATCAGCTGAGAGTGAGAGATCAGGATGTCGCGAAGACTGCGTTTCGTACGAGGTACGGACACTTTGAGTTTTTGGTGATGCCGTTTGGTTTGACAAACGCGCCTGCAGTCTTTATGGATTTGATGAACCGAGTTTTCCGCCAGTTTATCTATCAGTTTGTGATCGTGTTCATCGACGACATTTTAGTCTATTCAAAGACTCCTTTGGAGCACAAGGAGCATTTGCGTATTGTCCTTCATACGCTGAGAGACCAGCAGTTATATGCAAAGTTTTGCAAGTGCGAGTTCTGGTTGGATCGCGTCGTATTCTTGGGACATGTGATTTCAGCCGAGGGGATTTCGGTGGATCCTAGCAAGGTTGATGCCGTTCTGAACTGGGAGCATCCCAGGAATGTTTCCGAGATTCGCAGTTTCTTGGGTCTGTCTGGCTATTATCGTCGCTTCATTGAGGGATTCTCAAGTATAGGAAATCTGATGACTCAATTAACTCAGAAGGACAAGAGGTTTGTTTGGACTGAGCAGTGCGAGAATGCTTTTCAACTGCTCAAGGAAAAGTTGACTACTGCGCCTATGTTGGCTCTGCCTTCCGGTTCAGGTGGTTTTGTTGTTTGTTCTGACGCTTCGCTCAATGGATTGGGTTGTGTGTTGATGCAAAATGGTCGAGTCATTGCGTATGCCTCGCGGCAGTTGAAACCGCACGAGACTCATTACCCAGTCCATGATTTGGAGTTAGCGGCGGTGTCTTTGCGTTGAAGATCTGGCGTCACTACCTGTATGGCGAGTAGTTTGTGGTGTACTCCGACCACAAGAGTTTGCAGTATCTGTTTTCGCAGCCTGACGTGAATATGAGACAGCGTCGGTGGATGGAGCTGCTAAAGGATTTCGATTGCGAAATTAAGTACCATCCTGGGAAGTCGAACGTAGTGGCTGATGCTTTGAGCAGGAAGGCTAGTGAGATGCTTGCGTCATTGTACATCTCCAAGGATCAAGAGCATCTTAACACTACGGGTTGGAGATTTTATCCGGCTGAGGATTGTGTGGTGGTTTCATCTTTCCAAGTGGAGCCACAGATTGTTTCTACCATTCGAGCAGCTCAAAGGACTGATCCGTCTATCCACGAGTTGAAGATGAAGGTCAGGGCTGCCGAACTTGAGGATTATTCTGTCTCTTCCTATGGTTGTTTGCATTTCCGGGGCAGGTTGGTTGTGCCCAATTTGATTGATTTGAAGGAGGAAATCCTTCGGGAAGCGCACTGTAGCAGACATAGTGTTCATCCTGGTGCACGGAAGATGTACCATGCTTTGAAGCCGCACTTTTGGTGGGCTGGCCTAAAGAGCGATGTTGCTGGTTTTGTTGCTCGTTGTTTCAACTGTCAGATGGTTAAGGCCGAAAGGATGAGACCTGGTGGTCTGTTGCAGAGTTTGGAAGTGCCCCAATGGAATTGGGAGCACATTGCTATGGATTATGTGACACATCTGCCTCGTTCCAGCAGAGGATGCGATGCTATTTGGGTGGTTATAGACCGTCTGTCGAAGTCTGTGCATTTTATTCCCTATGGAATGACCTTCTCGTTGAAGAATATGGCGCAGCTGTACGTTGATTTTGTTGTTAGACGGCATGGTGTGCCCATTTCGATCATTTCCGACCGAGATCCGAGGTTTATTTCCAGGTTTTGGAAGAGTTTGCAAACAGCTTTGGGTACCAGATTGGCTATGAGCACCGCGTATCACCCCCAGACAGATGGACAATCTGAGCGAACTATTCAAACGTTGGAGGATATGTTGCGAGCTGTTGTGTTGGATTTCGGCGGTAGCTGGCAAGACGCGTTGTCTTTGGTTGAGTTTTTGTACAATAACAGCTACCATGTGACGATTGGTATGGCGCCTTTTGTGGCTTTATATGGCAGAAAGTGCAGATCGTCGGTATGTTGGGAAGAAGTGGGGGAGAAGCAGCTATCTGCCCCTGAATTTGTGCAGCAAATGAAAGATCATGTGGATCTTATTAGACAGCGGATGAAATCTGCCCAAGATCGCCAAGGATCTTATTAGACAGCAGATGAAAGCTGCCCAAGATCGCCAAGCCAGTTATGCAAATAAGAGGCGTCGACCTCTTGAGTTTCAGGTTGGTGATCGTGTATTTATCAAATTTTCTCCGTTTCGAAGTGTGATGCGCTTTGGACACAAGGGAAAGTTAGGCCCTCGTTACGTTGGTCCGTATGAGATTGTTGAGAGGATTGGCCCTTTAGCGTATCGGATTTTGTTGCCGTCAGAGTTGTCTTCTCTTCATGACGTCTTTCATGTTTCCATGTTGAGGAAGTATGAGCCAGATCTATCTCATGTGCTTAGAACTGACGAGGTTGAGCTAGATCAATCGTTGAGTTATCAAGAATATCCCTTGCAGATCCTTGGCAGAAAATAGAAACAGCTGAGAAATAAAACCATTCCATTGGTAATGGTGCAGTGGAGCAAACATGGAAGGGAAGAAGCTACTTGGGAGTTGGAAGAAAAGATGCAGCGCGAGTGGCCGCATCTGTTTGAGTAGCTGTTGAGCTAAATTCCAGTAGTTGTAGCTTTTGGTTGTATTTCTTCCCTAGTTGCTGTTATATGTTTGCTCAGTTATCTTGAACTCTTTGGCCTTGTGTTGGGCGAGTTCTGTTTGTATCTTGCTGTTGTTGTGTTGTTGTGCCAGAATTGTTGTTTGATTTCGGGGACGAAATCCTTTTTAGTGGGGGAGAAATGTGAGACCTGGATTTGTAATCAAGATTTAATTGTTGGAATGTATCAGTTATTAGATATTTCTGGTGGTTTAGATCTCTATTTGTAAGTTTGGTTTGCATTTTCGGGTCTGAAATAGCATTTTGAGCAATTCTGGGAGTTTTCGTATTTTTGAGGTTTTTGTGTGAAAGCTGGTTGATTTGTAAAAACCAGTCATAGCGCTTATTTGGAAACGTGAGATTCCAAAACGCCGTCGTTTGGAGAGATCTAGTAGCGCTTGATATACCAGTCGCTGGTTTAGTGTATTTATATCGAGTTGGATACGGTGTCGTTTGAATAAGTTGGGGCGACGTCGTTTTGGTGTAGCTCTAGTGTGAGATTTGATCGCGTGTGTGAGTACCTGCTGGTTGTTCAGTCGAAGCAGATGTCAACGCGGGTCAACATCACTGTAGCGCGAGAAGGAAACGTCGTCGTTTGGATGTTGCGGCTGGTTGTCCAGCTGCGAGAGATTTGTTCGCTACTGTAGCTTGCAGCTGGTGGTGGTTATTGTAGCTTGCAGCTGGTATTGCGCGAGAGCTAGCGACTGGATGAC
>KV003244.1:266978-352125 GCA_001598015.1 Dorcoceras hygrometricum | reverse complement strand
TTCGAACCCTAGAGCACTGTTCAGCCGTGAGCTTTTCCGGCGAATTCTCGTCGTTTCCGGTGGTTGTTTTGCTCGTGCAAGGTAGCGTTGGACTCCTCTCGAGTAGCTCTTCCATTTCGTACCAGTTTTAGAAGCTGTAATTGGCTAGTTGAGGAACGCGAAGTTGCTGCCGTTCGAGTGTTGCGTCGACCGGGTAGAACTACGTTCTGGTTTTCGGTGAGACCTTGTTCCTAGCCATAGTTTTAAGCTTCTCGTTTAACTGTTGAGGTATATTGGACAGCTGGTTGAGTGTGACTCCCGGCCGTGAGCTTGTTTAGCATCCCGTAAGATTTATGTTGTGTATGCCGTGTGTTTATCAGGCTTTTACCAGAGTCTTCGGGATTTCCTTGTGGTAACCAGCGTGTGCTAACTATAGCCCAGAAGTATAAGGTACGGATTTGAGCTTGATGTAGCTTGGAATTGGCGTGAGATATTATGCGTGGCTGCTGGGATGTTTTGGTGAACCTATCTGTGTATTGCTTGCTGAGCATTGGTGTTTATGCTAGCTGTTTCATGTGAATTGCATACACGCATTTGTTCACGCATATTTCAGATCCCTTGTGTATCGTATTTTGCAGCCTTGTATCTTGTATTGCTGTTGTTGATTCTTACCAGGATGCGAGGGCGAGCGGCAATACCGCACTCTCATCTCCCTGCTGGGATCGTTAGCCACCATGCGCCGAGTTGTTAACTACCACATTTCATGGGCGAGGCAACGACAGGTTGAGTTGTTTGATGCATCTGGTATTCGGGTGTAGTATCACGGCGATTGGCTCATTACCACACTTTGAACACACCCCGTGGCCACTGTTGTTGCAGATTCTTGGAGCTGTGCTTGAGTTCCTTAGCTCCCTTGTTGGTCGATCCTTCTGTTGTTATCCGGTGTCTCATGCATAGCATCTGCATTTTATCTTATGCATTCTTTTAGCTATTTCTGTTGCTCTCCGTACTGGGGTTTGACCCCATGTCCCTCTGGGCTTGGTTTGTTTCCTTGTTTGTGTTGTTTTCAGGGAACCCAGGTTTTACAGCTGGTCGTGGTTTTAACCCAGCTGGTGGTGCCCCAGAAGGTGGTTAGCGTGTCCCAGTTGCGTATAGCATATTTCTATATATGTATCAGTTAGCCAGGGGGATTCCCTGCGCTTCGTTATTGTATCCAGTAGTTGGAGTCTGATACATGTTTTGATTGGTGTATGCTATACTGTTGGTTGTTTTTGTAAACTGGGATATATTTTGAGTATCGCTTTATTTTAAATTATATTGTTTTAAACCGTCAGGCCAAAAGCGAAAATTTTACCCGCTTTTTGATAGCTTCCGCATGTGTTTGTATGATTTTAGTCTGTTTAGAGCACGAGGCCTGACAAGAGGCATACGGAATGGCTCGACCATTCTGCATCAACACACAACCCAATCCATTCATGTAAGCATCTGCACAAACCACAAAATCAACTGAACCACACGGCAAAGCCAACCCAGGCCCTGTAGTTAGCTTCTCCTTGAGCAATTGAAAACTATTCTCGCATTGCTCAGTCCACACAAACCTCTTGTCTTTCTTAGTCAACTGCGTCATTGGCTTAGCTATGCTAGAAAATCCTTCTATAAAACGCCTATAATAGCCAGCCAAACCCAAGAAACTACGAATCTCAGAAACACTCTTGGGACGCTCCCAGTTAATCACAGCCTCTACCTTACTGGGATCCACAGAAATACCATCGACTGAATAACGTGACCCAGAAACACAACTTGGTCCAACCAAAACTCGCACTTAGAGAATTTAGCATACATCTACGAGTCTCGAAGCTTCTGAAGAACCAACTTCAGATGCCCTTTATGCTGCATCGGAGTCTTAGAGTACGTCAAAATGTCATCGATAAACGCAATCACAAACTGATCGATGAACTATATAAATACTCGATTCATCAAATCCATGAAAACTGTAGGGGCATTCATCAAACCAAAAGGCATAACTAGAAACTCATCATTCCCATACCTCGTACGAAATGCAGTCTTCTCAACATCCTGCTCACGGATGCGCAACTGATGGTACCCCGAACGAAGATCGATCTTAGAAAACACAGTCGAACCCTGAAGTTGATCAAACAAGTCATCGATCCTAGGCAAAGGGTATTTATTCTTCACGGTTGCCTTGTTCAACTGCCTAAAGTCGATACACATCCCCATCGACCCGTCCTTCTTCTTAACAAACAAAATAGGCGCTCCCCACAGGGACATGCTAGGCCTAATGAATCCCTTATCCAGCAAATCACTAAGATGAACCTTAAGCTCCATCAACTCAGCAGGAACTAAACGATACGGAGCATGCGAGATCGGAGCTGTACCAGGTACAAACTCAATGCCGAAGTCTATCTCCCACCTCGGAGGAAAACCAGGACTCTCCTCGGAAACACATCCGGGAAATGTCGAATCACGGGGACTTTACTAATCTCTACGCTCGAAGAAGAAGACGTATCTAACGCATAGATCATAAAACCAGCGTTATCTAGCGACAACAGGCTACACATCTCCATCGCAGAGACCAAAGGAATCTTCGACTAGGAATCTTGGCCGTAGAAATTCCATTTCTCTCCAGACTGGGCCTAAATCGCACAACGCCATGGAAACAATCCACGGTGGCCCTATAGCTATACATCACGTCCATTCCCATGATAAAATCGAAATACCACATCACTAGCCTGATCAGGTTGGATAACAACACACTCTCGCCAAGCCTAAGAATACCATTCAACAAAATCTCTTGGGAGAACAGGCTCGCACCGACAGGAGTCGCAACGGATACAACGTCACACAAAGTAGTGGTATGCAAACCATGCTCAACCACAAATGCATCAGAAATAAACGAATGTGATGCTCCTGTATCAAACAACACACGCGCAGGAAAATCAAAAACAAATCAAGTACCTGTGATCACTCCTCCGCCTGGTGTGCCCTCCACTTTCTCCCTAGTCATGGCATTCACCTAGGCAAACTGAGGTCCAGAAAACTGAGGATGGGAAGAATGTCCAAACCGCGAAGGAACAGGCTGCTGAAATGTCCTAAATTGAGGCTCCCCTAACCTCTGCTGCTGGGCTGGAAAAGAACGACCTCTAGATGATCCACCTCGACCCTGTGGTGGAGCTGCAGTATGCTGCAATCCAGACAAAGGACACACTCTCACAAAGTGTCCGCACTGACCACAGACATTGCACGAACCCTGCACACCAACACACTACGTTGTTGCTGACTGCTGTGGCTGCTGGGATAACTGAGGAATTGGGGAGGTTGCACCCCTGGAACATTGGGACGTGTACCTTGAGTAGCTTGAGGCTGAACTCGAAACCTACAGTTCCTCAACCCTTCCTCGATGTCCATTGCCTTATCCACCGCGTCTGCATAACTGGTAGGTGAACACACCAGAACCAAGGAATAAAGATCCTCATTCAGCCCTTCCAGAAACTTGTTTCTTTTCGTCCTCTCGCGGCCAGAAACATGCGGAACATAGGCAAGAAGAGAAGAAAATCTCCGGGAATACTCTCCCACGGACATAGAACCCTGAACCAGGTTATCGAACTCTCGTTCCCTGGTGTTCACAAAATACTCCGGAACGTACTCCTGACGAAAGGCAGTACAAAAGCTACTCCACGAAATCCCCACGCCTGTCTCCTCGAGAGTCCTAGAAGCACCTCTCCACCAATGCTCGGCACTTCTTCTCAACTAAAACGTAGCCAAACTCAGTCTACGCTCATCGTCATACCTGACACGGTCGAACAATCCGGTAATATGCTGCAACCAAGACTCAGCATCGGAACTAGGATCATCGCCATTGAAGGTCTGAGGATTCATCCGCTGCAACCTCGCCATCACTAGTTCCATATCGTCTACACGACCCTGCGGTGGAGCTGCGGTATGCTGCAATCCAGACAAAGGACACACTCTCACAAATTGTCCGTATTGACCACAGACATTGCACGAACCCTGCACACCAACATACTACGCTGTCGGGTGCTTTCCACCACACTGGCCGCAATACTCGACCCTGGAGCTACTACCACTGCTCGAACTCCCCGAGCCAGAAGAACTAGAACCAGACTTATTCTTAAACTGTCTACCACGAGGTCTAAACCTCTGATGTCCAGGCTGTTGGGATACTTGCTGCTGCTGTTGGGGTGGCTGAGACGACTGAACTGATTGGGAAGGTTGCACCCCCGAAACCACGGGACGACTACCTTGCACTCCTTGCGGCCTAACACGCGACCGACGATTCTATAGTCCTTCCTCAATGTCTATAGCCCTGTCCAGCGCTTCTGCATAGCTCGCCGGTGAACCCGCCAACACAAAAGAATACAGCCCTTCATTGAGCCCCTCCATGAACTTGTTCCTCTTCCCCTTATCTCGGCCAGAAACATGCGGAACATAGGCAAGAAGAGAAGAAAATCTCCGGGCATACTCTCCCACGGACATAGAACCCTAAACCAGGTTATCGAACTCTCGCTCCCTGGTGTTCACAAAATACTCCGGAACGTACTCCTGACGAAAGGAAGTACAAAAGCTACTCCACGAAATCCCCACGCCTGTCTCCTCGAGAGTCCTAGAAGCACCTCTCCACCAATGCTCGGCACTTCTTCTCAACTAAAACGTAGCCAAACTCAGTCTACGCTCATCGTCATACCTGACACGGTCGAACAATCCGGTAATATGCTGCAACCAAGACTCAGCATCGGAACTAGAATCATCGCCATTGAAGGTCTGAGGATTCATCCGGTGAAACCTCGCCATCACTAGTTCCATATCGTCTACACGGGCTGCCAGCTCATCTACCTCCAAGTCAAACGGTCTATCGCATCCATGACGAGGAACACTACGCTGCACTCCCTCATTCTGACCTTCGGACTCTTCCTGAAACTGCCCTCTACCTCTACCCCTACCCCTACGTCTAGGCGGCATCTACGAAGGCACTAAGAGGGTAAGGTCACACAGCAACAAAAATATCACATAACAAATAAATCACATAACACATAGATAACATAATCAAGCACATGCAACACGCAACACTATGACTAGACTCAAGTGTGATCAAAAGAAATCGAGCTTATCCCAGCTTAAGCTCTGAAACCAAAAATGTCAGGCCTCATGCACAATAAAGAGTTACACCACGCAAACAATAGCGGAAGCATACAAAATTGGCTTAAAATTTTCGCTTTGTCTTATGATTAAAACATATAATTTAAAATACAATAATACTCAAAATATCCCAGTAATTAAAATCACTCAATACAACAGTACATCATTAAAACATATATCAAGTACCATAAAACCACTACTACAAAGCACAGGACAACCCTCGGCTAACAGTACTGATACATAATATGCTATACGCTAACTGGGACACTCTAACAACCTCCTGGGGCACCTCCAGTTGGGTCTACTACATGACCAGCAGAGCAACCATGATAACCTGAAAACAAACACAGGCAACAAACAACCAAGCCCCAGAGGGACATGGAGTCAAACCCCAGTACGGAGAGCAACATAAAACAACTAACGGAAAGCAACAAGTAATATGCAGATGCTATGCATGAACAGCTGAGCACAACCGAAGGCTACAACCAACAGCAGAGAGCCAGAATCTCGAAGGCAACTCAAAGCTGATCAAGAATCGATAGCAACGAATTACAGATCTCAGTGGCCACGGGATTGTGAGTATATCGGAGCTACCCACTCATCTCAGCACACGGCACCAGATGCAACACATGGCTCAACCTACTGTTGCCCAACTCATGAGATGTGGGAGCTACCCACTCCGCTCATAGTGGCTAACAGATCCCAGCAGGGAGATGAGGTACGGGAGTTACCCCTCGCCTCAACAACATCCTGGTACGCTCAGAACAATGAACAACAAGGCACGACTACAAAAGATCTGAGCTCAAGAGATAAATGCGTGTATGCAACAGATGTAATGTTCAACACAGAATCATATACAATACGCAAGGCATACACAACAGCAAGCATAATCACTCATGCTCAATCCAAAGCTATAAAACAAGCTCACATCCGTACCTCAATTCTTTTGTGCAACAATTAATACAAACTGGGTCCGAGCAACGCAGATCTCACACTTGCTAAGCCAATTACAAACAACTACTCAAGGACCGAAACACAGAAAAGCAACAGGTGGGAGCTACGATCTCGACCAGCACTATACCACCCCTCTAACTCAACAGGAAGCTCTAAACAAACACAAGGCAGGGTCTGAACACTTACCCCAACAAGCTAGGACGGAACGCTAACATACTACACAAGGGAGATGTCTTGGCACACCTCACCAGCTTCAAGAAAACGTCCTAAAGAAATATCCAAACGAAGCGTCTCAGCAAGAGGAGTCCAACGCTACCACTCTTACTTCAATCGGAGATGTCTACCGTCGGAAATCGGAGAAGATAAGGTTCGGTGAACAATAGCTAAGGTATCGCGACAGAGTTCAACAATCGGGAAATATTCTAAGTGTCGGGAAAAAATAATGGACAAGGGTCAAAGTCCTCTATATACTCAAATCTGTCCAAGACCGCTGAACAGATCTCACCGACAACATAAATCTCAAAGCTGATAATCCCGCTCACATCCAGATCTCGCAACAGATCTCACTCTACACCAAAGCAGATCTCTACTAAGTCAAATGAAGTCGCGCAAGTCCACTATCACAACTGGACACGTCACCCGCTACTCAGATCTGAATCGCTAGCGCCAACAAAATCTGAACCCAAAACGGCGTCGCTCTCGGACACTCATATCTCTCTCAAATCTAAGGACCAACGCTGCTCACTGCTGAGTCTCGCCCGCTAAACCAAAACGCTGTCGTTCCAACTAATCCAAACGACGTAGTATAGCTACTCACTGTTGAAACAAGCCAGCGCACCCTCTTCTGCTCAGCAACAACAGATCTCGCTTCAACTACTGAACGCGATCACTTAGCGATGACCAACGCTCACATATGAACAGATACTGCAACAAAACTCTAACTCTCCAGATATGTTCCAATGACTTATACGAAACCCGATAGCTTCTCCAAGCATATCGACTCAAAGCTGAATGTCCAGATCTGTTCAAGCTCAAATCCGAATCCAACAAAACCCGATTAATTAACTCAATTAATCTCATCACCTTATCGGGTATCACAGTACATGGCTTGGAGTGGCAAAGGTCGTGTTGTGCCAAATTGTTTGAAGGAGAACATGCAGATCGTGGAGCAATTATCGACCGATCCAATACAAACACCAGATCTATCTGCTGGAGTAGGCATATGATCAAAGTTAATGGATGTGGACACCTATAGAGGGGCCAGATCGGTGGTATTGCATGTGCCATCCATTCTGTTATCGCAAGAAGAAGTTGGTACCTCAAAGAGTTTCTGTAAGTACTCTTGCCCCGATCTGTGTGTTCATTGAGCCAAGTCAAGGTCTAAATTTCCCACCGCCTATGGTCAAGACTTGGGGTTGGTTCCGAGTTTGTACAGATATTTTGAAGTTCAATCTTTTTGGACATCTACAGCAAGTTGGGAATATTAATCTTTGTACAGCTATCGTTCCCATGGGACCGATTGTGGACAGAACTGGTATTCCGAAGAGAAGTGTAAATAATGTACAGTACAACATACAGATTGTAGATTCTCTCAGCTTGCCTTCTACAGATTCAGTTACTGCAGATCCAATTGTACAGATAGAGACATATTAGAATCCAGATCCGAGTTCTCACAGTGCTAGCTCTTCCAGTCACACTCAGATGGATTTTCTTGCTGATAGCGCTATGAATGAAGAAACACCTACTACTCAGATTTCAATGCCGACTGTTGAGTTAAGCGTGCAAGGGTGAGAACAGTACTGGGATGGGTGACCTCCTGGGAAGTTCTCGTACGTCAAGCTGCTCACGTTGCGCCGCTTGATCTGGTTGTCCATGTGGACTGTAAAAGTGTGATGCCAGATCTTAACGAAAATACTATCTATGCTTGGGATTGGGCCGGCGTTAGGGGAAGGGTAAGACTGATCTCTAAGGGAATTGAGACAGCACCAGCAGTTATACACGCACCTCCCCTGCTCATGGGGCTAACAGCTCAACCCTAACGCACATAATAGGTGCACTCTGCGCTGCCACATTATAAGGAAATAAAGTTTCACCTTGGCTAACAGCTATAGCTTTTGGCCTAGTGGTAAGCGCTTGATCCTAACAATTGGTATCAGAGCGAGGAGGGGTTCAAGTCTCCCAAGAAGCATTTCCTATACTTATTGGGGGGGGATTGTTGAGTTAGCGTGCAAGGGTGAGAACAGTATTGGGATGGGTGACCTCCTGGGAAGTTCTCGTACGTCAAGCTACTGACGTTGCGCCGCTTGATCTGGTTGGCCATGTGGGCTGTAAAAATGTGATGCCAGATCTTAACGGATAATAATATCTCTGCTGGGGATAGGCCAGCGGTAGGGGAAGGGTAAGACTGATCTCTAAGGGAATTGAGACAGCACCAGCAGTTATACACGCACCTCCACTGACTCATGGGCCTAACAGCCCAACCCTAACGCACATAATAGGTGCACTCTGCGCTGCCACACTATAAGGAAATAAAGTTGCACCTTGGCTAACAGCTATAGCTTTTGGCCTAGTGGTAAGCGCTTGATCCTAACACCTACTGCCGATGTAACCCCACCAGATTTCACAGAGTCCTTGGTACAGCTCCGATCATCAGTTAATCAGATTAAATTTGAGCAAGTGCAGAAAAGGGATGATGTAGAAAAGCTCAAGGATGTGCTTTTATTGCACATCAGAGGCCTTGAGCAGCGGTTTACTGAGATTTTAGATCAACAGGACAGGGCCTATCGAGGTCTGTTTACCAACGTTCAACAAGAAGTACAGCTTCAAAAGGCCTCCCTATCACTTGAAATACTGGAATCTCTACGGGAGCTAAGAACTCAGCAGAACTGGATGTTATTCGAAAGGATGTTCAGGACCAAAAAGCTGATCTTTTCAATGATTTAATGGAATTCCTGTTAGATTAGATGCCCAACTAGCCAACTTGTGGCGTGTGGGTTCATAGACTCTTGTATGAAACGATCTTTATATATGATATTCGCATTTATTTATGGCATTCTTACTTTCATTGTGTTGTATGATGATTAACAATTGCGTTGAGTAAAGACCTAGAATGCACCATAATGTATGTTAGATGTGATAGTGGGTATGACGGCTATCCTGAAACACATCTAATAGTCACAGTGTATTCTGAACACGTTCCTAGTCGATTGGGCCGTCAAAATGAGGATAAGGCCGCCCGAGCTCGAGACTAGTATCTACGATGCGAAGTACCATGTTTCATTGGTAGGGAACATTGTGATGTTCTGAGCATGCAAATAGATAGTGACCTAGTGATCTATCGAACTACCCTCGTTCGGACTTTCCAAGTGGTTACAATTTGTCGAGTGGATAAGTCCGAGGTCTTGGTTGTACTGATTAGTCCTCACGACTCGAAACGTCATTGAGACTCTACATGATAGGCGTCTCACTTTGACCCTTTTGCCGACTCACTTGGGGTCATTAGGCGGCGGGATTGGGTGAGACCCCGATGCATGTGGGAGTCGATGCATCGTTGTCGAGGATTCACCGCTCGCAGACATGCGTGGATATCCTATGCTATCTGAGAGGATAATAGTGTATAAATCTCTGGCCAGAGTACTAGAAGTGTTTTAGGTAATTGGGTTTACCTAGTTACACTCGCGATGTCACTATTCGATCTCCAAGATGTATGCATAGCTATCGGATCTATAACTACTCTCGATTTACCAATGGTCGTTGATCTGATCGGGATATATGGATTGAAAGGACCGTACTGTACGCTAACCACGACCAACTGGTTCTTGCAGGAACTATTAGTGATACCTAGGGGATCATGGGGCGATGTTGCTAGACGCTCTTACCATGATCCGGTTGGGCAAGTCCGGAATTGTGATTCCGGAGCCACAATGGTTGTGGGCCGACGGCTAGCTGTATCCGGAAACTGAGCTCAATGTGTTGAGCACTTGAGGAGGATTTTAGGGAGTGCGACTTCCTAAAAGTCAACAGGGGTCAAATCGTGATTTGCCGCTGTTGAGGGGGCAAAACGGTCATTTTGCAATTTAGGGTTAGACGATCTGAAAAATTGTTTTTGATATCATAATATTCGGTTTTGGAAACTGAGTCGAACGGTCCGATCTGATCGGCGATCGGAGTTGTAATGAAGTCGCAGTGATGGATGTCGTCATTTGGACCCGGGCCCGTTGGGTCGGTCCAAGTCCATCACTAATCTACTTAAAGTAGATTAGGGCTTCATTATGAAAAATCACACTACTTCTACCCTAACCCTAGCTCCTAATTCGGCCGCCTCCCTCCTCTCCAAGCCTCACGCCGCCGCCGTGCTTGCCACACGCCGCCGCCGCCGCCTTCCCTCTCCGGACTTGTTCCGGCCATCGTGAAGAGGAGTTTTCCGTCCGTGCTGATCTCGTCAGGCCTTCTAGTGCAGGCTGACGAGGATTCTACCTTCCGGTCGTGGACCTGATTGACGTAATCTACCGCCGCCTACCGTGAAGAGCCGGTCTTCTTGTAATTCCGGTTGGAGCCAGGCGCAAGTCGCCAGCAAGGTAACACCCCGAGAAACACCCTATGAATGGTTCATATTGTGTTGTTATTTAATTGTATTGAACGTTTCCCGGACTAATTTTGTTCTTCCGCTGCCTCGCCGGGAGATGGGATCCGGATCCGCCACGGTTCCCCAACAATTCCGTGTGCAAGCACAGAAAATATTTAATACCCTCACCCCTCAGTTGTCTGAGCTTTTTGATTATATCAATAGAGGTGGTGATGCCAAAAATGGGGAAGGAAGTAGCAGCCGAGGTCCGCCGCCTCCAGATGATAGATCCAGACCTGGTTCTGTAGACAGTAGTAGAGGCAAAGGCAGTAGGAGTGAACCTGTTAGAAAATGAGGTGGTGGTGGTTCTCATAGAAGAGAAGGATCAGGAAGAGATTGGAGATATTGGCTTAACCTCTGAGAAGATTTAAGATTATGATATTCTCAGTTTTTGTTGTACAAATCTTTTGTACTTAACAAAGTTTCGTATATAATATTATCAGCAGACTTGGAGCAATTTACTTTTGTCTCCATTTAAGTCATAAGGCTGCTAAGTTTTGTCATCACCAAAAAGGGGGAAATTGTTAAGATAAAATATATAAGTTTTAATTATAACAAAAACAAGACTATGAACTGAACATAAGATGCAGATCTGACTTTAAGTATTCACGCTGAAGTGAAGGAAGTAATTTAGATCTGGACGTAATGTTATCAAAATAATTATTTCAGATCAAAGAATACCAGAGTGTACTTAACAGAGAAATTCAGATTTCAGTTATCGAGTTAAATTTTTGGATCAGGAGCCTATCAGACTTGGATTTTTGGGTTGATTCAGTTATCGGGTCAGGATTTCAGATTTTAAGGTATCAAATTTGATTCATAGGCTATGGTAACAGATCCGGTTATTCAGAAGATTTATTTCAGATCCGAGCATATCAGTTGTGACAGACTCAGATTTGGTTACAGAATACTTTCAGAGTACTCTCAGTTACTTGTTTCGGATCTGGAAGATTCACGATAGTGCAAAAAGGGGGATATTTTCAGATGTGACGGCTATATGCGTAAAGAGATATATCTTGTAGCTATTCACAAAGGGAAATTTCGAAAAGGGAAAGAGAGCAGTTTTCAGACTTCAGTGCTTCAACAGATGTGAGCTTCGGATGTCTTCAGATGTTATCACTTGATTTTTTTGAGAGAAATCAACGGTCACGATTTAATCGTATAAAAGCCTGTTAGACAATTTTAATTAAGGAGACAAGATCAGAGCTATTTTGAGTAAAGTTGCACAGTACTAGAGTGATTGATACGATGTTTACCCACTTTGGTATATAAGTCAATTAAGCCCTGACTTTGGGATTTTCAAACACTCAAGCAAAAATATTCTAAGTCCCAGTGTTTAATCTCGAAGAACATTCCTTTGTTCTTATTAGATAAATCTTCGAGATATCTTCTGGTTTACCATTGTAAATCGAGTTTCATTGTCATAGAAACCAGAAGATCTACAATATTCAAAATATTGTGTTCATTATATTTTTCAGATTTGAGTCTGTAACGAACGTGCTTCTTGAAGCAGTTCGAATATTACGTTGATTGTAACTCAGCAGTTTTATCTGCGTGTATTGTGGAGATTGCTAGGATTTCACTTGGAGCGAGGCTCAGTGATTGGGTGTCTATAGTGTCTGTATTCATTAAAGTCTTCTAGTGCAACCTTCCTGCAAAGGAAGAAGGGGAGACGCATGATTTGATATCCGAACTTCCATAAACAAATTCTGAACCTTGCACTTTTAATTATTTGCATCGCATTTATTTTATATTGTTCACAGCTCGATCGGTTTCTTTCCGCATTTTTTATTGTTAATCGAGAGAATAGCTTTAGACTGGGAGTCTCAGATCTGAGTTGAGCGAAGGCTTATAAAATCGTTTTTAAGGTTTCGAAAAATTATAAATTGAAAGGAGTTCATTCAACCCCCCCCCCTCTGAACACCTAAGATCATTTTAACCATATTTTCTATTCCATTGATCCTATCAAACTCCACTCGAATTCAGTAAACGACCAGACCCTAGTACAACCTAGGGATGACCCCTAGACTTCATCCCAACCTTTCTGGACCGCAACCTAAGCCACGCTAGGCTTTCTCTCCTCAAAATCATTTTTAACCAACACATTCAACTATCACCCAATACCTTTCGACCTGGACTCTCACCACCTCTCTTAGACTCCAAAGCTCTTGCTCTGACCCTAGGCTGTGACTAGCCGTGAAAGGACTGAGCACTTTGAACTTGAAGATCAAAGAAAGCTAGGAGAGCCAAAACACCCTTCTACAACCCAAAACTCTTCTCTTTTAGGCCTAAGACGTAAAACTAACGACCATTTCAACCTACGCTGCAAAGTTCATGAATAAATGTCTTTAAAAAGTAGGATAGGCATCAAAAATAGATTCAACAAGTCACCACCATAAATCCACGCACAATTGTACATAAACTTGGAAAGTGCCTCAAGGAAAGCCTTGTACTTGCCTTTCTTGCTAAAACTTACAACCAAGATGCTGCTGCAGGCTGTAGAGTAAAACAAGGAACACCACACCAAGCTAAGGAAGGATAATTGAGCTTCAACAGTGAGTAGAAACACAAGATAGAGGAGAGAAGATTCCAAGTCTAAAACAAATGGGGAGGGGACGCATATGGGTGTAAATGGCTAGGCTTGCCCCCCTTTTTTTATTGTATATGTTTGTTGAGTAATAGTGTATAATAGGTCAATAATGGTGTGCATAGTTGGACTGAATAATTGTGCATAATAGGTCAGTAATGGTGTGAAACGAACCATACCCTAATTTTTTTTTAAATCACGTGCGGAATAGATAAACTAAAAAGGTATGGTTCATTCCCTTCTTAACTCATTTTCTCAATAATACATTAAACCCAAATAAATGAATATTTTAAAAACCTTAAATCATCCATACTGTTTAAAAACCAGATTGGGTAAAAGTGATGAAAATAAATATGCTAAAACCAATATCTGAAAAGCGTGTCATATCGAAGAAAAAACATCAATGCCGCCACGGGGTGTAGCTGCAGCGGGGGCTTAGAGGTCCTCACCGTCAGTCGGGACATAATCCACAGGGTCATCACCTGCACCATTTAAACCTAGTGAGCCTGGAGGCTCAGCATGCTCTATTTTTTAAAATAGCAAGGTACATACTAATAAAGTCACATGCAAGCATATACATATAATAAGATGACATTAAATCATGTATTCATGGATGATCTTAAAACATGGTTTGTAACATAAGTCGTAACGTATCGTAATCATATAACATATATCATAAGGCATGATGTAACATAAAATAAAAACGTATGAGTCGTATCGTGAAGTGTGGACCATGTTCGATTGATCAATCTAAAACCAACGTACGAGACGGCCGGTTTTACCCGACCTACATCATCATCATAACATTAACAAAGGTTCACTGGGCCCAGTCTCCCAGATCCGCTCATCGTCTATCATTATACATTAACAGAGGTTCACCGGACCCGGCATCCCGGATCCGCTCATCGTCTATCTTGCCAAGTCACTTCAATCCCTCCATGTTTTTTTTAAACATGCCTTTATCATTTCATAAATCTTCATGATGCGTGCATTTCAAAAAAACGCAATTTAAAAGCTTAGCCCGTCAATATATGTTTAATTCTTTCCTTTAAAACATTATCATACATAACATACTACATATATAATTAAATATATATTCTTGGACTTCTATATTTTCTACTCCGATCAAGAACAGGTTCAGGAACTGGCCCACTACTTCTAAGCCCAAATGAACCTAGACTTAATTTAAAATTGGAACTTAGCCTAATACTAGACTTGGCCCATAACATAAATTAAACCTTTAAAACTTTCTAAAATACTTCATTGCTCAATTTTGACTAAATAAAATCACATGACCAATTTTGACTAAATAAAACCCAAAAGGCCAAACTTTTGACTTTAAAACTTGAAAATAAAATATTAGGTCCAACAATAATAAAATGTTTGACTAAATATTTGACTTAAAACATTTGACAAAAAAAAATCTTAAAATTGGACCCTATACTTTAAAAGGCCAAACTTTTGACTTTAAAACTTGAAAATAAAATATTAGGTCCAACAATAATAAAATGTTTGACTAAATATTTGACTTAAAACATTTGACAAAAAAAATCTTAAAATTGGACCCTATACTTTAAAATGTAATTTTATAAAGTTTATAAAATACGCACTCCTTCACTTTAAAATAAAAAAATCCCATAAATCAAATAAATTATAAAAATGCTGGAAAACATCTTAAACTATGCTTAAAACATTAAATAAAGTCATCCACGAACTTTGACAACCCCTAAGACTCGAAGTATTAATTTTCACAAAAATGACCCGACGAGACTCACTTAGAGCGACAAAACGGTAAAAATCATTAAAAATTCATTTCTTAACCAAATCACTCTCTGTTTCGACCCACATCACCGTAACTTACCCCAATATCCACTGGATTAAACAAGACTCAAAAATAATTCAGTAAGTGACCAAACCAACGCCCGCAAACCCACTACCCTCGTGCAGACTGCAACCAGGACACGTGCTAGCCTTAAAATTTATAACTAATTCGTTCATCGACCAAATCGCTTCCCGTTTGGACCTAAGTGACCCTAAATGTGATATCTCATGCAATCAACCTTGACCAAACAAACCGAACAGAGCGACTTACCCGACCACAACAACTCTACTGTCGCGCACAGGCGACAAGCCAGGACACGTGCTGATCTTAAAATTCGTAACTAATTCATACCTTGACCAATTCGCTTCCCTTTTGGACCTACGTGATCCTAAATCGATGGAATAACTATCTGGACCAAACCCTAGCCCCATGAACCTCCCATGACCGAATAATATTTAATCAAACACATGTTGAAAAACATGATGCATGCATGGATCTCAAACCTTAAACATAGATCTAATAAAAACACATATAAATCATGCACCTGCTTTAAAAAAAAAGTAAACTATGATTTAAATGGTGAGAAAAGAATAGATATTATATGACTGGCTTGGAGAAATGGAAGATCTGCGAGTTACCGACGTAGAGGACGCGAGATCGGGACAAGACCGTCTTTGAATCATCAAAATCCTTGAGTTTTTGATGGGGCTGCTATGAGAGGAGGGGGAACGGCTATCTTGGAGTGGAGGAGGCTAGGTTTAGCAAAATAATTTGTGTTTGAAAGAATGGGTGGACACAATTGACCCCTTAAGAAAATTAAATGGATTTTTACTATTCTATCCTCCACTAAGTTACCATGTTAATAAAAACTCTAATACATGCTTTTTTGACCTTTAATTTCGAAATAAAGGCCTCCCCAAATTTTAAAATACAATAAAGTTCAATAAAACATCACGTATAAGCGAGAAATGGGTTCCCCTAAAAAATAATAATAATAAAAGCCCAATTTTCGAAAATTGCTGCTTAAATTAATAAATTTATTCTTAAAATCTAAAGACTTAAAAATCTCAAATAATTTTCATCTCGATCGTACCTAATATCGTCCACGCATCCGTAACTCAAGCAGACTGAAAGCATGACATGCATACCATGCAACATAAAAATCATAAATAAATCACATAAAATGGCATGAAATCATCTAAAATTATTTTCCCCTAGTCATGCACTCATTTCTACGTATTCAGGAATTTCTAGACGTTACATGGTGTGTATAGTTGGACATGTGTTGTTGTGTATAAAATATGCTCAAATTTGTGTGTGTATACGATGCTCAAAGTTTCTACTCCAAATGTTAAAAGTGCTACAAAAGCTGGAAGAAAAATGACTTGTTTTAAATGATAAAAACATGGATATTTAAAAGTTGTTATTTTGCTAATAAAATGCTAAACACTAAAAATATTCGATGTATTATATAAATGCTTAAAAATGAACTCGAAATAAAATTTTCATAGAAATCTTCTATTTCTCGATGTCCCCGTCGTCTCCTTTCCAGCTTCGCATCATCTAAGTATAAATTCTAAAACGAAACTCGCGAACAAATAATTAATTAATTCATATAACCTATAACATATAAATAAAATAACGAGGCATGCGATTTGGGTAAAAAAAATTCTGGGTATTACAATACTCTCCCCTTACAAGAATTTCGTCCTCGAAATTCGAAATCTTACCGAAAAGATCTGGATATCGCTTCTTGATTTCGGCCTCAACTTCGCATGTGGCTTCCTCCTCTGAATGGTTCAACCATTGAACCTTGACCATGGGAATAGTCCGGTTGCATTGCTTTCGGTGCTGTCTGTCCAATATCCGAACGGCTCGCTCCACAAGGTCAACTACGGCGTCAACTACAGTGGCTCACACCTCAACACATGCAAAGGGTTTGTTACATACCTCCTAAGCATGGAGATGTGGAAAACGTTGTGCACCGCTGCTATATTGGGTGTTAGAGCTATACGATAGGCCACTGTTCCTACCTTGTCCAAGATTTCGAACGATCCTATGAATCTAGGCTCTATCTTCCCTTTCTTGCCAAATCTCATCACACCTTTCATACGTGCAACCTTCACAAAAACGTGATCTCCAGCTATCAATTCCATCTTCCTTGAAAGTCAAATGCACAAACACGCAGCAAATCCTCTAGCGTCTGGTTCACCCTCTCTATCTGCCCATCTGTCTAGGGGTGAAATTCCATGCTGAACTGCAACTTCTTACCCAGTGAAGAATGAAGACTCCTCCAAAACGCTGATGTGAACCTAGCATCACTGTCCGATACAATATAGAGTGGGACCCCATGCAGTTTGATAATCTCTTGGATGTACAATTCAGCATATTGCGTCATAGATAATGTGGTCCTTCCGTTTTGCCTGTCTCGCCTCTGCTCTTGCAGCCCTTGGTGTCTACTTTCTGCTAGCTTCTTACCTAGCCGTCGACAGGACCCTTATTTTCTTCCATTTTCCAGTGTCTTCACTCTCCACGTGACCGTTGTGACTGCCTATCATCTGTGTTGCGGGTCCTTTTGCCCCATCCTGGTCATTTTGGGCCCACTACCGTCTGTGTCATTTGTGGGTCCAGGTATTTTGGATATATTTTAATGACTAGTAACGGGTATAAACGGCTCGATTTAATCCTATAAATATGTTGTTCTCTAGCCATTTATTCACCCCACTAACTCTTTTCACCATCAAAGTTTTCTTCAAACCTTTATTTCTCTAATTACGAAAGGAAGAAGAAGATGATAATTCATCCAAGGATAATTTTTATAATATTTTAATCATTATTCTCACTATTCTTGTATTTATCGGCGAGTATTCGCCTTTCACTTTTTCGTTCTTTCAAACCATGCTTGTAGTGATAGTTTATCCATTACTTTTCATTGTAATACTGATGAATCTTGATTAAGAAAAATGTATTTTTTTTACAAACACCACCATGTCGAACTGTTGTTCTTGACATTACGTGAACTGCTATGCGTACTGTGACATCGTGAAGTGGTCTTCATCGGCAGGAAATGTGCCGACTTGGTGAGTCTGTCCACAATCACCCATATAGAGTTTAACCCTTTGATAGTTCTCGGAAATCCCACAATGCAATCCATTGACAAATTCTCACACTTCACTCCGGAATTGGGAGAGGTCTTAGTAATCATGCGGGCCTCTGATGCTCAGCTTCGAATTGTTGGCAAGTTAAACACTCGGACACAAAACGGTTGATGTCACGCTTCATGCCCGGCCACCAATACAGTTGCCGCAAGTCCTTGTACATCTTTTTGCTCCGTGGATGAACTGGATAGGGTGACGCATGAGCTTCTGTCATTACCAGCTCTCGTAGTGCGTCATTTGAAGGAACCCAAACCCGTCCTTTTAATCTCACAATTCCGTTGTCTATGGTGTAGAGCCCATTGCCCTTCTCTTCATCCTTCAACTTCCACTTCTGGAACTTCTCAACACCAGCTTGGCTATTGCGGATGCAATCTAACAGCGTGGAATGTATGGTCAAAGAATTCATCTTAGGAGCTCTTCGTTCTGCATAACCTCTAGTCCAAAGCTTTGTATTTCTTGCTGTAATGGTTCTGTAGCTATGAGCTGAGCTATGATAGCGTTCTTCCTGCTTAAGGCGTCGGCTACAATATTAGCTTTTCCTAGAAGGTAGTTGATATCGCAGTCATAGTATTTTACTAACCCTAACCATATCCTCTGCCTCTTGTCCAGCTCCTTCTATGTGAAGAAGTACTTCAAGCTCTTGTGATCGGTGAATATCTTGCACTTCTCCCCTCCATTGATCTAAGCTGCACTGTCCTGTCTTGGAAGTCTAACACTGCCTAGTATTCAGACAAACAGTCATGAGCTTCAGTCATTACCAGCTCTCGCAGTGCGTCATTTGAAGGAACCTGATGTAACCGAATTTCGCCCAGCCAATGAGCTCCATGATGACTATGCTGACAAACACTGAAGAAACCATCCCTACCTGCAGAGGGTAGGTGAAATTACATGTCAGGCCCACTCCATTTCATAATTACCCGGACAAGTACATCCAATCACTTTACTTGCCTATAAATACCCAGGTAAATTCCCCTTTTCAATTCATTCAGTAAACTCATTCTATATATATTTTGAACGCATTCCTTATTCCAAAACACTCATTCAAACTTAAGCATCAGACGGCCTTCGTCGGACACCTCCGGATGCCATTTGACTAGTTTTTGTTATCACAGGATATCCCTGTGGAAAGATTCAGCTCGAGAGCCGAGAGTATATCTGTCTCCACAAAGAAAGAAAAAAAATAAAATTCCACGTAGGAGAAGTATCAGGAAATGGGAGAAACAAGTCGCACTGAGAATATCTCTCAAGGGTGCAAGAATCCTCCACTTACTGTCGCCCAGATAGCTCAGTTGGTGGCGGCCAAAGTAGAACAAATCTTGGCCAATCGACCCGAAGAAAACCCCCCACTAGATCAACAAGCTGAAGAAATTAGAGGACATCGGGAAGTAGTGGCCCGCTTGAGGGAAACGAGGGTTACTGAATCACCACCTCCGCCAGCTCGGAGGTACCTTTCTCGGTTGAGGTATTGGTGGCCGAGCTCCCTTAGCATTTCAAATTCCCAAATGTAAGAGAGTACGATAGAATGGAGATCTTGAAGAACACTTGTCATGATTCGAGAATGATGTCCTCCTCCACCAATACGCTGATCCCATCAAATTTCGTGTCTTCTTGACCATGCTGGTTCGGTCAGCGCAGCAATGGTTCAATTTCTTGCCCATTGAGAGTATTAAAAACTTTCGAGATTTTAGACAAGCATTCCTCCATCAGTTTTCCAGTAGTAAGAAGCAACCAATGACGAATTTGAATCTCTTTAATGTCAAGCAGAAAGAGCAAGAGAGCCTTCGGGAGTACATCCGGCGCTTTAATAGAACCATCATAGAGGTTCCTTTCGCTACACCCGATCTGTTGATTGGGGCATTCACTCGGGGATTGCGAGGGGGTGATATTTTTAGATCCTTGGTCAGGAAACCTCCGAAAACGTTTGATGAACTCCTCACCAAGGCCGAGAAATACGTCAATGTAGAAGAAGTACAGTCCAAAAGGAGGAGTGAGCAGAGAATTCCATCCCGACCTGGTAGGGATTTTTGGGCAGAAAGAGCCCAAACAATGTCGGCTAGGTAGGAAGCTCCTCCGTTGTTGGGAAAGCTAGCAGCCCGAACACCTTTGAGAATGAGTAAAATCAAGGCTCTGGAGATCTGTAATGGGAGAAAGATGGTGCAACGACCTCGGGAAATGACGGGGCCCAGAGAAATCCGAAATCAGATAAGTTCTATGATTTTCATAGAGATTATGGTCATAATACCGCGAAATTTTGGCATCTAGATCAGGAATTATACAAAATAATCTTGATGTGAGAGCAATATTAGTGGGGAATATACCGCGTCAGGGGGAGAAGAGGCCTCAGGAAGAAGAGCGTTGGAAACATAATAAGAGGAGATCTGGTCGGGGAAACACACCTCGGGGTGAGGAGTCAAGCCGTGCTCTACAAGAACAATCATCCCCTCAGACCCAGAGCATTATCCAGATGATATCGAGAGGATATACTGATGGGGATTCCAATCGAGCAAGGAAAGTGAGGTTTCGACGAATGGAATCCATGGAGATAGAAAAGAAGCACTCTGGGACCACAATATGTTTTGGACCTGAGGATTTGCCAGCTGATGTCGAAATACATAATGATGCTCTGGTTATCTGAGAAATGCTCGCTAATTATGAAGTCGCCCGTGTATTTGTTGATTCAGGAAGCTCAATAAACATATTCTTCAAGGGGGCTGTCGATTAGATGGACATCGGTGAATATCATATGGAGCCTGTTCAGACACCCTTGTTCGGATTCACAGGTCATTCCTTACAGCTGGTAAGGATAGTCTATCTACCTCTTTCGCTTGGAACTGGAAAACAGAGCAAGACCAGAGTTGTTGAGTTCACGATAGTAGACGCACCCTCTTCCTATAATGTTTTCTTGGGAAGGCCGGCCATGGCCGCATTCATGGCAGTAGCCTATACTTTACATCAGAATATTAAATTCTCAGTGGAAAATATTGTGGGTGAAGTAGTGGGAGATAGGAAGAAGGCAAGAAAGTGTTATGTGGAAGAGGTAAGGGTTGAGCAAAAAGTCGCTAAAGCTCGAGCTCATGATTATCCAGGAGCTCAGGTGGATAGGAGTGTAAATATGGTCGAAGAAGATTTCCAATTGACAACTCAAGATGAAGAGGAAGAGGTTGTTCTTGTCCCCCCCCATCGGGACTGTAAAGATTTCTAAAATTCTGTAGGAAGGTGTTATGGTTAAGTTAATACAATGCTTGGAGAAAACAAGGATGAGTTTGCCTGGTCCCCTTCCGACCTAAAAGGGGTTAAACGAGAGGTCATGGAGCATAAGCTGAATGTCTCCGCAAATTCTCGACCAGTTACCCAAAAGAGAAGGCACTTCGGCCCTGAAAAAGACACGGTGAGCAGGAGTCAGGTCGGGTATTGTCTGTGAGCCGGGCACATGACTGAGGTACACTTTCCTACTTGGCTATCGAATGTGGTACTAGTAGCAAAGGCTGCCGGGAAATGGAGATATGTGTGGATTTTAGAGATCTGAACAAAGCTTGCCCCAAGGACTGTTACCCACTTTCCAGGATTGACCAGCTTGTCGATTCTACCTCTGGTCATGAATTACTCAGTTTTTTGGACGCCTATCAGGGGTATCACCAAATTCCTTTGGCTAAGGAGGACCAGCGCAAGGTCAGTTTCATTACGGTAGATGGAACATTCTGTTATGTCTCATGCCTTTTGGTTTGAAGAATGCAGGAGCAACTTATCAAAGGCTGATGGATAAGGTGTTCAGACATCATATCAGGAGGAACATCGAAGTGTATGTGGATGATATATTGATAAAATCACGTGTGGAGGAGAGCTTCATAGGTGATGTGGAGGAAACGTTTCGCACGCTTCGGGATTATGAGGTTAGGTTAAATCCTAATAAATGCATGTTTGGAGCACAAACAGGAAGATTTTTAGGATATATGGTCACCCGACGAGGAATTGAAGCCAACCCAGAGAAGGTACAGGCCCTGGCCTCAATGTGCTCCCCTCGAAACATACAGGAGGTCCAGAGGTTAACCGGGAGAATAGCTGCATTATCCAGATTCATCTCCCGATCTGCTGACCGGAGTCTCCCTTTCTTTAAAAAACTTCGCAAGGAAAATAATTTCGATGGGAATGAGCAGAGCGAGAGATTTTCATGAACTGAAGGAGTATCTGAAAGCTTACCCATACTGTAGCACCCCGAAATCCATATGACCACATTTATGAACCCTTTTATTTTTAAGGGCCACGTTGATATTTCCATGTTCAAATTTCAGCTTAAGTTCATGTTATTTATTTAAAAATTTGATTCCTTTATTTCAGTTTTGAGACACGATTCAGAAGGTTTCCGGACAGATTTCGCCTCAAGAACAAACTCGAGCAGATTTCAGATTTAGAAAAATAAAAATGCTTCGGATTGAGAAATTTGTTCTTTTCAAAATCCTTTGGCAAATTTCCAAATTTAAAACAGTGGATGAGAGCTTTTTACAAATCTTTCAAAATGTACAAATAATTGGTAGGATATCCCATGCTTACTCGAGTGTTTTCACCGAATGCCAATCATGCTCTCTTATATGACTGTCTACGTGAAGTTTGAGTTCATTTTCACTTGTAAGATAATCTTTCATTCTCTCAAACTCTCTGGAGCTCGTCGTGGGTTCTTGAGGAGATTATCTGTAGGAATCAGTTGATTCTTCGTGTTTCCAGTTTAAGGCAATTAAAAGCTGATTCTTTGCTACACCATTAAAACATATATTGTTTTCCTCAGTTCTGTGTCTGCTGCCCTGTTTATGTCCAAGATATAGCTATGTTTATGTTCATGCTTTGGTTATGAAAATGAAATATCGGGTTCACAGTATGGTTTTCTATTTTAAAACTCTCCAGCATGTTTTCACGCAGATATTGATGTTGTTTTTAAAACATTGAGCGGTACAGATTCTAGTTTATTGTACCATTATGAAGTTATTCTCTCTGGTGAATGGCGGTGTCTGGGATTGACTCCAAAGTAATCAGCGATGCTGGTTGAATCAGGATTTTGTTCTGGTTGGATAGGCGGAACTGGTATCTTTGGATGTCGTTCGTGCTGCTGCAGCACTAGTTCAATAGCCAAATATGTTTTTCTACGCTAGCAACATGATTCTGTAGTCAAATCTGAATTTCCCATGTCAAATATGTTTCTCTCTTAAGTACTGTTTACTACAGTCAAATCTGTTTTTCCGCTAGAGATATCGACCCTGAAGCCAAATCTGTTCCATGCTAGCGTTACTATTCTATAACCAAATCTGCTTCAACGCTAGCGCTACCATTTCTATAGCCAAGTCTGTTGCACGCTAACGACACCATCCCCACAGTCACATTTGTTTTAACGTTAGCGATACCATCTCGATAGTAAAATCTGTTTCCATTACTAAGATCTGATTTGTACCCAAGTATTGTTTCCATTAGTAAAATCTGTTTTCGCCCCAGTAACAACTGCCCAGTAATAAAATCTGACGCTCATTGAAGTTTTAAAGAGAAATTAGATTTTAAAGAAGTGAATCCCGATAAATGTTGACCTGATTTCGATCAAATGTTTGTTTAAAGGAAGAAATGTTTAGTTTTGAAGGATTTATGGCATAGATAACAGACGGTCAACACGGAAGGGTGAACAGATGTCGAGAGTGTCAGTTTCCCCTTCATATTAGGATTCATGCCGTATAGAACTGAATTCATATGTAGCTTGATCAAGCGCCTACGGACCTAAGGAGAGCTTCTAAGCAATAAATCACAAGAAAATATAGATGAGATCTGGGTTGTTTCTCAAATATGATGTTTACGAAAGAAGTTTATGTACAAATGCCTTCCTTTAAACCAATATTATTTTATGATACGATGTGTCTGCCTGCATTAAGTGATTTTGTTACTCTCAGATTTACTTGTTGAGCCCCTAGGCTCACTAGCTTTTATAGTGTAGGTGAGACAGATATGGGGCAGACGGGCGGCGGGAGCTGATCCAACAGTGTTGTTGTGTTTATCAAAGGCCGGAATTTCCGTGTCCATATTTACTAGTATTGTTGTTTTTGATCTTTTGTCAAATCTGTATTAAGATCCATTGCAACAATAGAGAGTTCATATAGAATTCCAGGAGTTGTAATAACGCATTTTTCAATTTATATCAAATCAGTTACTCAGATCTGTTTCCGCTATTTATTATTTGGAGCCAAGTGTGTTTGTATTTCGAAATTTTTTTTATGTTTTAAGAAATACAGCTTACAATAATCATCATTCAGCCCTTCTTTTCCTTTTGTTATTTCGATTCAACTCAAATCTATGGACCCCTAGGCATGGGCGTCACACATACTCAATAAGCCTGATCTCGGGGAACCGTTGTATGTATACCTCACCATCACGCCAGAGGATGTTAGCTTAGTTCTTGTACGGGAGGAGGGGCAGAATCACCGACTTGTGTATTTCGTGAGCCATGCCCTCAAAGGTGCTGAAATGAATTATACCACACAGGAAAAATTAGCTCTGGCCTTTGATTATTACTGCTCGGCGCCTCAGACACTATTTCCTTTCTCATACTATTGTGGTGCTCACAAACAGTGTGTTAGGACAGATCATTCATCGTCCCGATGCCTCAGGAAGACTGGTTAATTGGTCATAGAACTTAGCAAATATGATCTTCAATTCAAACCCCGAACAGCTGTAAAGGCACATGCCCTGGTTGACTTCTTGGTAGAGACTACCCACCTCGAGCAAGAAGAGCAGTGGAAAGTATATGTGGATATCCGCACGGAAGCTCAAAAGAAGAGACCCTTCCAGATGCAGCCTCAGCAACAGACTCAGGCCAAGAGGCCGTTTACTGGACCTTATAGGCAGCAAGGACAGGGGACAGCGAGACCGGCACCGAGGCTCGTGCCTTCTGGGTGACCACAAAATCAGCAGGCACCGAGAACCGAGCCCTCGATAGAGAAGCCCACATGCCAATCCTGCAGACGCCAGCATGCAGGAAAATGCTTAAAGGGAGCTGGAGTCTGCTACAAGTGCAAACGGCCGGGCCACTTATCTTTTGAGTGCCCGCAACTGTCACAGCCTTCCATTGGGAGATTGCATGTGATGCAGGCTGAAGAGGCTGATCCAGCACCACACTGCTCACAGGTAACCTTACGCATACCGCTTTTTTTCTTGAGAACGTGAGATTGTAGACATGTGATATTTTATGAATTGAACTTGAGTATGGTTTGTAAATAGTATGGTTACAATTATATGCATGTGTAATATCTACCAGGTAGAGTAGTGGTATTAGGAGTAGCTACCAGAGCCTTGATCTATTCAGGGGCGACACACTCTTTCATCTCTGAGAAGTTTGTACAATGGATGGATATTGCTCAGGAGAGCCTGACGGAGCATATGTTGGTGACAATTCCATCTGGAGAGGAGATACGTATGGCCAGCATCATTAGGAATCTTGAGATGGTGCTACAGGAATGTACCATTTTTGCAGTCTAATTGTATTCTAGATGCCAGAGTTTGATATAATTCTTGGGATGGACTGGCTAGCAGGTTATCGAGCCGTAATTGACTTATAGGGCAGGACTGTGGAGCATAGATCCCCTAGAGGAGAGTCTTTTGTTTTCACGACAGCTCGAGGCATGAGGAAGCCTCGACTTATATCTTTCATGCAGGAGAGGAAGCTTATCGATAGTGGCTGTCCGTCGTTCTTAGCCAGCATCACGATGACTACTTTAGCAGAGATCCCGTCACTTTCAGACGTGGAGATTTTCAGAGAGTATTCAGACGTCTTTCCTGAGAATATTGTAGGAGTCCCACCGGAGCGAGAGGTGGAGTTTTCTATTGAGTTGTTTCCAGGTATCGTGCCGATATCTAAGGCACCGTATCGTCTTGATCCCACCGAGATGAAGGAGCTGAAGGAGCAAATTCAGGAGTTTCTGGATAAGGGGTTTATTCATCCGCATATCCCCTTGGGGTGCACCCATTCTATTTGTGAAGAAGAAGGATGGGAGTATGCGGCTTTGCATTGATTATAGGGAGCTGAATGCAGTGATTGTTAAGAATAAGTACCCGTTGTCGCGAGTAGAGGATATCTTTGACCAATTACAGGGAGCTTTGATTTTCTCAAAGATAGATCTGCGATCTGGATACCATCAGCTGAGGGTGAGGGAGTCTGATGTGTATAAGAAAGAATTCAGAACGCGCTATGGGCATTACGAGTTCTTGGTTATGCCCTTTGGATTGACTAACGCTCTAGCGGTCTTCATGGATATCATGAACCGCGTATTTCAGCCGTACCTTGACCAGTTCGTTATCGTCTTCATTGATGACATACTTTTTTATTCGGGGAGCAGGGAGGAACATAGCCCGCATCTGCGCACTGTTTTGGGAGTACTGATGGAGCGAAAGTTGTAAGCAAAATTTAGTAAGTGTGAGTTTTGGTTGGAGAGAGTGACATTTCTTGGGCACATCATTACTAGCATAGGTGTCGAGGTAGATCCGTCTAAGGTAGAGGCAGTTAGATTGGGCAGTGCCGAAGAACGCATCTGAGATTAGTAGTTTTATACGGTTGGCAGGGTATTATCGAAAATTCATCAAGGGATTTTCCTCCATTGCAGTGCCCTTGACTGCGTTTACGATGAAGAATGCCAAGTATATCTGGAGCCCGGAGTGCCAGCGGAGCTTCGATACTTTGAAGCAAGCTCTCATCTCAGCACCTGTCTTAGCTATGCCATCAGGGCAAGGAGACTTCGTGATTTACACTGATGCGTCTAAGCCAGGACTAGGCACAGTCTTGATGCAGAATGACAAAGTAATAGCCTACGCCTCGAGACAGCTGAAGACGCATGAGATGAATTATCCGACACACGATCTGGATCTAGCAGCGGTTGTTTTTGCACTTAAGATTTGGAGGCATTATCTTTATGGAGTAGAGTGCAAGATCTTCACCGACCACAAGAGCCTGAAGTATTTCTTCACACAGAAGGAGCTGAACATGAGATAGAGGAGATGGCTGGAGTTGGTGAAGGATTATGACTGCGATATTAGCTACCACCCAGGGAAAGCTAATGTGGTGGCCGATGCCTTGAGTAGGAAGACCGCAGTTATAGCACATCTGACAGTTTCAGAGTCTTTGTAGAGGGAAAATTTTGGGCTAGAGGTCTACACTGCAGGTAGAGCGCCTAGACTGAGTCCGATGACTGTACGGTCCACGCTATTAGACCGCATATGTGATAGTCAGGCCAGTGACGAGCAGCTGCAGAAGTGGAGACTAAGGGATGAATAGAAGGGCAGTGGACTCTACACAGTGAGAGACGGGATTGTGAAGTTTAGAGGTCGATTTTGGGTTCCTTTAGGTGATGCACTAACAGAGCTGATTATGACAGAGGCTCATGCGTCACCATACTCCGTGCACCCAGGGAGCACGAAGATGTACAGAGATCTACAGCAGTTGTATCGGTGGGCAGGTATGAAGCGAGACATCATCCGATTTGTGTCTGAGTTCTTGACTTGCCAGCAGGTCAAGACAGAGCATCAGAGGCCTGCTGGAATACTAAGACCACTCCTATTACTGAGTGGAAGTGGGAGAATATTTCGATGGACTTTATAGTGGGACTTCCGAGGTCGGTCAGAGGCTCGAACTCTATATGGGTGATTGCGGACCGACTCACCAAGTCAGCACATTTTCTGCCGGTGAAGACCACCTTCACCATGACACAGTATGCCGAGTTATACATCAGAGAGATTGTCAGACTACATGGGATACCAGTTTCGATAGTCTCTGATAGAGATGCCAACTTACATCGGCTTTCTGGAGGAGTCTACATGCTTCACTAGGGACGAAGCTGCAGTTCAGCACCGCTTTTCACCCACAGACTAATGGACAGACTGGGAGGGTGAACAAGATACTGGAGGATCTACTACGAGCTTGTGCCATGGATTTTCAGGGGAGTTGGGAGACCAAGCTGCCACTAGTAGAGTTTGTATACAATAACAGCTTTCAGGCCTCCATAGGCATGGAACCATATGAAGCACTCTATGGGAGGAAGTGTAGCTCCCCCATTCATTGGGATGAAGTCGGATAGAGAGCAGATATTGGACCAGAGATAGTTCAGCAGACAGCTGCCACATTACTGAGGATGAGGACCGTGCAGAGTAGGCAGAAGAGCTATGCTGATCTGAGACGGAGAGAGCTGGATTCGGTAGGAGACCATTTATTCGTGAAGGCAGCAACCATGAAGGGCGTGATGAGATTTGGAAAGAAAGGGAAGTTGGCTCCCAGATACATAGGACCCTTCGAGATCCTCGACAGAGTGGGAACGTTAGCTTATCGGGTCGCACTACCACCGAGCCTGGCAGCGGTACATAAGTCTTTCACATATCCATGCTCAGGAAGTATGTACCGAACCCTTCTCATGTGCTGAACGTTGATCCACTATAGCTTTCTCCACAACTGACGTTTGAGGAGCGTGCTACTCGGATCTTGGTCAGACAGGACCGGAAGTTACGCAACCGGACCATTCCCATGGTTAAAGTCCAGTGGCTGAACCATTCGGAAGATGAAACTACGTGGGAAGTAGAGGCTGATATCAGGAGCACTACCCAGATCTATTCGGTAACTTTTAGAATTTCGGGACGAAATTCTTGTTAAGCGGGAGAGTATTATAACGCCCAGGAATTTCTCTACATAAATTGCATACCTTAGTATTTATTTCTATTCATAGTATTGATTTAATTTTTATGATTATGCATTAGTATTCAATAATATGATATTATTATGAGTTCTTTTAGAATCTTTGAATTAGATGGTTCGAGGCCGGATAGGGGATGACGGGAACACCGAGGTAAAAGTGGTTTTTTTTTCAAAAATTCATTCTGCAGATCTCATCCTATGCCTTAGAAGGTTCTTTTTTTATATAGGTGAACATTGGTGAGGATTTTCATTTTCAAAAGGATTTTAAATTTTTGTAAATCATGAGAACTTAGGATTTTAATTCCTTAAAAGTTTGTAGCACTTTTTTAGTAAAATAACAACTTTTGTACACCTATAATTCTACCAATAAGATAATGTATTCCCTCCCTATTTTCCTGCCCATAAATTTCGAAACCTTTACATAAGGAAAGAAGGAAGTTTTAATATATTTTTGTAGCATTTTGATAAGGCATGATCTAGAAAATCTTATCCACTATCTTTTAACAATTTAAAACACAAATTTTCTCATTTTTTGAGGAGAATTTCGTCCCCGATACACACACAACACATCATCATTTCAAACAAACAAAAAAACAAAAAAGAAGACAAAACCCTTAACCCCCCCCCCCCCCCAGGCCTTGAATCATTGGTTGTAAGTTATCTAAGAAGAGGCAAGTACAAGATCTCTTTTATGCACCTCTCATTCATATTATGCATGACATGTGTAGATCTCTATATTTAATGATTTGAACCTATAATTGACATTTAAGTGATGTATTTTCTCTGATTTTTCATGACAAGGGCTGCCTAGGGTCGGCTTCATAGCCTTCTGGTCGAAGGAGTGTAAAGCATGATGACTAGGGTCGAGAGATCCATGTCAAGTGAAGGGATGGGTTTGGTTGGTCCATGGTTCGGTCTAGGATGGTTAGGAATGAGTCTAGGGGTCACTAAGAGGATGAGTGAGGGTCTGGATGTGGCTTTAGGTCGAAATATTAGGGACAAGTCGAGGGCTGGTCCTAACCTCTCCCAGATGGTTCCCTGTGCGCGACCAGTGAGGTTACGAGCATCGTGTAGGTCACGTCAGGAATCGTTTCTGAGTATGGTTTGTTATGGTAGATATCCATCGATTTACTGTCACCTGAGTCCAATTGAAGTAATTTGGTTAGAATTTTTATGATTTTTACGGTTTAGTCGCGCAAACTTCGGGTCAAAAATGGTGATTTCGGGATTTTGGTCCTAGGGGCAGCCTATTGTCATGAAATTAGTAATTTGATGATTTTAAGCCACTTTGATAATATTTTACTGGTTACTTCAATTAATTATGCATTTTTATTTATTTTATAAATAAATTCTATGTTGAGGATTTTCGGAAAAGTTATTGAGGTGTAATGATGTTATATGAGGTTTGATGAAATTATTTTGAGGCAGTATGAGGTGAAAATAAAATATTTTAAACAATGGGCCTTGACTGTGGAATTTTTGACTGATATTGGGCCTGAATAGTACCGTGTGACAATATCAACTTGACGCGTAAAGGACTACAGAAAAGCACTGGGGTGCCTTACATTGACGGGAATGGATTAAAGAAAAGCACTGGGATGCCTTTCCATGCCTAGTACTATGTTTTTATGCTTGATCAAGAGACTTGAGGATTTACGGTTCACAGTCCAGAAACGGAGTTCGCCAAAAAATGCTTGTTTTATAATTATACAAATTCATATGCATGATTTTGAGGAAAATGATTGAGAAAATTGATACTCCTTTTTATCGCATTAAATGTTTTAAAATAAAAGGGGTATTTGAGTACAAATATTTTTATGCATGTGAGTGTATTATGTAGTACTTGCTATCACCAATCTTGTACATGTTGAGTCTTTAGACTCACTACGTTTGATTGGTGCAGATGACGCAGGGGCTGAGATCAAGGGGTAGGATCCTTGAGCAGACGGCAGTCCATCATGGCCCGACCCAGTGACCATTTTTATTCCACACTATTTTGAGAAATAGATATTTATTTTTAGGTCGAGATGAACATTTGATTTTTGAGGAAAAAAGTTTATTTTATTACGCTTTTAAATCTAGATGGTGATTATTTGTTTTGAGCAAATTACTATTGTTGTTTAAAATTCCCAGGATTTAGGAATGATTAAGTTTATATAGTTAGGATTCTCTTGATTATATTACCAGTTTTGCAAAAAAAAAGGAATTTCCTAGCTTTTATTCTTTAGGAAATTTGCTTTTATCTTTTTTAAAATCTTAGGAATAGAGAGTTAGGGTATTTCAGGTTCTCAACAAGAAGAACTTTGTTGACTGTAAAATTATCATGGGTAAGCTTACCCTTACCACGGTGTTACCATTTGAACTATCACCGAAGGTGATCGTTGGTCTGTTGCAATATTTGATATCTGTCAGAAGCTTGGCAACGCCAGTCATGTGCCTTGCACATCCACTGTCCAGATACCATGTTGATTGCTCCAATCTTGATACCTGTTGTACGTGCAATCACAAGTCAAGAAAATTTGGTATATTAATTTGAGTCCACGTTTGATTAGACCTTTTGGGACCCACACTTGGATAATCTTGACCCATTTACCAGTGTGTGCATCAAAGCACTTGCGTGGTCCGTGTGTACTCTTTTATCTGGATGGGCTTGATATGCAGCATGTGGACCATTCAATCTGGACTTATGATATTGATTCATGTACTTGCTATCCTTCGATGAAGTTCGAGAGAACTAGCCTTGTTTTATACCACAAGATTTAGGTTTACCCCGCATCCGTATCATTCTGTTGTTTAGCTAGCTCTCCCGAGGCTTCTCACAAAATCTTCCTTTCCAAATCGTTGTCTCAGCTGCTATCTTTAATTCACCAGAATGTACCTCTTCAGGCTGTATAGTGCTAGATTTTACAAAGTTCATAGTTTTAAACTTTGTCCTTTCCATCCTTGAAAGCTAGTGCTGGTTTCTGTTGTACTGCCTTCATCGCTATTATAGCCCAATCCGGTTCTATCACCAGATGGCTTTGTAGCTCCATGCAATTTTTGTAGTGAGGCAGAAGACCTGGTCCAGGAGCTTATTCTACCAGCCAATCGCTGGTTCTCACTCAGCATCTCCTCGGACTTGCTTCTCAATTCTTCATTATCAGTTACAAGCTTACTTAGAGTATCTTGCATATTGCTTGAGCCAACCAGCTCAGCGTTCGTTGCATAGCTCTCTCTTTCGACTTTAACTTCCTCGAGTGATTGAGAAAACTTTTTATATTCTAGGACCATTTCATTTAGTGCAGTAACAAGTTCTTCACGTGTGAATTCAGGACTAGAAAAATCATACCTCCATAGTGTCATCGGCCATGAGACACTATATTTCACTTTCGCTTGATGAGGAGGTTCCATAGTTGGATTCTTCTGAATCTGAGTCAGCCCATGCACTCTTGTTTTCTTCAGCCACCATGGCTTTCTCTGTTCTCCCTTTGTGTATAGCATCCCTCTTTGGCTTCCTGCAGTCATCCATGAAGTGACCAGGCCTGCCACAATTATAACATTTATCATCAGAAGGAGTATTGAAATTTTTTTGGGAGAATCAAAAGAATAGGGTTTAGTATTATGCTTCCACATAAATTTTCCGAATTTTTTAATGAAAATTACCATGGCATCCTTGCTCATCTCCTCTGCTGATCTGCTACTGGTTGAACATGGACTCTGTTCTGGTATTGTAGCATCAAGAGCCTTGGTTGGTTGAGAGGTGGATGGCTCAGACTCCACTCTCGTTTCCAGTTCAGACTCATAAGCCTTCAGATTGGCAAATAGGTCATGCACCTACATCTTGTTTATGTCTTTAGACTCTCGCATGGCTATTGTTTTCACATCCCACTCCTTGGGAAGTGCTTGCATCACTTTCAGGGCCAGCTCCATGTTGTTGTATGATTTGTTCAGTCTGGCTAGCTCAATCACCAATGAGATAAACCGTTCATCAAACTCGGCCATGGTCTCCTCAGGCTTCATCTTGATTAGTTCAAATTTTTGTAGAGCCACGGTCAACTTGTTTTCATTTGTTTCCTCATTGCCTTCGCATATCTGGGTCAAATTCTCCCAGATCTCCTTCGCAGCTGTGCAAGTCTGTATTTTGATAAACATGTTGTTGTCTAGCGTCTTGTACAGTATGTCCTTACCGACATTATCCAGATTTGCTTTATTTTTTTCCTCAGAGGTCCATTTCAGACTAGGCTTCTCGATCCACTGAGGTGCATCGAAAGTTATAGCCACAACAGTATTCAATTTCATTATTTGTATTGGTCCGTTGGTTATCATGAACCACATGTCTTCGTCTTGTGCTGTTAGGTGCGCCTGCATTCGTATCTTCCAGACGTCATATTCCTCCTTGGAAAATATAAGAATCTTCTTGTGAGAGATAGACATATTTAACGAATATAGATGAATAAATTATTCAAACACTGAGAAATCGATCTATGATACCACTTGTTAGGATCAAAAATAAACTCGAGAGTTCAGAGGGGGGTGAATGAACTCCTTTGCTAATTTTGGTTTGAAAGTTTGTTTCAAAACTTTTACAGCTCGACGCGACCTCCAGTCTAGTTACCAGCTAGGAGGGTTTTTTGTGATTGTTGTGGTCTCGTGTACTAAAAAGATTTTATGTGGAAACATGATTCAACAGTGAACAATTTTATCAAATGCACGAATGTAAAATATATAGGGACGAGAGGTTTGTTTATGGAAGTTCGGAGCAAATTCTCCTACGTCTCTCCATCTTCCTCAATGGGAAGGATATCCATTAGAAGATTTGATTTATACAACCCTTTGTACAAACCCGATCCCTCAACCTGTACCCACGACAACTCCTATCACTTCAACAAATGAAACTAAGATCCGCGATCTAGTTTACAATACAACTAACTCAGCACTAAGCTGGTTGTGCTAATCTAGCATCCTACACTCTCTGTTTATGATTTACAAAGAAATCTCAATACTACAGAGTGTGAGTCCAGAAGTGTAGGCCGAGCGCTTGCCGCTTTACCAAAAGCTATAGCTGGTGGTAACGGTGCAACTCCAATCTTTTAAAGGGTATAGCAACACAAGCGCCACGTTTCGATCGCTCTACCTAGCAGGGGAAATTATTGCACCTCACAATCCCCCTCCCAATAATGGCACTCCTTGCAATCAATGGAAATCAAACCCGTGACCTTGGCTCTGATACCAATTGTAGGACCGAGCGCTTTCCGCTTTAACAAAAGCTATAGCTTGTGGTAACGGTGCAACTCCAATATTTTAAAGTGTATAGCAACACAAGCGCCATGTTTCGATCGCTCTACCTAGCAGGGGCAATTATTGCACCTCAACAAGAAGAGTGTGTGACACAAGAATTGAATAAAGCTTTCTGTGCGTGTGTCGCTTGTTCGATCTCGTTCAAGATGAAGTCTACTTTAGCTTGTGAAGACTGGTTATCTTGCATGTTTGATTGTTGTTCAGATGTATTTCATAACCAGTTCATAGCTGCTCTTCTCTTCTACTTATACTCTTTGGATACAACGGTAATAAATGTAGCCAGTAGACACATTGAGTGTATCCAAATTGAATTACCTGCGGTGTCTTAAATGTTTGTACGATGAAAGTACATCTCCATGAAATGCATTGCCCTTTTTAGCAACTATGCGCCATCTTCAGTTTGAGCCATCTCTACGTATCTGGACTTTGCTCAAAGTAGTAGCAACGACTACACAACAGTGTAGAGATGTCAAATGTCTCATATCAAACTGTATGTAGCTTCAAACATTCCGAAATCAATTTTCTACGTTGTCCTTGACTCAGCTGGTCTCCCGATCTGGTTTCTGAACATTTATCTACTTTTCTTGATAGGGTTCTGAGCTTGATTAATCCAATCTGCTTTGCAATATTCTTCTCAAGTCTTTGTTCTGTACTGATTCAGATAGCATTATTTGTATACTCATATCTTCAGTACAATATTACTTGTGAGATTATTCTGCTTCTAGCTGGTTTACTTAGCTAATCTTCCAGCTGGTCTGTTATTCCACTTATCATTGCCACTACGATCTGTTCTCACAACTGTAAACCACTGTTTTCCTGATCTTCAACTCAGTGCTCTCTGCTCTTCGAATTTTCTCAGTTCAACTGGCCTTATCCGGTAAGCATCTTTGAGCTAGTATCTGCATGACTTAGTACCCAGCTGGTTTAACCAGCGCACCTCAATATCCTGAGCTGGTTTGTCCTTAACCAGCTTAACCAAATTACCTTTGCTGGTTTGTCCTCAACCAGCGTACCTGAATGCACTGAGCTGGTTCTTCCTTGACCAACTTGACTCTGCTCCGATCTGTTTCTACATTCAACGTAGTGATCTTCGTCCAGATCTTGTCACTTTGGTCTGTTTGATCTCTTTTATTTTTCATTTCTTTTTTTTTCATCACCAAAACTTCTGAAATTTACTCTAACAGTGCACTACGACCACCAGCCACCACCTATCGAAGCCACAACAATCTAAGGGGGCGAGAGCGACCGGGTGAATCCTCAGTGCTCTCCATCGTGAGTGTGCCAATCAACACTACTCCATGAGAGTACAACTCAAATCAGAGTATCAATGCAACAGATGGAAAATAAATATCAAGGCCCAATATCAATGCACATGCTTGATGTTATGACATGTATATACGCAATCACATTTCCAATGCAACACAGGCAATAACATAATATTCAAACACAGGACATAATCGCACTCTATGAAAACTGTAAATATGTGCTCCATCCGTACCGTGCTGTGTCTTACCAAAATACCTCAAGCTAAGAACACTGGCAGAACAGATCAACTACACTTCTCAACAGATTACGCAAGCTAGTATTCCGGTGCCTATCAGACAGGGTGGAGAAAAATCATGGTAGAAACCATAAGAGATACCAGCAGATCATGAAGCCTAACAATATAATTCAAAACAACCTGAACTGAACAAATTCAACAGATCACAATCTAGTCGAACCAAAAGGAATCAGCTCGGAAAGACCTTACTTAAACTGGACAAGAGAACCAGCTCAGAACTAGGTCTAACCTAATCCAAAATTAATGATACTGGTCTAAAAATAAAACTAAGGACAAGAGCTATCACTTACAGCTCACGGAGATCAGAACGGATGAACCAAAAGCTCGGAGAAGTTTAAGAACAGCTCACCTCAACTATCATCACGTTCCCTCCTCTGGCCAACCGCAGGCCTCAAGACTGGTGGGGAAAAAACGAGTTTCTATAGAGCATTCCACCAGTACAAACCTTGCTCCAACATGAGCTGCCGATCTCCGGATATCGAGAAAAAGGTTTGGGTGAACAGTGAAAAGGGTTCCGAGGGTATCAGTTTAGAGTCTCAAGAATACAATGATAATAGGCTTGCCAGAAAAATGGCTAATACTTGATTATATATGCTTAAGTATCCCAAAACAGATCTACCGTGAAATCGAGTCATCAAGTGCCTCTAGGCTGACTCCAGTACACGTTACCCAATCAGCACAACTCCAACAGATCAGCTTAGAGCTATAGTACTATCAAATCTGTTCTCACTATGGTACTATCAGATCAGATCGCACTACACAAAACAGCACGTGCCACCCATAACAGTACATCCCTACCAGATCAGCAGAACTCGATCAGTACACAGCTCGATCAGCACAAAACAGCCAGGCCAGCACGCTTGATCCAGTCTAGCACTATTCCATCAAATCAGCATGCGATACATAGATCAGCTCGGGACTCATGCAAATAGTTTAGCTTGCACGCAAAAAGCTTCACTCTAAACTGATTAACCTGATATGATTTCCATAACCTCACATTTTCCCCCACTAAGAAAAGGTTTCGTCCCCAAAATCAAAACACAAACCAGCAACTCAAAAGAACAGCAACTAACCAACAACAAAAACAACAAAACATCAGCAGCAATTTACCAAGTTAGAGGGAATAACCAGGGTACATGTATGCATGCTCAAACAGATGAGGCCAAACTTGCCACATCTTGGCTTCTAACTCACATGTAGCCACTTCTCTTCCATGTCTACTCCTTGGAACCATGACCAAAGGAATCATCTTTTTCCTGAGTTTTTTCTCCTTCCGTCCAAAATCTGAACTGGATATTAAACATAGTTTAGGGTCTAGTCCAGCTCCACCTCATCGGCTATCAACAGATGGGATGGATCTGATTCATTGTAACTCCTAGAAATCTTGATTTACGTGGAAATGAGTGCATGACTAGGGGGAATTCATTTTGCAAAATTATATGCTATTTTATGTGATTTAATGATGGTTTTATTGTTTCATGATATGCATGTATGTTTTTAGTCTGTTTGAATTCCGGATGCTTGGACAAGACTAGGGACGACCGAGATGAAAATTATTTGAGATTTTTAAGCCCTTAGATTTTTAAGAGCAAATTTATTATTTTTAAGCATAAATTTTTGAAAATTGGGGTTTTTTTTATTATTATTGAGGGGAACCCGTTTTTCACTTATACGGGCTGTTTTAAAGGATTTTCCTATAACATTGAGGAGGCCATATACGAAAATTAGAGATTCCAAAGCATAAGTTAGAGTTTTAATTAACATTTAAATAAGTGGAGGGTTAGTATAGGAAAAACTCTTACTTTTCTTAATTAAAACTTTTGGAGGTGTCTTTTTGGCATAACTCATTCTCCCCTTCACCCTATTTCCAAAAACCCTATTCCTCCCCACTCTCCAAGCCGCCTCAAGCCACTCCCCTCTCCCTCAAGTTCGAATTTTTTCAAGATTTTGGTGATTCAAGGTGGTTTTGGTCCCGATCTCGCGTCCGCTGCTTCGGTAACTCGCAGATCTTCTATATTCTCCAATCAAGGCATGTGATATCTTCCATTTTCTCATCATTTACGCCATATTAAACTGTTTTTAATGATCAAATGCATGAATTGTGTGTGAATCGTTTAGATCTATGTTTAATATTTTAGATCCATGCATGATTCATAATTTTCATTACGTTTTTTATCCGATCTTGTGATGCTTTGGCCAAGGGCGGTTGTAGGGGGAGTCTTGAGCCATGGCTCAGCCAGATGGTGCGGCTGGACATGGGCGTGGTCCAGCCGGCGGGGCTCCTGCCAGGGGCAGCCGAAGAAGGTCATGCGAAGGAGTTTAGCGGCGGCTGGTCGTGGGCTGCATGGGTGTGTGCGTGCGGCGTGTGTTAGGGTTTGTGTGTGTGGGCTGGTTCGGTTGGACCGATGGGTCGGTCCAAATTGTATCGGGTCGGTTAGTCGTGGGTCGAGTCAAAATATTTTAAGATTGGTCCGACTTATTTTATTTATGAACCGAGTATTTTAATTTTAAAGTATAGGGTCCAATTTAAGATTATTTGGTCAAACCTTTCTAAAGTCAAAATTTTAATTATTTTGGACCAAATGTTTTATTTTAAGTTTTAAGGTCAAATTGTAGTCAACGGGATTTTATTTAGTCAAATTTTAAATATTTGAATTGAAGTAAAGGATTTAGCATTTTGGAAATTTTTAATGGTTAATTTTAAAAGCTATAGGCCAAGTAATATCTAAGGATAAGTTTCAATTTTAAGTTAAGTCTAGGCTTTGGGCTTAGAATTAGTGGGCCAGACACCTGAACCAGTCCTTGACCGGAGTAGAAAATGTAGAAGCCCATGAATGTATATTTAATTATATATGTAGTATTTTATGTATGTTAAAGTTTTGAATGAAGGAATTAAATATACATTGACGGACTAAGCTTTTAAATTGCATGTTTTAATGAAATACACGGATCATGAAAATTTATGAAATGTTAAAGGCACGTTTGAAAATAAAATAGAGGGATTGAAGTGATTTGTGGCAAGATAGATTGTGACGCCCAAACCCATGGGAATCAACGGATTGGAGTAAATGGGAAAATCGAAAGGAATAGAAGGACTAAATACGAAATGATGTAAGCTGTATTCCCTTACAAAAATTGATACACAAACAGATGGCGCCAAACGTAAAAAGTAGAAACAGATTTGGAATATAAGAACTTCAGATTTCGATTACAAAATGAGATATTACAACTATTGGAACTCTATATGAATTCTCTGTTGTTGTAATTGATCTTAATGCAGTTTTCATCAAAAGATCAAAAACAAAAATAGCCCTGACTTCACGGAAACGTTGGCCTTTGACAAACACACGCATCTCCCAAATCTGGTTCAGCTCGCGTCACCCGCCTGCCCCTGAGCTACCTCACCTGCATCGGGAAAAACTAGTGAGCCTAGGGGATCAACAAGTAAAACTGAGGATAACAAAGATCACATAATGCAGGCAAAACTGATCATAATACACAAATTAAAGGAAGTCATCTGAACTGAAATATTTCTAATGAAAAGACAGATCGAAACATCAGATCTGAATTCTTTTATTCTGAGTGACTTATGGTCTAGAGGCTCTCTGATGGTCCTGGTGCATGAAGCATGTTATCTGAATTCAGTAACTATATGTGAAGGGATATTACAGTAATTCCATAATCCTGGTCCCTTCTGTGAAGGGATTATTGTCATACCATTATCCTGGTCCCTTCCTGATTGACCGGGTCCTCTATGCCATAAGTCTTTAAAACTGAAACTTTTATTTCCTTTAATTGAAATAGTTATTATACATTTATCTTGATTGAAAATAGATTACTGAAACTGGTTGATTCACTGGTATGAAACTCATTTTGTCTTTAAAACATTACTGAGTGTATAGTTGGCTACGAGCTGATGATAGCAGAAACCAGCTCGGAAGAGAAAACGACTTATGAGTGCAAATAGATTTGATTAAGAAAAACAGATCTCAAGCGTAAAGAATAGCTTTGGTTACATAAACAGATCATGGGTGTGAAACAGATCACAGGCGTGAAGAACAGCTTTGGCAAACGAAAATAGCTTACGAATAGGAGAAACAGATCTGGTTCTACGAAAACAGCTTACGCGTAGTAAAACAGAAACATAAGCTTTGGAGCAAGAATATCAGCTCTGGGGGTCACTCAGCTTTGAGAAACCATATCACTTAAGAAACGAATCATATATACCGGCGAATAAAATGGGCCAGATCTGCTTATAACGAGGGTACTGCACCAGCTTAGGCAGTCTCTAAACAGACCAACTCAGCTTATTCGACCAGAACCTAGTCCCAATCAAACCAGCACCACCTATCCGTTCAAAGTGGATGTCCAAGGCTTTCACAGCACACCAGAAAAAAAACATAAACTTCTCCTAGCCTATCTTATCTCGAACCTGTACAACTCATTATTTTTGAAAACACAACTGCTTGCTAAAAGGTAACTGGTGAGTTTCCTCAAAACTAAAACATCAAAGCAGTGAATTCGTATCTTATACATGAACATGAACTGGCTGAACTGAAACATGCATCAGGCAAGCACTCAACAGAAAACAACAAATTAATATATGTTTTCCAGATGAAGCAAGAATCAACTTTACTTGCTTGAACTGTGAATCACAACGAACAGATGGCCTTGGCTGGAAATCTTCTCAAACATAACTCTGCGAGCTTCTGGTTTTAAAAGAGGAATGAAAGATTTTTCTTTTAAAAAATATGAGATCTAAACTCACATAACAATCATATATGTGGGAGTATGATTTGTAGTAGGTGAAAGGTACAAGGATTAGCATGGTTAGCTTACCAAATCTTTGAAAACTTGCTAAAATATCCCTACTACTATTTAATTTGTAAACTTGCTATCCCATTTTATAAAAACATATCTCCCATCAAAAGCATTTTCTTTCAAAGAAAAACTGCTCAGCTCAGGATTGTGCTTGGGGCGAAATCCTTCAAGAAACCATCTGGGCCGTCGCTTCTAAGCTGGAAGAAAAAAAGAAGTCATCTTAGATAACTAATGCTAGCTTGAACCGAAATCTGGATTCTCAATTAGTCGAAACAGCCCTTAGAATAAAAATACTAATCAATTGTGGTCCTATGGATTTTGGGGCGCTACAACTCTACCATCCTTACTGAAATTTCGTCCTCGAAAATTTACTTACCAAACAGCTCTGGGTAGAGACTACGCATATCCTCTTCTGTCTCCCAAGTTTCTTCCCGTTCTGATTGGTTAGACCACTAAACTGTAATCATTGGGATGCTACGATTTCTTAACTTCCTATTCTCTCTACGGAGAATCCACTCTGGTCTTCCTTCATAACTCAGATCTGGTGCAAGCTGGATTGGTTCAAAGCTCAACACATGCGATGGGTTGGGAATGTATTTCCTCAAAGGTGATACATGGAAAACGTTATGCACCGAGGACAGATGTGGGGGCAATGCTATTCTGTAAGCCAGCGTTCCTACTTTGTCCAAAATCTCGTATGGACCAATGAACCTTGGGCTGAGCTTACCCTTCTTCCCAAATCTCATTACACCTTTCATCGGTGCTGTCAGGCCTCGTGCTCTACTCAGAGTTAAACCACACAGAACAATAGCGGAAGCATACAAAAAGTGGCTTTAAATTTTCGTTTTAGGCGTGACGATTTAAAACATATAATTTAAAATACAACCATACTTAAAATATCCCAGTTTACAAACACTCAGTACAAGAGTACAACATTTAAACAAATACAAGTACCACAGCATACAACTGAATCCCACAAGCACAGGGCATTCCCCGGCTGACAGTACTAGTACATATATGCTATACTCTAACTGGGACACTCTATCCACCTCCTGGGGCACCTCCAGCACACCTTTCATCGGTGCTGTCAGGCCTCGTGCTCTACTCAGAGTTAAACCACACAGAACAATAGCGGAAGCATACAAAAAGTGGCTTTAAATTTTCGTTTTAGGCGTGACGATTTAAAACATATAATTTAAAATACAACCATACTTAAAATATCCCAGTTTACAAACACTCAGTACAAGAGTACAACATTTAAACAAATACAAGTACCACAGCATACAACTGAATCCCACAAGCACAGGGCATTCCCCGGCTGACAGTACTAGTACATATATGCTATACTCTAACTGGGACACTCTATCCACCTCCTGGGGCACCTCCAGCAGGGTCAAAGCCACGACCAGCAGAGAAACCTGGGAAACCTGAAAACACATACAGGAAACAATACACAAGCCCCAGAGGGACATCGGGGTCATACCCTAGTACGGAGAGCAATACAAACAGCATAAGGAAAGCAACAGATAAAATGCAAATGCTATGCAAGGGATCAAGGCGACAACCGAAAGCTGGGAGCCAAAGGATCTCAACAACAGCTCAACAGCAAGATCTGATCAAATGAAAGATATTCAGTGGCCACGAGGTATAATGAGCACATGGGAGCTACCCACTCATCTCCAGTACACCGTACCAGATGCTAAACAAACAGCTCCACCTGCTGTTGCCCACTCATGAGATGTGGGAGCTACCCACTCCTCTCATAGCGGCTAACAAACCCAGCAGGGAGAAGAGGGACATGGGAGTTACCCGCTCGGCCTCTGAGGTATACGGGAACTACCCGCTCGTCCTCGAATACAGCATCTTGGTACTCTCAAATCACAGAACAGGCACAGCTAGAAAAACAGATCTCAACAGGATAATGCGTGTATGCAAATGCAACAGCTGATATCATAACAAGACACAAATGATAACAACAAAGAGCATACACAGCAAAGAACATAATCCATGCCAATCCTAAGTTGTAAACAAGCTCACATCCGTACCTCAATTCTCTGTGCAACAATTACTACAAGTAGATTGCCAAAATGACGTCCCGAGCACACAGGTCCACCACCTGCTCAACGGCAACACATAAAACCTCAGGGACCGAAGCACTGAAAACAGCAGCTGGGAGTTACAAACTCCACCAGCGCAAATCCTACCTCTCCAACTCAACAGAAAGCTCTAAACAAAGCTCAAAGGCAGGATCTATACTTACCCCAAAAAGCTAGGAGCGAAATCCGACGCTTATGCTAACAGACTACACAAGGGAGATGTCTTCGCACACCTAAACAGATTCAAGCAAATGTTCGAAAACAATATCCAAACGAAGTGTCTTAGCAAGAGGAGTCCAACTCTACCACTCTCACTCTCGTCGGAGCTGTCTACCGTCGACAATCGAAGAAGATAAGGTTCGGTGAACAGTAGCTAGGGTATCGCGACAGAAATTGGCAATCGGGAAACATTGTAAGTGTCGGGAACAATAATAGAGAACAATGCCAAGATCCCTATTAAATCTACTCCTGACAGAATCTGAGAACAGATCCACCGACAACTTAAGCTATCGCACTGATATTCGCGCTTGCAAACAGATCTTGCAACAGATCTCTCTCTAAGCTAGAACAGATCTCTACTAACTCAAACGACGTCGCAGAGAACTACTGTCGCAATTGGAAACGTCACCCGCTATCCACTGCTGAAAAACTAACCAACATCTGTTCGCAACGCAACAACAGATCTCTCACACAGCTGACGCTAACGCAACTCACAACTGAGTATTCTTCACCAATCCAAAACGCTGTCGTTCCAACTAATTAAAACGACGACGTACTAGCACCCGCTACTGAAAGCACGCTATCTCACCACTGAGCACTAACGACAACAGATCTCGCTACAACTGCTGAACACAACCACCCAGCGACAACTGCTGACGTCACCACTGCTGAACGCTAACATTCAGCGATGACCCGCGCTAACTACTGAACAAATTCTACGCCAACTCAATTTCTCCAGAACTGTTCTAAGGGCTAGAACAAAACCCAATAGCTTCTCCAAGAATAAAAACTCAAAGATGATCTCAATAAAACCCGATTAATTAACTCAATTAATCTTATCAGCTTTCGGGTCTCACATCTCTCCCCCACTAAAACAGGATTTCGTCCTCGAAATCAATCAACTCCAAAACAAGAGTTCAAGATAACTGGGGAAAAGAACATAAGCAAACATCTACCAGGAAAAACAAGGAACCAACTAATGGAATCTAGGAAACGCTCACTGAAACAGATGGGGCCACTCACGTTGCATCTTCTCTTCCAGTTCCCACGTAGCTTCCTCTCTACCATGTTTGCTCCACTGAACCATCACCAAAGGAATGGTTTTGTTCCTCAGTTGTTTCCCTTTTCTATCCAAGATCTACAAGGGATACTCAACATAGCTCAAAGTCCGAACGCTCACTGAAACAGATGGGGCCACTCACGTTGCATCTTCTCTTCCAGTTCCCACGTAGCTTCCTCTCTACCATGTTTGCTCCACTGAACCATCACCAAAGGAATGGTTTTGTTCCTCAGTTGTTTCCCTTTTCTATCCAAGATCTACAAGGGATACTCAACATAGCTCAAAGTCCGATCTAACTCCACCTCGTCAGTTCTCAACAGATGCGAGGGATCTGGCTCATACTTCCTCAGCATCGAAACATGAAACACATCATGTAAGGAAGACAAATCTGGTGGCAACAACAACCGATAAGCCAAAGGACCAATCCTCTCTAAGATAAGGACCAACATAACGAGGAGCTAACTTTCCCTTGAGACCAAATCTCATAACACTACAGAAAGGAGAAACCTTAACGAAAACTAGAACACCAACCTCAAACTCTAAAGGCCTACACCTCTTATTCGCATAACTGGCTTGGCGATCTTGAGCAGCTTTCATTCTCTGGCGAATCAAGTCCACCTGATCTCTCATCTGCTGCACAAATTCTGGGGAAGACAACTGCTTCTCCCCCACTTCTTCCCAACACACTGGCGATCTACACTTCCTGCCATACAAAGCTTCGAATGGTGCCATGCCAATCGTGACCTGATAGCTGTTATTGTAGGAAAACTCAACCAAAGACAACGAGTCTTGCCAACTACCACTAAAATCCATCACAACAGCTCTCAACATATCCTCTCATATGGATAGTTCTCTCCGATTGGACATCTGTTTGGGGGTGATACGCTGTACTCATAGCCAATATAGTTCCCAAAGATGTTTGCAAACTCTTCCAAAACCTGGAAGTAAATCGAGGATCATGATATGAAACCATCGAAACTGGCACACCATGAAAATGCACCACAAAATCTATGTACAGCGTCGCCATCTTCTTCAAAGAATAGGTCATATTGTAGGGAATGAAGTGCACAGACTTCGACAATCTTTCTATCACAACCCAAACCGCATCACAACCTCTGTTGGAACGAGGCAAATGCGTGACAAAATCCATCGCTATGTGCTTCCAATTCCATTGGGCACGTCTAAGCTTTGCAACAAACCACCAGGTCTCATCCTCTCTGCCTTGACTTGCTGACAATTCAGACATCGGGCTACAAAATCTGCAACATCACTCTTCAAACCTGCCCACCAGTAATGCTGCTTCAAGGAATGATACATCTTCTTTGCACCAGGATGGACACTGTATCTACTGCAATGAGCTTCTCGCAAGATCTCTTCTCTAAGATCAACCAGATTTGGCACAACAAGCCTGCCACGAAACCTCAAACAACCATCAGAAGAGACAGTATAGTCTTCCAACTGTCCAGCTCTCACTCTCAGCTTCAACTCATGGACGGATGGATAAGTCCTCTGAGCTGCTCTAATACTAGCAACAATCTGTGGCCCAACTTGGAAAGAAGACACCACAACATAATCCTCAGCGGGATAAAACCTCCAACCAGTAGTGCTAAGATGCTCATGGACCTTCGAAATCTGCATCAAAGCCAGCATCGCCACTTGTGCCTTTCTGCTCAATGCATCAGCAACTACATTCATCTTCCCAGCCTGGTATTTGATCTCACAATCAAAATCCTTTAGCAGCTCCATCCATCTACGCTGTCTCATGTTCAAATTTGACTGAGAAAACAGATACTTAAGACTTTTGTGGTCAGAGTACACCACAAATTGCTCACCATATAGGTAGTGGGGCCAAATCTTCAAAGCAAAAACCACTGCTGCTAACTCCAAATCATGAACCAGGTAACGAGTCTCATGCGGCTTCAACTACTGAGAGGCATAAGCAATGACTCGACCATTCTGCATCAACACCCAACCCAATCCATTCAAGGAAGCATCTGCACAAACAACAAAACCACCTGAACCACACGACAGAGCTAACACAGGCGTAGAAGTTAGCTTCTGTTTGAGCAACAGAAAACTATTATCGCATTGCTCAATCCAAACAAAAATCTTGTCTTTCTGAGTCAATTGCGTCATTGGCTTAGCTATACTAGAAAATCCTTCGATAAAACGACGATAATAGCCAGCCAGAACCAAGAAACTATGAATCTCCGCAACGCTCTTGGGACGTTCCCAGTTGAGAACAGCCTCAAATTTACTGGGATACACAGAAATACCATCAACAGAAATCACATGACCTAGAAACACAACTCGGTCAAACCAAAACTCGCACTTGGAGAACTTAGCATACAGTTGTGAGTCCCGAAGCTTCTGAAGAACTAGCATCAAATGCTCTTTATGATGCAACGGAGTCTTAGAGTACACCAAAATGTCATCGATAAACACAATCACAAACTGATCGATGAACTCTCTAAAGACTCTATTCATCCAGTCCATGAAAACTTCAGGAGCATTTGTCAAACCAAAAGGCACAACTAGAAACTCATAATGCCCATACCTAGTACGAAATGCAGTATTCTCAACATCCTGCTCAAGGATGCGCAACTGATGGTACCCCGAACGAAGATCGATCTTTGAAAACACGATAGACCCTTGCAACTAGTCAAAAAGATCATCGATCCTAGGCAAAAGGTACTTGTTCTTCACTGTCGCCTTGTTCAACTGCCTAAAGTCGATACAAATCCTCATCGACCCGTCCTTCTTCTTTACAAACAAGATTGGCGCTCCCCACGGGAACATGCTAGGCCTAATGAATCCCTTCTACTGCAAATCACTAAGCTGCTCCTTAAGCTCCCTCTACTCAGCAGGAGCTAAACGATACGGAGCACGCGTAATCAGGGCTGTACCAGGAACCAACTCAATGCTGAAGTCTATCTCCCGCCTCGGAGGAAAACCAGGAATCTCCTCCGGAAACACATCCTGGAAATGTCGAACCACAGGGACTCTACTAAGCTCTACGCTCGAAGAAGAAGACACATCTAAGGCATAGATCATAAAACCAGCATTCTCAAGCGACAACAGGCTAAACATCTCCATCGCAGAGACTAAAGGAATCTTCGTAGAAATTCCATTTCTCGCCAGACTGGGGCCTAAATCGCACAACGCCATGGAAACAATCCACGGTGGACCTATAGCTAGACAACACGCACATTCCCACTATACAGTCAAAATCCCACATCACTAGCCTGATAGGTTGGCTAACAACACACTTTCGCCAAACCTAAGAACACCATTCAAAAAAATCTCCTGGGAGAACAGGCTCGCATCGGCAGGAGTCGCAACAGATACAACATCACACAAGGTAGTGGTATGCAAACCATGCTCACCCACAAATGCATCAGAAATAAAAGAATGCGACGCTCCTGTATCAAACAACACACACGCAGGAAAATCAAAGACAAATCAAGTACCTGAGATAATCCCTCCGCCCGGTGTGCTCTTCACTTGCTCCCTAGTCATGGAGTTCACTTGGGCAAACTGAAGTCCAGAAAACTGAGACTGACCAAACCGCGAAGGACCCGGTTGCTGAAACGGCCTAAACTAAGGCTCCCCTAACCTCTGCTGCTGAGCAGGAAAACAAGAAAGACCTCTAGACGATCCACCTCGACCCTGCGGTGGAGCTGCGGTATGCTGCGTTCCAGACAAAGGACACACTCTAGAAAAGTGTCTGTACTGACCACAGACATTACAAGAACCCTGCACACCTACACACTGCGCTGTAGGGTGCTTTCCACCACACTGGCCACAATACTCAACCTTGGTACCACCGCTGCTGGAGCTACCAGAACCAGAAGAACTAGAACCAGACTTCTTCTTAAACTGCTTACGACGAGGCCGAAACCTCTGATGTCCAAACTGTTTGGCTACTTGTTGTTGCTGTTGGGGTGGCTGAGACGACTGCACTGACTGGGAAGGTTGCGCTCCCTGAACCACTAGACGACTACTCTGCGCTACCTGCGGCCTACCACCGAGACCGACGATTCCTTAAACCTTCCTCAATGTCGATCACACTGTCCACCGCCTCTGCATAGCTCTTCGGTGAGCTAGACAAAACCAAGGAATACAACTCCTCGTTCAATCCCTCAAGAAACCTAGTTCTCTTTTCTCTCTCCCGACCAAAAACATGCGGCACGTACGCAAGAAGGGAAGAAAACCTGCGGGTATACTCTCTAGCAGACATACTGCCCTGCTCCAAGTTATCGAACTCATGCTCACGGGCGTTCACGTAGGACTCCGGGACATACTCTTGGTGAAAAGCAACGGAAAAACTGTCCCACGTAATCCCTACTCCAGTCTCTTCCAAAGTCCTCGAAGCGCCTCTCCACCAATGCTCCGCACCTTTCCTCAACTGGAAAGTAGCCAGACTCAACTTTAGTTCGTCATAATACTGCACAACGTTAAACAAACCCGTGAAATTCTGTAACCATGAATCTGCATCAGCACTAGACTCATCCCCGTTGAAAACCTGAGGATTCATACGCTGAAACCTCGCCATAACAAGCTCCATATCGTTCACTCGAGCATCAAACTCGTCAACCTCATCCTCGGCCTACCTACCGCATCCACGACGGGGAAAACTACGTTGATCACCTTCTGTCTGACCTTCAGACTCTTCCGGAATCTGCCCTCTACCTCTACCCCTACGTCTAGGCGGCGTCTAAGAAACACTATGAGGGTAAGGTCACAACAGAACAGATACAACACAATTAAATACAGCAAAGAGATCACATAATCAAGCACATGCAACACACAACACTGTGCCTAGACTCAAGTGTGATCAACAGAAATCGAGCTTATCCCAACTTAAGCTCTGATACCAAAAATATCAGGCCTCGTGCTTTAGTCAGAGTTAAACCACGCAAAACAATAGCGGAAGCATACAAAAAGTGGCTTAAAATTTCGCTTTCGGTCTGAAGGTTTAAGACATATAATTTAAAATACAACCATACTTAAAATATCCCAGATTACAAACACTCAGTACAAGAGTAGAACATTTAAACAAATACAAGTACCACAACATACAACTTAATTCCACAAGCACAGGGCATTCCCCGGCTAACATACTAGTACATATATGCTATACGCTAACTGGGACACTCTATCCACCTCCTTGGGCACCTCCAGCTGGGTCAAAGCCACGACCAGCAGAGAAACCAGGGAAACCTGAAAACACATACAGGCAACAATACACAAGCCCCAGAGGGACATCGGGGTCAAACCCCAGTACGGAGAGCAATACAAACAGCATAAGGAAAGCAACAGATAAATATGCAAATGCTATGCAAGGGATCAAGGCTACAACCGAAAGCTGGGAGCCAAAGGATCTCAACAATAGCTCAACAGCAATATCTGATCAAATTGAAGATATTCAGTGGCCACGAGGTATACTGAGCACATGGGAGCTACCCACTCATCTCCAGTAACCGTACCAGATGCTAAACAAATAGCTCCACCTGCTGTAGCCCACTCATGAGATGTGGGAGCTACCCACTCTGCTCATAGCGGCTAACAAACCCAGCAGGGAGAAGAGGGACACGGGAGTTAACCGCTCGGCCTCTGAGCTATACGGGAACTACCCGCTCATCCTCGAATACAGCATCCTAGTACTCTCAAATCAACAAAACAGGCATAGCTAGCAAAACAGAGCTCAACAGGATAATGCATGTATGCAAATGCAACAGCTGATATCATAACAAGACACAAACGATAACAGCAAAGAGCATACACATCAAAGCACATAATACATGCCCAATCCTAAGCTGTAAACAAGCTCACATCCGTACCTCAATTCTCTGTCATCCTCGAATACAGCATCCTAGTACTCTCAAATCAACAAAACAGGCATAGCTAGCAAAACAGAGCTCAACAGGATAATGCATGTATGCAAATGCAACAGCTGATATCATAACAAGACACAAACGATAACAGCAAAGAGCATACACATCAAAGCACATAATACATGCCCAATCCTAAGCTGTAAACAAGCTCACATCCGTACCTCAATTCTCTGTGCAACAATTACTACAAGAAGATTGCCACAATGACGTCCCAAGCACACATGTCTACCACCTGCACAACGGCACACATAAAATCTCAGGGACCAAAGCACAGAAAACAGTAGTTGGGAGTTACAAACTCCATCAGCGTTAATCCTACCTCTTTAACTCAACATAAAGCTCTAAACAAAGCTCAAAGGCAGGATCTATACTTACCCCAAAAATCTAGCAGCGAAATCCGACGCTTGTGCTAACAGACTACACAAGGGAGATGTCTTCGCACACGTCACCAGCTTCAAGAAAACGTTCGAAAACAATATCCAAACGAAGCGTCTCAGAAAGAGAAGTCCAACTCTACCACTCTCACTCTCGTCGAAGCTGTCTACCGTCGGCAATCGAAGAAGATAAGGTTCGGTGAACAGTAGCTAGGATATCGCGACAGAAATTGCCAATCGGGAAACATTGTAAGTGTCGGGAACAATAATAGAGAACAATGCCAAGCTCCCTATTAAATCTCACTGCTCACAAAACTGAGAACAGATCCACCGAAAACTTAAGCTATCGCAACTGATATTCGCGCTCGCAAACAGATCTCTCTCTAAGCCAGAACAGATCTCTACTAACTCAAACGACGTCGCAGAGAGGAACAATAATAGAGAACAATGCCAAGCTCCCTATTAAATCTCACTGCTCACAAAACTGAGAACAGATCCACCGAAAACTTAAGCTATCGCAACTGATATTCGCGCTCGCAAACAGATCTCTCTCTAAGCCAGAACAGATCTCTACTAACTCAAACGACGTCGCAGAGAACTACTGTCGCAACTGGACACGTCACCCGCTACTCACTGCTGAACAACTAAACAACATCTTTTTGCAACCCAACAACAGATCTCTAACACAGCTGACGCTAACGTAACTCAGAGCTGAGTCTTCTTCGCCAATCCAAAACGCTGTCGTTCCAACTAATTCAAACGACGACGTACTAGCACCCGCTACTGAAAGCACGCAATCTCACCACTGAGCACTAACGACAATAGATCTCGCTACAACGCTGAACACAACCACTTCTGAACGCTAACATTCAGCGATGACCCGCGCTAACTACTGAACAGATTCCGCGCCAACTCAATTTCTCCATAACTGTTCTAAGGGCTAGAACAAAACTCGATAGCTTCTCCAAGCATAACAACTCAAAGCTGATCTCAATAAAACCCGATTAATTAACTCAATTAATCTTATCAGCTTTTAGGTCTCACAGGTGCTACCTTTAAGAATACATGATCTCCAGCTTCTAAACTCAGTTCGCGGCGTCTGTTATCATCATAGATCTTTTGCCTGCTCTGAGCTATCCTCAATCGATCTCTTATATTTCTAATAGTTTCAACGATCTGTTCTACGATATCTGGTCCCAAACCAGTTCGCTCTCCTATCTCATCCCTGAATGGGTGTCCTGCATTTTCTGCCATAGAGAGCTTCATAAGGGGCCATATGAATTGATGCTTGGAAGCTATTGTTGTATGTTAATTCCACCAATGGTAGCTTCAATTCCCAGCTCTCTGAAAAATCAATGATACAAGCTCTGAGTAGATCTTCCAGTATCTGAATCACCCTTTCTGATTGACCATCTTTCTGAGGGTGAAAGGCTGTGCTAAAGGTCAAGTTAGTACCCAAAGCTCTGTGTAGACTCTTCCAAAAAGCTGACGTAAATCTTGGATCTCTGTCAGATATGATCGAGACTGGAATACCATGAAGTCTTACTATTTCTCTTATATACAACTCTGCATATTTGCTCACATCGTAAGTTGTCTTGACTCGTAAGAAGTGAGCTTATTTGGTGAGTAGATCTACTATGACCCAATTGAATTGTATCCTTGGACAGTCCTGGGTAAACCAACTACAAAATCCATGGCAATAATCTCCCACTTAATTCTGGTATTGGCAGGGATTTTAGCATCCTAGCTGGTCTCTGATGCTCTGCTTCGACCAGCTAAAAGGATAGGAATTCTGAAACAAATTTAGCAATATCGTGTTTCATTCCTGGCCACAAATACAATTTTTGAAAATCTTTATACATTTTGGTACTCCCTGGGTGGATCTCAAGTTGTCCACGCTAGGAACCCATAGTCTTCCTTATATCTAACAATTCCCCCAGCTGTGGTATAGAGATTCCCTTCTCTCTATTCATCTTGTTTCACCCACTTCTTTAGTTGTTCATCTCTCAGCTGACCCTCTCTAATCTGGTCTATCAATGATGATTGGATGCTGAGAACATCGAGGACTACAGTACTGTGATGGGGAACCAGCTCTAGCCCAAAATTCTCAATCTCATAAGCTAAGGGCCTCTGAGGTGTGATCTGGGTTAGTCCTATCGATTTCCTGCTAAGAGCATCTGCAACCTCATTGGCTTTTCCTGGGCGGTAGCTAATGGTGCAATCATAATCTTTGACCAGTTCTAACCATCTCCTCTGTCTCATGTTCAATTCTTTCTGGGTGAATAAGTACTTTAAACTCTTATGGTCTGTGAAAATCTCACACTTCTCCCCATACAGATAATGTCTCCAAATATTCAGGGCAAAAACCATTGCTGCTAACTCTAGATCATGCGTTGGATAGTTCTTTTTGTGATTCTTCAACTGTATGGAAGCATACGCTATTACCCTATGGTCCTGCATCAATACAGCTCCTAAACCTAGCTTGGAAGAATATGTGTAAATACAAAATTTCCTTGAAGGCATGGTTAGCACTAGAGCTTCTATTAACTCTTGATTCAACTTCTCAAAACTCTGATGACAACTAGGGGTCCATTCAAACTTAACTTGTTTCCTAGTCAGCGAAGTCAATGGAACTGCTGTCTTAGAGAATCCTTGAATAAATCGCCTGTAATATCCCGCAAGTCCCAAAAAGCTCCTTACCTCTGATACAGATCCAGGCACAAGCCAGTCTCGCACATCTTCGACCTTAGCTGGGTCGACTTCTAATCCATCCTAAGAAATTATGTGACCAAGAAATGCAACCTTCTCCAGCCAAAACTCACACTTGTTAAATTTAGCAAACAGTCGCTTATCCTTAAAAACTTGTAGCACTATCCTAAGATGATTGACGTGCTCAGAGCTGGTCTTGGAATACACTAAGATATCATCTATAAATACAATAACAAACTGATCCAAAAATGGCTGGAAAAATCTATTCATCAAATCAATAAAAGCAGATGGAGTTGGTTAATCCAAAATGCATTACTAAAAACTCATAATGACCATGACGTGTCCTGAAAGCTGTCTTATAGATATAGGCCTCTTTGATCATAAGATGATGGTATCCAGATCGCAAATCTATATTGGAAAATACTGCTTCTCCCTTCAACTGATCAAACAATTCCTCAATCCTAGGCAAGGGGTAATTATTCTTAAGGGTAAGCTTATTCAACTCGCGGTAATATATACACAATCTTAAGCTCCCATCCTTCTTCTTGACGAAAAAAACAGGGGCTCCCCAAGGGGATGTACTGGGTCGTATGAATCCCTTACCAACAGATCTTGAATTTGTTCTTTCAGCTCTTTCATCTATGTAGGAGCAAGCCTATAGGGCGGTCTGGAAACAGAAGCTGCCCCAGGTACTAAATCGATAGAAAATTCTAACTCTCTGTCTGGAGGTAGTCCTATGATGTCGTCTGGAAAAACTTCTGGAAATTCATTTACTATCCTTACATCAGCTAGCTTGGATTTACTAGAAACAGTTTGGGGAGATAAACAAGCTAAAAATCATACTCCACCTTTCCTCAGGTAATGATGGGCTTGCAAAGCTGAAATAACGCAAGAACTCGCCTAAGCTGGTTAGCTTCAAATGAAAATTGGGGTCCTTTGGGTGGTATGATAGTTACCGTCCTGAGCTTAAAATCGATTACTACCCTATACTTAGATAACCAGTCTATTCCCAAAACCAAATCGAATTCAGGAATAGGCAGAACAATTAAATTGGCGGTAACTACGTGTCCTTGAAACTCGAGTTCTAAGCACGATATATACTACGAGATACCAGCTCTTCTCCTAAAGTTACAATCACACTGTAGCGCCCCAAAATCCATAGGACCACAACTTCTAGTCCTTTTAATTTAAGGACCCTTTCAAAATCTCAGAATTCAGCTTGTTTGTTTTGAAAGATGATTTCTTATTATTAGATGTCAACCCGAGCACAAGACGAGCGATTTTCAGATTTCGCAAATAAAATGATTTTGGATGGGAGATGGCTCTTTTTCAGATTTGAGTAACGCTTTCACAAATTAAAATAGTGACAAGGTACTTTTAATAAATTTTGAGAAGTAAGCATGGTACACCATGCCTACTCGAGTGTTTTTCCCCTGTTACCGTCAGACTCCCATACCTATGGTACATGAGGACTATAAGTTCAATTATTTGCAAGAAAATCTTCATTTTTCATCAAAACCATAGAAATCTCGTTGCTGTGCTTGAGGAGACCCACTGTTGAGACCTGCTGTGTTTCGTGTTTCCCCAGTGTTAAGGCAAGTAAATCTGATTATTGCTACGCCATGAAAGTATATATTGTTCCCTTTCAGTTCTGTGATTGCTTGCCTGATTTACGTTCAGTTTCAGTCATTGTTCATGCCTTTGTTGGTTTGAAAATATGTATATTGTTTCGGGTTCACAGTTAGTTTCTGTTAGAAACTCAAAATGTGTTTTATTCGATTGATGTTGATTTTATACGCTTAGCATACATATCTTCGGTTCAACGCATAGTTACGAAGTTCCTCCTAGTGAATGGTAACGTCTGGGCTCGACGCCATGAAATTGATGATGCTAGTTGAATCAGGATTTGATACTGGTTTGATGGGCAGCACTGGTATCGTCGGAAGTCGTTCGGATGTTACAGCACTAGTTCCTTAGTCAGATTTCTGTTTCATATGTTAGAAATCAGATTTCCATACTGTTGACCACTTCACTCTTACATTGATATCTGAACGATCTCGTGTATACTGTTGTCTTCGTTGATATCTGAGTTGACCAATCTAATTTCGTTGACATCAGAGTTGACCAACCTAATTTCGTTTACATATGAGTTGACCAACCTAATTTCGTTCACATCTGAGTTGACCGATGCCAAAGTCTGTTGTTACTTCTACACACTATTCCTGCGGAGACATCTGTTTCACTTTTAAACCTTGTTTCTACAGAAGACTTCTGAATTCCCGCTAGCGATAACCTTTGCATCGTAGAGATCTGATTCCAGACCAGCGATGGCATTCCCTAAAACCAGAGAGACCTGTTTTCCCCGGTAAAAGCTGTAAGCTCGGTGAAAATGTTATTTTATGGAAACAAAATGAGTTTTTAAAATGAAGTGAACCCCGATGTTGGGATCTGATTTCAATCCAGTGGTTGTTTAAAGGATGTAATGTTCAGATTTTAAGATTTATGGCAAAGATAACAGACGGTCCACATGGAAGGAGAGCAGCTGTCCAAATGTCAGTTGCCCTTTCATATTGGAAGGGTGAGCAGTCGCCCAGTTGTTGGTTCCCCCTTTATATTGAGCTATATGCTAAAGACTGAATTCAGAAGTAACTTGATCAAGTGCAACGGGACCTAAGGAGAGCTTCTGAGCCATAAGTCTAAAGAAATACTGATGGGATTTGAGTTCTCCCATAACTAATGTTTACGAAAGAGTTTATGTTTAAATGACTTCCTTTAAACTATTTTATCGTATGTATTGCGCCTGCCTGCATATTGTGCTCTTGTTATTCTCAGTTTTTCTTGCTGAGTCCCTAGGCTCACTAGCTTTCTTGGTGCAGGTGAGTCAGTTCCGGGGCAGACGGAAGGAGGGATCTGAACGATCTATGGTGTGTGGGTGTTTATCGAAGGCCTGCGGTTTCGCGACGTTCATTTTATTGTTTTGTTTTTGATCTTTTGCCAATCTGTATTAAGATCCATTGCAACAATAATGGATTCAGATAAAATTCTGAAAGTTGTAATATCGCAATTGCTTTTTGTACTAAGAATCTAAAATTACTACTTGGCGCCAACTGTTTGAACTTTGAATTTTTTTATAGCAAGAAAATACATCTTGCTACATTTCATTTCAGCCCTTCCATTTCTTCTGTATCTCTTTTTATTCAAATCTGTGTCCCCATGGGGTTTGGGTGCCACAAACTTGGTATCAGAGCCAGGTTCAGAGATAAACACACACATTTCCAGTTGGGACAGATTTCGTCGACCGTTTCTCCGGAGTTGTGATTTTTCTTTATGTTTTAGAGCATGTATCTTTTTTATTCTAGCATGTTCTGATGTTCTTATGTGGTGGATTGCGGGCTATAGATTAAGATGTCAAGTCGAGGAAGAGGAAGAAGAAACACCTCTTTTGAAGAATCCAGTCCCGCTAGTAATGCTAGTATTGCCAAACTCCTAAGGTTGTTGGTAGAACAATCAGGAAGAGGTAATGGCTAATCTTCGAGTAGCAGAGGACCAAGTCATGATGATCCTCAAGAAAGATTTCGAAGATAGAAGCCAAGAGAATTCTGTGGCTCAACAGATCCGTTTGTCGCAGAAAGCTGGATAAAATCGATGGAGGTGATATTTGAGTATCTTCAGATGCCAGATTTAGAGAGGGCTAGATGTGCGATTTATATGTTATGAGATGATTCTATGCTCTGGTGGGAAGGAGCTAGGCTCACGGTGGATGTAACGAACCTTCCTTGGGAAGAATTCAAGAGTGTGTTCTTCGAACAGTATTTTACCGAGGACAAGCGGTCGGAGTTGAAAAGAGAATATTTAATGATAAAGCAAGGGGACATGTCTGTCCAAGAGAATGTTCGGAAGTTTGAGAGATGGTGTTATTTTGTGCCGTTGATTGGAGCAGATCCTAGGGAGATGTTGCGACACGTTGTCGATGGATTAAAGCCAGCACTCAGAAATGATGTTAGGCTGGTGGAACCCAAGGATTATAGGAGCGCAGTGGATAAAGCTCTCAGAGCTGATCAAGATTGGAAGGCTGTGATGGAGGAGCGGCAGCTGAAGAGGCAAGTCGAGGACAAGCGGTCGGAGTTGAAAAGAGAATATTAATGATAAAGCAAGGGGACATGTCTGTCCAAGAGAATGTTCGGAAGTTGAGAGATGGTGTTATTTGTGCCGTTGATTGGAGCAGATCCTAGGGAGATGTTGCGACACGTTGTCGATGGATTAAAGCCAGCACTCAGAAATGATGTTAGGCTGGTGGAACCCAAGGATTATAGGAGCGCAGTGGATAAAGCTCTCAGAGCTGATCAAGATTGGAAGGCTGTGATGGAGGAGCGGCAGCTGAAGAGGCAAGTCTTCCAGCAGAAGGACCAGAAGCTATCCAAGAAACCATACAAGAACCAGCAACGACCCCAAGAGCAGAATCCTACCTGTTCAACCAATTAGTGCAGTTTCCGCTATCAACGATAGGCCAGTGTGTCCTAAGTGTCAGAAGAATCACCCTGGTCCTTGCAGAGTTGGACAGAATGTTTGTTACAAATGTGGGTTGCCGGCACATATTATAAGGAACTTCACAAAGGCAAAACAGATGGTGACCAGTAGGGATTACGTCATGACAGCTGAACAAGCCAACCCAGATTCTACGGTGGTTACGGGTAAGATTTTGATTGCTGATTTATCCTTTTTAGCTTTGATAGATTCAGGAGCTACTCATTCATTCATAGCAGCAGTGTGTGCTAAGAAGTTACCTATCAGACCTGACCACGTAACTATAGGATTTTGTGTAACAATACCCTCTGGAGAGGATCTAGTATCCCATGACTTGTTTCAAGATTTAGAACATAGGCTCCAAGGTCATTTGATTGCTGCCAATTTGATTGTTTTATCGATGCCTAAGTTCTATATGATTTTGGGGATGGATTGGTTAACCCGATATGGAGTAGTGATAGACTTCGAGCTCAGAACAGTGGTGTTAAAGCCCCCAAGAGGAGATTGGTTTACGTTTGAGGCCAATCAGATTTTTAGGATTCCTCGCATTATTTCCGCTCTTAAAGCTCAAAGTTGTTTGAGGAAAGGTGGGGTAGGATATTTGGCAAGCCTGTCGGCTTCAGCATCGAGTAGTAATCCCCAACTTTCAGATGTGGAAGTAGTAAACTGACGGAGCCCAATCCAGCGACCATGGACCCGAATAATATCAGTCATCCATGACCCCCAAAAGGAAGTTTCCGATTGCAACCGGTGCAACCTCCATGTATTCACCTCACGTCCAGTAAGGGCCCAATAATATGACGCCTTTTACTATCACGTGTCAAGATTGACCCATCAATGCTGAGTCGTGAAGGACGGTCCCCTTAACGTCCCCAATAATATGAGCCAACGTTAAAGGGAGTTCCAACCGACTCACAACAATTGTCAATGGCGTGGACAGCTTTCCAGCATACATGACCCCCTCAATAATATGAGTCGGGCCATGTATACGGGTAGCATCGACGTACACCCTTTGTTGATGGAAGGTAGGGTTAATTTAAACAATTTTAAATACCCTTTAGTTTATCGAATAAACATTTATCTTGATATAAGTTTTAAATCAAATTTAAAACGAGGGATTTTATTTTTGAAAAATTTTGGTCTCATGAATATTTAAATCTAATTTAAAAAATGCAGCATGCGGATTCAATTAAACTATATATCAACATATATAAAGTAACATTGGGATGATCGATCGCGAGAGCTATGCGGTCCGTGGTTGCCAGTCACGGACCTGGGTCCAATCCTAGGGGTAATGCAATATGCAATGCAATCCTATTACAAAGCTTTCCGGTTTTACAGATCTTCGATCTTCAATATCTTGATCGTCATCGTCCATCGTCTTTGGATGTCCTCCCACTAAATCTAGTAATTTACATTTAAATTTACTATGACAAATAAGGATACATTTATCAAGGGGTGGGAACGGGCCACAAAAAGGCCCACTTTAAAAGATAATCAAATATATAAAAACCGAAATCATACAAAACCTATTGCATACACCTGACATATTGGGCACGGCTCTCGATCACCCCAATCATGCAATTAATCTAATTAACATGCATAAATTAAATAATCTAATTATTTATCGTAAAATCATATTCTAATTACGAAATCGTATTTTATAATAAAATCGTATTTTGCCGATAAAAATAATTTTAATCAACAAAATCATATTTCATTATAAAATCATATTTCATAATTAAAATCACATTTTACTAATTTTAATTGTATCAAATTTGGGCTTAAACAATTTTAGGCCCGAAAATCTTAAAATTTCAAAATCGACCAATCGGGCCCGATATCGTATATCGGCCCGAAAACGTCACGGGCTTCCCGGGACAGGCCCGAACCAAACCCTAGAAGAAATCAGCCGTCACGACATTGTCGGAGCTTCGCCGGAGCGACGGCCGGTCGGCGGCCGCCACAACGAAATTTGCGTGCGGCAGCCGCGCAACGTTGCGCCAAGCGCGACGCACGGTCGTGCGCAACGTCGCGCCACGACGCCCAGCGGTCTTCGCCCGAGAGCGGCACATCCAGCAGCACCATCGCGCAACAGCAGGTCGGCCACCATCGCGCGGAGCGGCGATCATCGAGCAGCCACCTCGCGTGGAGGAAGCGCCCGACGTCCAGTCGAGGTGCACGACGAGCGCCCGACGTCCAGCCAAGGTGCGCGACGAGCGCCCGACGTCCAGCCATCGCGCGACAAGCGCCCGACGTCTAGCCAAAGAGCGACAAGCGCCCGACGTCCAGCCACCGTCGCTGCTCTCGCTCGACCACCTCGCGTGAAGCGGCGCCAAGCGTCGCCCGACGTCGTGCAACAAAGCGCGGCCAGCGTGCTGGTTCTTGCGTGCGACGCGCGATGAGGCGCGCGCACATGCGCGCGGCGGTGAGAGGGGGCCGCCGCACATGGCGGCGGCCGGCGGCCGATCTTCATGATTTTTAATTCGATTATGAAAAATTAAAGAGATCAGATACAATATGGCAATATCGTATGATCAGATCCGAAAAACACTGGCTCTGGTACCACTGTTGGGGATCCGGATCGCGCCCCGCGGCGTGGCAGCGGAAGAACAGAAATAACATGTCCGGGAGGCGATCAATACGAGTAATAACAAAACAATTGTCATACATAGGGTGTTCAAAAACACTATCTTGCTGGCACTTGTGCCTGGCTCCAACCATAGTACAATAATGTCGGCTCTTCACGGTAGATTGCGGTAGATATCGCCAATCCGGTCCACGACCAGAATTGATCTCCCTCCAATCAGCCTGCACTAGAAAGCTGAAGGATTTTATCGCCAATGGATTCTCCTCGAAAAACTAGGCCGGGAACAATTTTCCGGCGAAGCGGCGACGGCGGGCGGCGGCGTGAGGAAGAAGAAGAGAGGGGGGCGGCGCTCAAGTCTCTAGGTTTAGGGTTAGTGAGAGTCTTGTGTATTGATGTCTAGGTGCCAGTCGATAAGCAAGATCACCTATCTTCTCTAGAATTTCATAAGGACCAATGAATCTAGGAGACAATTTTCCACGCTTTCCAAATCTTATCGTGCCTCTAAAAGGAGAAATTTTCAAAAATACTCTGTCCCCTGTTTCAAAACGCAAAGGTCTATTGCTGGCACTTGTGCCTGGCTCCAACCATAGTACAATAATGTCGGCTCTTCACGGTAGATTGCGGTAGATATCGCCAATCCGGTCCACGACCAGAATTGATCTCCCTCCAATCAGCCTGCACTAGAAAGCTGAAGGATTTTATCGCCAATGGATTCTCCTCGAAAAACTAGGCCGGGAACAATTTTCCGGCGAAGCGGCGACGGCGGGCGGCGGCGTGAGGAAGAAGAAGAGAGGGGGGCGGCGCTCAAGTCTCTAGGTTTAGGGTTAGTGAGAGTCTTGTGTATTGATGTCTAGGTTTAGGCTTAATTAAATAAGCTTAAGTGTTGGACTTGGACCGGCCCAACGGGCCCGGGTCCAACGATGAACATTCAGTTCATCTCCACCACCGAGACTTCATCGTAACTCCGATCGCCGATCAGATCGGACCGATCGATTCAGTTTCCAAAACTGAACGCTATGATCTGAAAAACCGTTTTTCAGAACCCCAGTGCAAAATGACCGTTTTGCCCCTCAACAGCGGGAAACCCCGGTTTGACCCCTGTTGACTTTTAGGAAGTCGCACTCCCAAAATCCTCTTCGTATGCTCAACACATTGAGATGAGTATCCGTGCGAGAATCTCGAATCCAGTACTTGTGTGACCCTCAATGGTTCAGGGATACAGCTAGCCGTGGGCCCACAACCATTGTGGCTCCGGAATCACAATTCCGGACTTGCCCAACGGATCATGGTAAGAGCGTCTAGCAACATCGCCCCATGATCCCCTAGGATCACTGATAGTGCCTGCAAGAACCAGTTGGTCGTGGTTAGCGTACAGTACGGTCCTTTCAATCCATATATCCCGATCAGATCAACGACCATTGGTAAATCGAGAGTCGCTATAGATCCGATAGCTATGCATACATCTTGGAGATCGAATAGTGACATCGCGAGTGTAATTAGGTAAACAAATTTACCTAAAACACTTCTAGTACTCTGGCCAGAAATTTATACACTATTATCCCCTCAGATAGCATAGGATATCCACGCATGTCTGCGAGCGGTGAATCCTCGACAACGATGCATCGACTCCTACATGCATCGGGGTCTCACCCAATCCCGACGCCTTATGACCCCAAGTGAGTCGGCAAACGGGTCAAAGTGAGACGCCTATCATGTAGAGTCTCAATGACGTTTCGAGTCGTCAACGCAATTGTTAATCATTACACACATAATGAAAGTAAAGAACGCCATATAAAAGAATGCGAATATCATATATAAAGACTGTTTCATACAAGAGTCTATAAACCCACACGCCACAATAGCATCTACTCTAACATTTCTCGATTTCATTAGAGGGTGGTGAGATCGTTAAAATAGTGGGAGGGTAATTCATAAAACTTAATGACCATGTTTTATGTCTTAGCGTATATTTTATATATAGTTAGTAATGCATGTCTGTTTTCTTTTCAGTATAACTGCTTTAAAATGGTTTCGATGAAAAACCCGCTCGCTGCTATACTGGATAACAACAGGTTCACCGGTCTGAACTACCAAGACTGGATCCGCAACCTTAATCTTGTATTGGCTTCGGAGAAGCTCCTCTATACGATAGAGAAGTCCCCTCCGGAGGAAACCCCTGCCGATATTAGCCCTGAGGAGCTGATTACGCTTAACCAATGGCGTGACGACGAGGTTAAAGCTCGGTGCTATGTGATGGCATCGATGTCCAATGAAATGCAACGGTGCTTTGAGAAGACAAAGTATGCCTCCGCCATACTTTTTCATCTCAAGGAACTGTACGGGGAGAACTCTCGACATGAGAGGTTCACGGCTGTCAAGGAGCTGATGACGAGCTGCATGCGCGATGGGACTTCGGTCCGCGAGCATGGAGTTCGTATGATTGGGCTCGTTGAAAAGCTGTCGGGCCTTGATATCGCGCTTCCACACGAGCTGTCGGTGGATGTACTTCTCCTCTCGCTACCTGCTGCATTTGACCCCTTTGTGGTCAACTTCAACATGAACAAGCTGGAAGCTACCCTTGAAGAGGTGGTGAACATGCTTGTAGTGTTTTAGGGGACTATAAAGAAGGACAAACCCGTCCTCCTTCTGGGTTATTCTTTCTCTGCGAAGAAGGGGCCCAGACACAAGAGCAAGAAGCGTTCTGCTCCTGCGAAAGAGGAAAAGTCTGCCAAGAATCCGAAGGCAAAGGCTTCTAAGCCAAACAAGAGCGAGGACGTTTGCCACCACTACCACAAGGCTGGACATTGGAGGAGGAACTGCAAGGAGTACCTCGAGCAGTTGCGAACTGCGAAAGGTATGTTCTACATTGAAATAAATATGTCTCTAAATTCAAATTCTTGTGTACTTGATACCGGATGTGGATCTCATATGATTTGCAGGTGATGACAAGAAGTCGACGTCTTAGAGAGGGTGAGACCCACTTGAGGCTTGGAAATGGAGCAAGGGTTGCTGTTATAGCTATAGGAGATTTTCATTTATTTCTGTCTTCAAATTTTAAGTTGTTGTTACGAGACGTTTTATTTGTTCCTGAATTGATTAAAAACATTATTTCTATTCCTATGCTTGATAGAGATGGATATTCTTGTATGTTTGCTAATTCGATTTGCAATATTTACAATAATGAATGTTTAATTGGAATTGGGTAACGCGAAAACGATTTATACACCTTAAAATTAAAAGACGTTCCAACTCGTGATGTCGAAGCACATACAACAACGATTAAACGGAAACACGATAACTTGAACCCAGCACAACTTTGGCACGCTAGGCTAGGTCACATTTCCCTAAATAGGATGAACAAGTTGGTTAGCAGTGACCTGTTTGATCTGTCAGACATCAACTCCCTACCGACTTGTGAATCTTGTCTTAAAGGAAAGATGACCAAGCAACCCTTCAAGGACAAGGGTGAGCGTGCCCAAGGCCTATTGGATTTGATCCATACTGATGTGTGCGGACCATTTAGTATTGGTACTAAATACGGTCACACATACTTCATCACCTTTACCGATGATTACTCTAGGTATGGGTACTTGTACTTGATGAAGTACAAGTCTGAATCCTTGAAAGGTTCAAGGAATTCAAGGCTGAAGTAGAAAATCAATTTGGCAAAAGTATTAAAGCACTTCGATCTGATCGAGGTGGTGAATACTTGAGCGTAGTAATCGGACCTTGTTGGACATGGTTCGATCTATGATGAGCTTCACTGAACTTCCTACCTCGTTTTGGGGCTATGCGCTCGAAACGGCGGTAATGTTGTTGAACAATGTCCACACAAAGGTGGTGGATAAGACTCCGTATGAGGTATGGATGGGCAAATCACCCAAGTACTCATTTATGAGGATTTGGGGATGTCCTGCTTACGTGAAGCAGACAGTGGGAGATAAGTTGTATACGAGATCCATCTTATGCTACTTCATTGGGTATCCAAAGAATTCCATTGGATACTAGTTCTACTATCCGAGCGAAACAAAAGTGTTTGTTTCTAGGAATGCCACCTTTATAGAAAGGGAATTTCTACTTGATAGAAAGGGCAAAATAGTAGAACTCGAAGAGGTTAGAGATCCAATCGAAGTACCAAATGAGTCTCCTGCACCTACAGAGCCAATACCAGAAATGGTCGCACCTAGGAGATCCGAAAGGATTCCTAGGGCTCCTGAGAGATATGGTTTTCTCCTTGAAGATGATCAAGGTGATAAAGTTGTTGGATCTGATCCAAGAACTTTCAAGGAGGCAATTTCCGATGCTGATTCTAATTTGTGGCTTGAAGCAATGCAGTCTGAGTTTGACTCAATGCATGCAAACCAAGTTTGGACTCTGGTTAACCCTCCCGAAGGAATTGTTCCTATTGGGTTTAAATGGGTATATAAGAGGAAACTTGGGCCTGATGGTAAGGTAATGACCTACAAGGCACGACTGGTCGCGAAAGGTTACACTCAAAGGCAAGGTATTGACTATGATGAAACCTTCTCGCCAGTCGCAATGTTCAAGTCAATTAGAATATTGTTAGCCATAGCCTCATGGTACGACTATGAGATATGGCAAATGGATGTGAAAACTGCGTTACTTAATGGAAACATTAAGGAAGAGATCTATATGACGCAGCCTGAGGGTTTCACATCTGTTGGAAGCGAGCATAAGGTATGCAAGCTTCAGATATCGATCTACGGTCTCAAACAAGCATCGCGAAGTTGGAACCTAAGATTCGATGAAACGATTAAGGAATTCGGTTTCATCAAGAATCCTGAGGAGCCATGTGTCTATAAAAAGGTAGTTAAAAGCGATGTGACGTTCCTCGTACTTTATGTTGACGACATTCTACTCATTGGGAATGATGTAGGAATGTTGCAGTCAACTAAGGTATGGTTGTCTATCAGATTTTCGATGAAGGACATGGGTGAAGCATCCTATATTCTTGGAATACAGATCTATCGGGATGGATCTAAACGGATGCTCGGACTCACCCAAGCTACCTACATCGATACCGTACTTAAGAGGTTCTCTATGGAAGAGTCCAAGAGAGGACACCTACCTATGTGCCACGGGGTCACTCTATCTAAGTCTATGAGTCCAAAGACTGCTGAAGAGATAGAGAGTATGGCACGTGTACCATATACCTCGGCTATAGGTAGTATTATGTATGGCATGATCTCGACTAGACCAGACGTCGCATATGCTCTGAGTGTCACGAGCCGCTATCAGGCCAACCCCGGCCAATTGCATTGGAAGGCCGTGAAGGATATTCTCAAGTACTTACGAAGGACTAAGAATTTGTTCATAGTCTTCGGGGGTGGTGAACTGAAACTGGAAGGCTACACTGATTCTAGCTTCCAGTGTGACGTGGATGATTCGAAATCAACCTCTGGATTTGTATTCATGCTCAATGGTGGTGCTGTATCTTGGAAGAGTTCCAAGCAAGACACCATCGCGGATTCAACCACTAAGGCTGAGTACATTGCAGCATCAGCTGCTGCTAAGGAGGCCGTTTGGATAAGGAATTTCGTCCAAGAGTTGGGCGTCATTCCTAATGGAGTTGGTCCAGTCCCGGTGTACTGCGACAACACGGGTGCCGTTGCGCAAGCAAAGGAGCCTAGGTCTCACCAAAGATCCAAACACATACTGAGGAAATACCACATAATCCGGGATATTGTGGCTAGAGGTGACAGTTTAGAGGAGAGAGTCGCCTGTGGACAACGTTGCTGATCCACTTACGAAGCCCTTGCCAGGACCCTTGTTTGCAAAACATCGCGAAACAATGGGACTGCGTCTGATGAGTAGTTGGCTTTAGGGCAAGTGGGAGATTGTTAGAGTAGATGCCCAACTAGCCAACTTGTGGCGTGTGGGTTTATAGACTCTTGTATGAAACAGTCTTTATATATGATATTCGCATTCTTTTATATGGCGTACTTTACTTTCATTATGTGTGTAATGATTAACAATTGCGTTGAGTAAAGACCTAGAATACACTAAAGTGTATGTTAGATGTGATAGTGGGTATGACGGCTATCATGAAACACATCTAATAGTCACTGTGTATTCTGAACATGTTCCTAGTCGATTGGGCCGTCAAAATGAGGATAAGGCCACCCGAGTTCGAGACTAGTATCTGCGATGCAAAGTACCATGTTTCATTGGTAGGGAACATTGTGATGTTCTGAGCATGCAGATAGAAAGTGACCTGGTGATCTATCGAACTACCCTCGTTCGGACTTTCCAAGTGGTTACCATTTGTCGAGTGGATAAGTCCGAGGTCTTGGTTGTACTGATTAGTCCTCACGACTCGAAACGTCATTGAGACTCTACATGATAGGCGTCTCACTTTGACCCATTTGCCGACTCACTTGGGGTCTTAAGGCATCGGGATTGGGTGAGACCCCGATGCATGTAGGAGTCGATGCATCGTTGTCGAGGATTCACTGCTCGCAGACATTCGTGGATATCCTATGCTATCTGAGGGGATAATAGTGTATAAATCTCTGGCCAGAGTACTAGAAGTGTTTTAGGTAAATGTGTTTACCTAGTTACACTCGCGATGTCACTATTCGATCTCCAAGATGTATGCATAGCTATCGGATCTATAGCGACTCTCGATTTACCAATGGTCATTGATCTGATCGTGATATATGGATTGAAAGGACCTTACTGTACGCTAACCACGACCAAATGGTTCTTGCAGGCACTATCAGTGATCCTAGGGGATCATGGGGCGATGTTGCTAGACGCTCTTACCATGATCCGTTGGGCAAGTCCGGAATTGTGATTCCGGAGCCACAATGGTTGTGGGCCCACGGCTAGCTGTATCCCTGAACGATTGAGGGACACACAAGTACTGGATTCGAGATTCCCGCACGGATACTCAGCTCAATGTGTTGAGCATACGAAGAGGATTTTTGGAGTGCGACTTCCTAAAAGTCAACAGGGGTCAAACCGGGGTTTCCCGCTGTTGAGGGGCAAAACGGTCATTTTGCACTGGGGTTCTGAAAAATGGTTTTTCAGATCATAGAGTTCATTTTTGGAAACTGAATCGATCGGTCCGATCTGATCGGCGATCGGAGTTACGATGAAGTCCGGTGGTGGAGATGAACTGAATGTTCATCGTTGGACCCGGGCCCGTTGGGCCGGTCCAAGTCCAACACTTAAGCTTATTTAATTAAGCCTAAACCTAGACTTCAATACACAAGACTCTCACTAACCCTAAACCTAGAGACTTGAGCGCCGCCCCCCTCTCTTCTTCTTCCTCACGCCGCCGCCGCTTCGCCGGAAAATTGTTCCCGGCCTAGTTTTTCGAGGAGAATCCATTGGCGATAAAATCCTTCAGCTTTCTAGTGCAGGCTGATTGGAGGGAGATCGATTCTGGTCGTGGACCGGATTGGCGATATCTACCGCAATCTACCGTGAAGAGCCGACGTTATTGTAACTACGGTTGGAGCCAGGCACAAGTGCCAGCAAGGTAGTGTTTTTGAACACCCTATGTATGACAATTTTTTTGTTATTACTCGTATTGATCGCCTCCTAGACATGTTATTTCTGTTCTTCCGCTGCCTCTCCGGGGGTCGCGATCCGGATCCCCAACATAAATGAATTTCCCGAGGTATTCCCAGAGGATATACATGGACTACCCCCAGATAGAGAGCTGGAATTTACAATCGATTTAATACCCGGAGCAGCACCAGTTTCTAGACCACCCTACCACCTTGCTCCATCAGAATGAAAGAGTTAAAGGAACAGATACAAGATTTATTGGATAAAGGATTTATCAGACCGAGTACATCACCATGGGAGCCCCTGTTTTGTTCGTCAAGAAGAAATATGGGAGTTTGAGGTTGTGTATAGATTATAGGGAGCTGAATAAGCTGACCATTAGCAATAAATGTGAGACCTGAAAATGTAATAGAAGATTAATTGTTGGATTAATCGGTTTTTAAGGAATTCTGGTGGTTCAAATATCTATTTGTAGGTTGGTTTGCATTTTTGGGTCAGATTTCACATTTAGAACAATTCTGGAAGTTTTCGTATTTTTGAGTTTTGTCTAAGTTTTGGATTCAGTCGTTGTATTGCTACCAGCTGTTCCGAGAGAAGAAGCAGCAACGCTGACGTGGATTTCAGACTTTGGTGTTTTAGTCTCAAGAATCAGCAGACAACGTTTTAGAACCCTGAAGCGACGACGTTTTGGTGAATAGGAACCAGCTGGTGGTTTGTTAGCGTGTTTCTTAGTAGCAACCAGTCGTTGGGTGAAACTACGTCATTTTGGAAATTCAGCAGTTGGTGTGTTTCCTCTAGTAGCGATCAGCTGTTGGGTTATGCGACGCCTTTTGCATTTAGTTGAAACACAGCGTTTTGGGTATCAGCTGGTGGTCGCGTTATACGTTTACCGTTGAGGAATCTGATGCGTTATTTTATCCAGTCGCTGGTTTTGGTTGATCAGCTGTTGACAGCAAGTATGACGTGTTCTATGCGACCGTTTGGTTAAGTTGATGCGACGCCATTTTGCGTAGCATTGTTTGAGGATTCAGCTGTTGGTTTATTTTGCGATTGCTGGTTGTGTTAACAGCAATGCCTGCTGGTTGGGTTCTCAGCGATGTCGACTGGTTTTGTCGGTGGAACTCGCTCTTGCTGCTGTCAGCTGGTGAGAAGTATATATATCTGAGAAGACTTGGTCTTCGACTAAGATATCAGATTCCATACTTAGCGAAATAATTCTCCCGATTGTTGTTCTTCGCTTCGGACCCTAGAACACTGTTCACCGTAGCATTTCTCCGGCAATTCTCATCGTTTTCGGTCACCGTTTAGTACGTTTGAGGTAGCGCTGTACTCCTCTCATGAAGCTCTTTCATTCTATACCATTCTCGGAGGCTGTTGTTAGATGGAAGTAAGATCACGAAGTTGTTTACGTCGGCCGAGTGTTCGCTATTCAGGTAGCCTTTCAAATTAGCGATAAGATCTTACATTAGAACTTTGTTATTGAGCTTCCTGTTGAGTAGAATGGTAGAGTAATTGCTGGTTGTAGTGTATAACCCAGCCGTAAGTTACTGTGAATTACCGTGACCTTCAGTGTAGCTTTTGAGATCTGTGCGTTGTGTGTTTAGCAGGTTTCAACCAGATCTCTCGGGTCCCTTGTTGTGGTATTTGTGCTCAGAATTAAGGTACGTATTTGGAGCTTGTGAATCAGCAGGTTTATGGCTTGAGTGAATTGCAGTTGCTGATATCGTGAGATGGTTGTGTATGTTTGCTGTTGTGGTTGTTGTTTTGCATATGAGTTATGCTAGTTGTTGCATACACGCATTATCATCTCATTTTAGCTATTGCAGCCATTGATTTGTTGTTTTTTCTCTGTTTCTTACCAGGATGCAAGGGCGAGAGGTGATTCCGCATTCTCATCTCCCTGCTGGGATTTGTTAGCCCCTATGCGCCGAGTGGTTAACTACCATAGTTCATAGGTTGGGCAACTGCAGGTCGAGCTGTTGATGCATCTGGTATTGGTGGGCGAGTAGGGGTGAGTGGGTAGCGCCCACATGTCCTACACTCACCGTGGTCACACATATCTATTGCAGATTCCGTTGAGATGTGCATTGAGTTCTTTGGCTCCCTTCCTTGGTTGTATCCTTCGGCTGTTGTCCCTGGTCTCATGCATAGCATCTGCATTGTATTCATGTTGTTTACTGCTATTTTGTAGTTGCTCTCCGTACTGGGGTTTGACCCCATGTCCCTCTGGGGCTTGGTTGTTTTGTTGCCTGTGTTGTTTTCAGGGAATCCAGGTTTTGATGCTGGTCGTGGGTTTAATCCAACTGGAAGTGCCCCAGGAGGTGGTTAGAGTGTCCCAGTTATGTATATTATTTATATGCACTGGTATCACCGTGGGTGGGATGTCCCGGGTGATGCTTAGTTTATTGTAGCTGGCTATAGCTAGGGGATACCATTTTCTATGCTGCCTTGTTGTTTGTTGTAGCATTTTTTTTGTTGGTTTTGTTAGCTGGGATATCTATTTTGAGTATTGTCGTATTTTAAATTATATTGTTTAAACCGTCAGGGCAAAAGCAAAAATTTTACCCGCTTTTTAGTAGCTTCCGCTTGTGTTTATGTGATTTTACTCTGTTGTGAGCACGAGGCCTGACAATAAAATTCTCCTTCCTAGGATTGAAGATCTGTTTGATCAGTTGAAGGGATCAGTAGTCTTTTCTAAGATCGATTTGAGGTTTGGTTATCACCAATTTAAGATTAAACCAGCATATGTCTATAAGACGGCCTTTAGAACACTCTATGGCCACTATGAGTTTTTAGTAATGCCCTTTGGACTTACTAATGGCCCCTCAGCTTTTATGCATTTGATGAATAGAGTTTTCCAACCCTTTTTGTTCAATTTGTAGTTGTTTTAATCGACGATATCCTAGTGTATTCCAAGACCAGATTCGAGCATGCCAACCATTTGAGGATGGTGCTTCAGGTTTTAAAGGATAAGAGGTTGTTTGCCAAGTTCAGTAAATGTGATTTTTGGTTGGAGAAAGTGGCTTTCCTAGGACATATCATATCTAAGGATGGATTGGAGGTAGACCCAGCAAAGGTGGAAGCTGTGCGTGTGAGGACTAGAATTTGCTAAGTATGATTTATGGCTAATTAGATTTGGTTTGGAATTATCTAATTGAGTTCCTGAGTATCGATTTAGTGATTTTTAGAATTTCAGTTTTTAGCGAAATCTGGATGCTCAGATGTGCCCTTGTGTGTTTGCGTGAGTTGTTGCAAGCAGGGAGCAAAGCGCTATCGTCTTGAGCGCTGGTCAGATGTGGCGTTGTTGGAGGTAATGCGACGTTGTATTGTGTTTTCAGTAGTAGCGTGACCAGATGTCAACGCTAGTCAACTCAGTAGCGAGAGTGTAGCGAGAGGCAGCTGTTAGCGTTAGCGTGCGGGTGCGAGAAGTTTTCGTGTGTTAGTCAACAGCTGAGTTGACCGCTGGTAGTTAGCGCGTTCAGATGTTTCTAGCGAGAGAACTGTTTCAGCAGTAGAGCTCTGCTACGTCATTTTGATAAGTTAGCACTACGTCGTTTGCTGTTGCGTTAGTAGAGAGTAGCAAAGTCTGATTCGAGATAGCTGAGGCCAGTTGCGAGAGACTTCTGCCTTAGAATGAAAGTTGTTTTGTACCAAGATCTGAGTTGGTGAGACATCTGAATTAGTCGATGATGACTTCTGTTGTAGCTTTGACTGGGGATTTAAATGCAAGTTCTGATCGACACTTAGAGCATTTTAGAACCATATTTCCGTCGATTGCCGTCGTTTCTCGCCGCCGTTTGGAGTAAGATTGGTAGCACTGAGCTGATCTTCTCTAGGGCTTTCGATTATTACCATTTTTTAGGCTGGAGTCGCTGGATTTGAGGAGCGTGAAGTTGTTCCAGTGTTCGTTTGTCTCTGCGATTGTGGACCAGTAGTTCTTCTGTTCTTTAACAGCTTTGGGTAAGTGATTCTTTACCTATTTAATCTTCTTTCGAGAGCTGATTAGCGCTCTGTAGAGTTGAGGTAACTGAGTTAAGTTACTGGGCTTTAGAAATTAAGCTGTTTGAGTTCAGAATTGAGTTGATTTTGAGGTATCTTAATAGATTCGAGACTGTAGTAGCTTCTGTTGAGTTGCCGTGGAGCTGCTTGGGCAGTGAATTTGAGTTGGTTGCTGCGCCCTGCCCTTCTTGTTGTAAGATCTGTTGAGGTTTGAGGTACGAATTGAGCTATGTATTAAGCAGTTTTCGATATCATCTTTGGGAATATTTCTATTGTGTGTTAACTGCTGTGTTCTGTATTGACTGCTGAATTATCTGCTTCTGTGCTCATTGCGGTTTTGTTGAGTTGCCGTGGAGCTGCTTGGGCAGTGAATTTGAGTTGGTTGCTGCGCCCTGCCCTTCTTGTTGTAAGATCTGTTGAGGTTTGAGGTACGAATTGAGCTATGTATTAAGCAGTTTTCGATATCATCTTTGGGAATATTTCTATTGTGTGTTAACTGCTGTGTTCTGTATTGACTGCTGAATTATCTGCTTCTGTGCTCATTGCGGTTTGTGCGTGTGATGTATGCATTAATTAAGCGAGTCTACTGTGCATTCACGCATGCATATTGAGCCTGATTCTATTGAAAACTGAATCCATTTATATGATGTGATCGGCCGACTGAGTCGTCGTGCCTGAAAGGTCCAACGTTGTTTTGATGTGGTGGCCAGCTGAGTCGTTGCGCCTGAATACCACACTGCCTTGTGATGGTCGACTGAGTCTTCGGACCTGAAGATCAAAACGTGATGACGATTGATGAGATTTGCACAGCTGAATCGTTGTGCTATTCTGTTTGCCTACCGATGAATCTTGGTAGCATTGTCCGATATGATTAATGCTTTTTATTGTGCTCTTCGTAATGAGGTTTGACCTCGTTTATTTTTCCCTGTTTTGGGCTGCCCTGTTGGCCTCGGCAGGTTCTTCAGGTAACCAAGCTGGACAGAGTGGAGCTTCAGCTGGTCGATCCCCTTTTTGAATTGAGTCCCAGTGTAGTGTTATTTATATTGAGCTAGGGGATGTCCTGTGCCTCTATTTATGTTGGGGATTGGGTGTTGTATTATTAACTGTTGTTGTTTGAGTTTTGAACCAAACTCTATTTTAAGTTTCATGTATTTTGAAATGATATTGGATCAGGCCCTTATTCGAAAATTTGTAGCCCATATTTTTATGATGCTTCCGCATATTAGTGATTAATTGTTGGATTAGCGCACGTGGCCTGACATTTTTGGTATCAAGGCTTAAACTGGGATAAGCTCGTTTCCTTTTGATCACACTTGAGTCTAGGCACAGAGTTTGAGTTTTGATTTTGACTGGCTCTGGGATTGTATGATTTGATTATATGATTGATTTCTTACCTCTGAGTTTTTGTAGATGCCGCCGAGGAGAGGTAGAGGTAGGACTGCTAGATGTTCCGTTGAGGAGTCTAGGGCCTCGGATAGTGATGAGGGCATTCAGCAGAATATCCATTTGCGTCGCCGTGGTCAGCAGGCTGAGGTAGAGGTGGATGATGTTACCCGATAGATTGGAGAGATGGAGCTAGTGTTCGCTAGGTTCCAGAGGGTGAATCCCCCGACATTTACTGGTGTCGAGGCTGGTCTGTTGGCGGAAGGCTGGCTTGAGCACATGGAAGAGTTGTTTGACGCAGTGGAGTACTAGCAAGAGCGGAGGCTGAAGTTAGCAGTGTTGCAGTTGAGAGAGCATGTGCAACGCTGGTGGAAGGGTACTTCTCTTGTCATGAGAGATATTGGAGTTGTGATTCGTGGGAGAGATTCTGTGCAGCTTTTCGACAGGAGTATACCCCTGAGTCTTTCTACAACAACCGTGAGAGGGAGTTCGACAATCTGAAGCAAGGAAAATGTAGGGTGGCCGAGTATGCCAGGCAGATTTCTTCGTTGTTGTCGTATGTTCCCCATGTTGCGAACCAGGAGAGGACGAAGAGGAACAAGTTTTTGAGAGGGTTGAGGCCCGAGTTGTTCCGTATGGTGTTAGCTGGTTCCCCTGCGACGTATGCTGAGACTGTGGACAGGGCAGTGGACATTGAGGAGAGTCTGATTGAGGTGCAGAATCAGGTCCAGCCGATAGTTGGACGTAGTTTTCAACCTGTACCTGAAACGCTACCTTCTTTCCAATCTCCTCAAGTGCCACAACAGTCGAATCGTCAGAGGTTTAAGCCCCACGAGAAATAGTTTAAGAAGCATTCGAACTCGAGTTCTTCTGGTTCAGTGAGTTCTGGTGGAAGTGGCTCCGGAGGAGGAGTGACTTGTGGACAGTGTGGAGGTCGTCATATGACTTCGCAGTGTCGTGGAGTTCAGGGCCTTTACCATAACTGTGGGCAGCCTGGATATTTTGCTCGAGTGTGTCCGGCTGGAGGACAGTCAGTGAATCTGTCGCAACAAGGTTCTGCTGGTGGTTCTTCGCAGCAGAGACAATTACCTTTTTCTCACTCCCAACGATCAGTTTTCCAACCCCGTGAACCGTCTAGGTTTGGTGGACCTTCGAGACAACAGTTTCCGGGACCACAGCAGGCTCATGCGAATGCCTTGACGAGTGATCAAGCCGCTAAGATGCCTGAGAGGATTATTGCAGGTACTTGTGCTATCTTTTATTTTCCTGCACGAGTTTTGTTTGATACGAGAGCATCACACTCCTTTATTTCTGATTTGTTTGTGTATGAGTGTGGGTTGAGTTCTTCCCCACTGTGTGATGTTGTCCCTGTATCTACTCCTGTTGGTGTGAGTTTGTCATCCCGTGAGGTGGTGTTGGATTGTGTTCTTAGGTTCGATGAGCAGTTGTTGGTGACCAATTTAATTGTTTTGGGAAACTCAGGAGCTTGTTCAGCTGTCATAACAAAATCTCTGGTGGTCATCAATTGTTTGAGCTTTGGACAATTCTTCAAAATATGTCCAGGCATTCCACATTTATAGCAGAAGTTTTATCCAAGTCTGCATTGCCCCAAATAATTCTTATGCACTTAGGACATTCTGTTCTAATATTACCAGCAGGAACAGAGCTTATAGGTTGAATCTGTAGAGGCTTTTGCTCCTGAGGCCTCTGCTGGTTCTTGTTCTGTTTTTTGAATGGCCTCTGGTCCTTCTGCTGAAAGGCTTGTCTCTTTTGTTGCCTTTCTTCATCAAGATCCTTCCAATCCCTTTCAACTTGCAGGGCTCTATTCACTGCTTCTCTATAAGTCTTTGGCACAGATAGCCTAACATTCATTTTAAACATAGGCTTCAATCCTTCAATGAAATGATTCAATTTCTCCTCTGGATCTCTTCCAATCAATGGCACAAAGTAGCACCCTCGTTCAAATACACGTGCATATTCTTGCACAGTTGAACTTCCTTGTTTAATGGTCAAGAAATCCCTTTTCAACTCAGACCTTTTACCATCTGCGAAGTATTGTTCAAAGAACACTTGCTTAAAATCTACCCAAGATAAATTTAATAGATCCACAGACAATTTGGCCCCTTCCCACCAAATCATCGCATCTTCCCTTAACATGTAGATAGCGCACCATGGCCTATCTAAATCAGACATTTGGAGGTACTCAAAAATAACCTCCATGGATTTAATCCAGCTCTCCGCAACTAGTAGATCAGTTGTACCACTATATTCCTTAGGTTTCTGTCGTCTGAAATTCTCCTGGGGATCATCATTACTTGGTCCCCTACTGCTGGAAGATTGGCCATTGCCTCTATTATTTTGCTCTACCAGCAGTCATAGCAATTGAATGATATTAGCATTATTATCACTATCAGTTTCTTCTAAAGGAATACTTCTTCTAGTTCTTCCTCTTCCTGCCATTCTATATTCTATAGCCCGTAATCCACCACATACATATATCAGAACATGCTAAATAATTTAAAGACAATGCTCTGAAAATAAACTCACAACTTAGAAGAATAGACGATGAACTTTGATCCAGCTGATGGTGCGTGTGTTTATCTCAGGAACGTTGCTCTGATACCATGTTGTGACGCCCGAACCCAACGAGGCCACGAGATCGGGGTAAATAAAAATTTTCGAAATAAAAGAAGGACTGAAGGATAATTTGTTATAAGCTGTATTCCTTATAACCTCAAAATAAATAGAAACTCAAAGACAAAACTATCAAACACTGAATTGCACGCCAACTGCTGAAACTTGTTTGCGGAAAAACAGAGTATATTATATAACTTTGCAATCGCGATTTACAACAGCTGCTATTCTATGTAAATATACAACCGTTGCAACTGATCTAATACAGTACATTCTAACTCAAAACAATACAATTGAGACACGGAAAACGTAGGCCTTGGATAAACACAACACCACCCAGCAGCTGTATTTCAAGTTTCACCTTTTGTTCGTTCTCCAGCTGTCGTACCTGCACCATTTTAAAAGCTAGTGAGCCTAAAGGCTCAGCAATTAAATCCTGAATAATAACAATTTCATAAAATGCAGGCAGACATATGAACATCCATAAACATTTCACAAACAATTCTTTCGTAATCTTAGAGACAGGGGATAATAGCCCAGCTCTTAACATCGATTTCTTTTCTTTAGATTATGGCATATAAGCTCCTCATGGTCCGTGTTGCACTTTGATCAAAATGACTTCCGATTTGAGTTTTAGCATATAGCTCATATGAAAGGGCAGTCGACATCTAGACAACTGTTCACCCTTCTCCTTGGTGACCGTCAACTATCTATGCCACAATCTTAAAATAAACTTTGTTTCATTAACATCCTTTCGTAAAACTTTTCTTTCTTAAAATCCTCGGGTTTCATCATTTAAAACTCACTTCCATTTTTCAAAACTTTACTGAGTATTGAGTTTGAATTTGGAAACGTTACATTGATATAGGACCAGTCGGAAGAGAAACCAGTCGCAGAATAAAATCAGACGTAGTGAACAGTACCAGTTGCAACGAATAGGAACCAGTCGCAAGACAAGAACCAGTCTCAAGGTCTTATTTTAAAAAAAACGGCGTCGTTAGTGAAATAAAAGCGCTAACATACGTAAAACCAGACGCAAGTAATTTACTATAAGAAACCATCTGCAAAGTTTGTTTTAGATGAAACGACGTCGTTAACATATTGACCAGCCGTAGGAAAAATGTTAACAACCAATCGCAATGAACAGTATCAGTCGCAAGACTAATTCCAGCGGGAATGAACAGTAGAAACCAGACGCAAGTAATAACCAGTCGCAATGAACAGTACTTTTTGAAACGAATATTGCAACTGCTGAAATTTGACAATAAAAATACATCTGCTGATGAACAGTGCATCTACTGGATTTCAATAACAAACATGCACCTGCTGGTGAACAGTGCATCTACTGGATTTTATGAAAACAACACAGTTGCTGGATTTTAACAAGGAAATGCAACTGTTAGAATAAAACTGGATATATGTAACATCAAAACAACAACTATGCTACCAGCCGTTGCCTATCAAACCAAACTTCATAATGGTTCGACTAGTAACTACCGATTACACTGTTATCAAATTCTGATATTACAACTACTAAATTTAAGAACATTCATAAACTTCCTGGAAATAAACTAAAATTCTCAGTACTTTAAAACATTACATACTTTCTGGAAAAAACATTTTTGGAAGCATCATAAACATCAAAACATCATTTTCGAACCCATCTTCTTTCCTTTGAACATGTATAAATCATTTTAAACCTGAACACTAAACATAACATAACATATAGGCAAGGAGACTCAGAAATATCAATATATGCTTCAAATGGTGAGTCAAAAATCAGCTTTTACTAGCCTTTAACAAAGCTTTGCGACAGCAACTAATTCCTGCAGAAATCTTATCCTTGAGCAACGCACGAACTCTTCTGGAAAATATTTTGAAGAACACTTTAAGACTTTTCTTTGCAAATGATGAAAATCTTACTTTGAAAACAGGTTTTTATATGAAAGGGATTAGTGGCAAGCTACTTGTGAAATCAAGCATGACACACTTATAAAATTTTGCAAAATTCCTTTCATATCATTTTAATATGTAAAACCAATAAACTTTTTCAAAAGAAATCATTTGTCCTCCTTAAAATATTTTTCAATCGATTTAGAAACAACTCGTGCATCGCTCTTTGGAGTCATCTGCTGATATCAGCCGCAGCGCATCTTACTTTCTAAAATCATTAAATACATAACATTTAAAATTTCCAATTTGGCCCATGAAATCAAAAAAATGCATAAATGTGGTCCTATGGTATTTGTGGCGTTACAAATCGCGTCTTCAGTGAGTATATCGATCATTTTTTTATTGTCTCATAGATGACATTCTGGTGTATTCGAAGAACTACAGAGAGCATAAAGAGCATTTGAGATTGGTTTTGCAGATACTAAGAGACTCACAGCTGTATGCGAAGTTCAGCAAGTGTGAATTCTGTCTGGATAGAGTTGTCTTCTTGGGTCATGTAATTTCAGCACAAGGAATTTCTGTTGATCCGATTAAGGTCGAAGCAGTTCTTAACTTGGAGTGACCTAGGAATGTTTCTGAGATCCGTAGTTTCTTGGGTTTGGCTGGCTATTATAGGCGTTTTATTGAGAAGTTCTCTTCGATAGCTAGGCCGATGACTCAGTTGACCCTGAAAGATAGGAAGTTCGTTTGGACTGAAGAGTATGAGTCTAGTTTCGAGTTGCTTAAGGAGAATTTGACTACTGCTCCTGTTTTAGCTTTGCCTTCTGGTTCTGGAGGTTTTGTAGTTTGCTCTGATGCTTCTCGAGAAGTTCTCTTCGATAGCTAGGCCGATGACTCAGTTGACCCTGAAAGATAGGAAGTTCGTTTGGACTGAAGAGTATGAGTCTAGTTTCGAGTTGCTTAAGGAGAATTTGACTACTGCTCCTGTTTTAGCTTTGCCTTCTGGTTCTGGAGGTTTTGTAGTTTGCTCTGATGCTTCTCTGAGTGGTTTAGGATGCGTGTTGATGCAGAACGGGTATGTGATAGACTATGCGTCTCGACAGTTGAAGATACCCCGTTCACGATCTTGAGTTGGCTGCGATAGTGTTTGCCTTGAAGATTTTGCGTCACTATTTGTACGGAGAACAATTTGTGGTGTACACCGACCATAAAAGTTTGAAGTATATCTTCACGCAGTCAGATTTGAATATGAGGCAACGCCGATGGATGGAGTTGCTGAAGGATTTTGAGTGCGAGATTCAATATCAGCCTGGGCGGATGAATTTAGTGGCCGATGCTTTGAGTAGGAAAGCCCAACCTGCGATGTTGACGTCGATGAGAATATCCAAAGTCCATGAAGATTTGGGGACTTCTGGGTGGCGTTTTCAGTCGAGTGATCAGTACTTCGTGGTTTCTTCTTTTCAAGTTGAGCCACAGATTGTAGCAAACATTAGAGCAGCACAAAGGACTGATCCGTATGTTCATGAGTTGAAGATTAAGGCTCAGAATGGTCAGTCTGAGGATTTTTCTATTGCTTCTGATGGATGCTTGAGATTTCGAGGTAGATTGGTGGTTCCGAATTTGATTGATTTGAAGGAAGCCATCTTGAATGAAGCTCATTGTAGTCGTTACAGTGTGCATCCAGGCGAGAGAAAGATGTATCATGCTTTGAAGTCTCACTATTGGTGGGAAGGCATGAGGAATGATATCTCTGGATCCGTAGCTCGTTGTTTGAATTGTCAACAGGTCAAGGCTGAGAGGATGAGACCTGGTGGATTGCTACAGAGTTTAGAAGTGCCTTAGTGGAATTGCGAGCACATTGCCATGGATTTCTTGACTCATTTGACTCGATCAAGTAGGGGATGTGATGCTGTTTGGGTTGTGATTGATAGATTGTCGAAGTCAGCCCATTTCATTCCCTATGATGTGAGGTGTTCGATGAAGAAGATGGCGCGACTTTACATTGACCATGTAGTGAGATTGCATGGAGTGCCGGTTTCGATAGTGTATGATAGAGATCCAAGGTTTACTTTTCGATTCTGGAAGATCTTACAGATAGCGATGGGTTCGAGATTGGCTATAAGTACCGCCTATCACCCACAGACAGATGGTCAATCTGAGAGGACCATTCAGATTTTAGAAGATATTTTGCGAGCAGTTGTTTTGGATTTTAGTGGTGGCTAGCAGGATTCCTTGTCCTTAGTATGAGTTTTCTTATAACAATAGCTACCAATTGACTATTGGGATGGCCCCTTTCAAAGCGTTGTATGGTCGTAAGTGTAGATCACCTATCTGCTGGGAAGAGGTTGGTGAGAAGCAGTTGTCTACTCCTGAGTTTGTGCAGCACATGAAAGATCAGGTTGAATTGATTCGGAGTAGGATGAAAGCTGCTCAAGATCGACATGATAGCTATGCCAATAAGAGATGCCGACCTCTAGAATTCAAAGTTGGTGATCGAGTGTTTCTCAAAGTTTCTCCTTTCAAGAGTATGATGAGATTCAGACTGAAGGGTAAATTGACTCCTAGATTCGTTGGTCCTTTTGAGATTGTTGAGAGGATTGGACAGTTGGCTTATAGATTAAGGCTGCCGATGAGTTAGCAGCGATGCATGATGTGTTTCATGTGTTAATGTTGAGGAAATATGAGCCAGATCCATCCCACGTGTTGAGGACTGATGAAGTAGAGCTGGATTCTACCTTGAGCTATGTTGAATATCCGGTGAAGATTTTGGATAGGAAGGAGAAGCAACTGAGGAATAAGGTTATTCCGTTGGTGATGGTCCAATGGAGCAAGCATGGTCGTGAGGAAGCAACCTGGGAAGTTGAAGAGAAGATGAGACAGGAGTGGCCTCACCTGTTTGAGCTTTGACAATGGAGTTGTGCTGGTGAGTTCTAGTGTTTTGTTGATTTCTGCCCTGTGTTTGTCTTTGATTTCGAGGACGAAATCTCTTAAGATGGGGAGAATGTGAGGACTAGAATTTGCTAAGTACGATTTTTGGCTAATTAGATTTGGTTTGGAATTAGCTAATTGAGTTTCTGAGTATCGGGTTTTTAGATTTTAGAATTTAGTGATTTTTATAATTTCAGTTTCTAGCGAAATATTGATGCTCAGATGTGCCCTTGTGTGTTTGCGTGAGTTGTTGAAAACAGGGAGCAAAGCGCTGTCGTTATAATTTCAGTTTCTAGCGAAATATTGATGCTCAGATGTGCCCTTGTGTGTTTGCGTGAGTTGTTGAAAACAGGGAGCAAAGCGCTGTCGTTTTGAGCGCTGGTCAGATGTGGCGTTGTTGGAGGTAATGCGATGTCTTATTGTGTTTTTAGTAGTAGCGTGACCAGATGTCAACGCTAGTCAACTCAGCAGTGAGAGTGTAGCGAGAGGCAGCTGTTAGCGTTAGCACGTGGGTGTGAGAAGTTGTCGTGTGTTAGTCAACATCTGATTTGACAGCTGGTAGTTAGCGTGTGAGACCTGGAAATTGTATTAAGGATTAATTGTTGAATTAATCGGGTTTTAGTGATTTTTGGTGATTCAGATTTCATTTTGAATGTTTGGGTTGCATTATCGGGTTGAGAATCACATTTGGAACAATTCTGGAAATTTTGAGATTTTCGAAATTTTGGTGAAATCTGGTAGCAGATTTGATGACGTAATCATCGCGTGTTAATGTTGTGGGGATGACGTAAGCGTTGCTGGTTTGAGAGATCTGTTCGAAGTTTGTGAGATCTGGTTTAGCGCTTGCGTGAAGTCTGCTTATGCGAGGAGAGATCTGTCCCGCGTGTTTTATGGTTAATGCAACGCGATGCCGTTTAGTTTAAGTGGTGCGACGCCGTTTTGAGCTAGCGTGAGAGATCTGTATGGCCCGTGGTTTGGTGAGGTCTGTTTGTGAGATCTGTTTTGCGCTAAGGTGTGAGATCTGGTTCTAGCGTGTTTTTGTTAAGGATCGAAACGCTGTCGTTTGGATAAGTAAGCACGGTGTCGTTTTGATTAGCGCTTGTGGGAGAGATCTGGTATAGTGTTTTGCGTGAGATCTGTTCGCGTGAGATCTGTTTGCATGAGATCTGTTTTGTGAGTATAGCGTACTGGTGACCAGATTTCAACGCTCGTTTGGGCGACCAGCTTTCAGTGTCCAGCCTTTAGCGCTAGCATTCAGATTTCACCTGTGCGACGTCGTTTTGATTCCCGCGTTGTTTGCGTTCAGATTTCATCGTGTTTTAGCGCATGCGTTGGTTGTTTTGTGGGATCTGTTGTGCATTTAGAATTCTTGAAAGCTGTTTCTTTCGGTGGGCATTTTATCCAGACTTCTCGCGTGTATATATTGGAAGCTTTGGCCTTCAATTATTGAGAAAAACAGAATCCATACTTAGCAAATATTTCTTATCTTCGTTCTCTGTTTTCCAAACCCTCGACTACTATTCACCGTGAGCTTCTCCGGTTGATTCCCGTTTATTCCGGCCACCGTTTTTCACGTTCGAGGTAGAGTTGGAATCCTCTTGGAAAGCTCTTTCATCTCGTACCCATTTTGGAAGCTATAGTTGACTGGATTGAAAGCTCGAAGCTGCTGTTTTCTTTTGTGCGTTTCGTAGTTGCAGATTTTGTGCAGGCCGTGTCTTGCTCCTACCTTCGAGGAATCTGTATTGTTGGTAATTGTTGCAAGGTACGGATTCGAGATTGTTACAGCATGAGGTTGGCATGAGTAAATGCAGTGATGGCTGTTTGTTGTTTACGTGTATGGCTGCCAGTGTTTACTGCTTGTTGTTATATGCATACATGCATTCGCATCACTTGCATTTCATATCTCAGTTATATCTTACCTTGTACTTTGGCAGTTGTGCCTTTTTGTATTGCTGTTGTTTCTTACCAAGTAGCGAGGGCGAGCGGCAATACCGCACTCTCATCTCCCTGCTGGGATGTGTTAGCCCCTATGCGCCGAGTGGCTAACTACCACAGTTCATAGGTTGGGCAACAGCAGGTGGAGTGATTGATGCACCTGGAATTGGTGAGCGAGTAGGGGTGATTGGGTAACTTCCATATGTCCTACACTCACAATGGCCACCTATCCGTTGCAGAATTGATTGAGCTATGCCTTGAGTTCTTTGGCTCCCTTGTTGGTCGTAGCCTCCTGTTGTTATCCGGTGTCTCATGCATAGAATCTGCATTTTATTTATGCTGTATCTTTGCTGTTTATTTGCTCTCCGTACTGGGGTTTGACCCCATGTCCCTCTGGGGCTTGGTTTGTTTGTTGCCTGTTGTGTTGTCCAGGTCATACAGCTGGTAGAGGAGGTAACCCATCTGGCGGTGCCCCAGGAGGTGGTTGAGTGTCCCAGTAGCGTCTAGCGTATATGTATGTATCAGTCTAGTAGCCGGGGAGATGTCCTGTGCTTTGTTGTTGTATTCTGATGTGGAGTCTGATACTTTTATTTGTATTTATGCTATACTTGATTTTTGCTGGTTTGTAAACTGGGAACTTATTTTGAGTATCGTTCTATTTTAAATTATATGTTTTAAACCGTCGGGCCTAAAAGCGAAAAATTTTACCCAATTTTTGATGAGCTTCCGCATGTGTTTGGGTTTTTACTCGGTTGTGAGCACGAGGCCTGACATTTTTGGTATCAGAGCTTAAGCTGGGATAAGCTCAATTTCTTTGATCACACTTGAGTCTAGGCACAGTGTTGTGTGTTTCATGTGCTTGACTTATGTTACTTACGTGCTGCATATGTATGTTATATGATTTCTATGCTGTATCTGTTCTGTTTTTTCTTATCCCGGTGAGTGTATTTTAGATGCCGCCTAGACGTCATGGTAGAGGTAAGGACAGTTCCAGGAGTCAGGAGGTCAGAACGAGGATCAGTATAGTGCTCCTAGTCATACTCATGAGAGTAGCGAAGAAGGGGAAGCTGAGGCTCCGCCGGCTCCGGTGGAGAGGATGGATGTTGTTATAGCTCGGTTTTAGAGGATGAACCCTCTTGTCTTTAATGGCGACGAGTCGAGTGAGGATGCTGATTCGTGGCTCCATAACGTCATTCATCTTTTTGATCGGGCTCAGTATGACGATGAACTCCGGTTGAGGTTGGTGACCTTGTTGCTGAGGAAGGCCGCAGAGCGTTGGTGGCGAGGCGCTTCTAGCACCTTGGTGGAGACTGGAGTTGGTATCACTTGGGACACTTTCTGTGAGACCTTCAGGCAGGAGTATATCCCCGATTCGTATGTGACTTCCCGTGAGCGGGAGTTTGAGTTTTTGGAGCATGGCTCGATGACTGTGCGCGAGTATGCTCGCAAGTTTTCTGCGTTTTTGGCTTATGTTCCGCATGTTGCTGGCTGGGAGAGGGCCAAGAGTACCAGATTCGTGGAGGGCTTGAATGAAGAGTTGTACCAGAGTGTTTTGACGAGCAAGCCCAAGTCGTATGCTGAGGCCGTTGATAGTGCTATCAACATTGAGGAGGGCATGAGGAGCCGTCGTACGCGTAGAGTGCAGGTAGCGCAGGCATTGCAGGGTGGTAGACCTGTTGGTCAGGGAGCTCAGTCGTCTCAGAGTTCTCAGTCCGCTCATTATCCCCAGCAGCAGCAGCAGGTGGCTCAGCAGCCCGGCCGCCATAGGTTTCGACCCCGCGGTCAGCAATTCAAGAAAAAGTCTGGTTCAAGGTCTTCCGGTTCAGGCAGTTCGAGTAGGTGTATCTCGGACTGAGTTTTGTGGCTTTTGCGGTGGAAAGCATCCTTCCACGCAGTGTGTAGGTGTGCAGGGCTCCTGCAACCTTTGTGGTCAGTACGGGCATTTTGCGAGAGTGTGTCCGTCAGCTGGATCACAGCAGACCACGGCCCAGCCTCAGGGTCGTGGGGGTCAGTCTAGGGGCCGTTCTCAGCAGTTTCAGCAGCCCCTCGTGGGTGAGACTCCATTTAGACCGTTTCAGCAGCCTGGCCCTTCGATCTTTGGGCAGTCGTCTCAGCCTTTCTTCCCAGGACCCCAGCATGCTCAGGTTAACGCCATCACGAGGGAGCAGGCCGAGGAGACACCGAGCCGAGTGATTGGAGGTACATGTCTTATCTTTGACTTTCCTTCTCGTGTGTTGTTTGACACTAGTGCATCGCATTCGTTTATTTTTGATTCGTTTGTTGTTGAGCATGGTCTGTGTACCGTCCCTTTGCGCGATGCTGTTTCTGTTTCTACCCCTGGTGGTATGAGCCTGTTCTCCCAAGAGGTTTTGTTGAATGGTGTGTTGCGGTTTGGTGAGCATGTTTTGTTATCAAACTTGATCCGTTTGATACTTTGGGATTTCGATTGCATAGTTGGAATGGATGTGCTGTCCAACTATAGGGCCTCCGTGGATTGCTTCCATGGGATTGTGCCCTTTAGGCCTTTGTCTGGCGAGAAGTGGGACTTCTACGGTCAGGATTCGCGATCGAAGATTCCGTTGGTTTCCGCGATAGAGATGTTTAGTTTGTTGTCTTTGGGAAATGCTGGCTTTATGATTTATGCTTTGGATGCGTCTTCTTCTTCCAGTGTTCAGCTTAGGGACGTTCCCGTGGTGCGACACTTCCCCGA
>KV003244.1:245295-263217 GCA_001598015.1 Dorcoceras hygrometricum | reverse complement strand
TATCAAGAATATCCCTTGCAGATCCTTGGCAGAAAAGAGAAACAGTTGAGGAATAAGACCATTCCTTTGGTAATGGTGCAGTGGAGCAAACATGGAAGGGAAGAAGCTACTTGGGAGCTGGAAGAAAAGATGCAGCGCGAGTGGCCACATCTGTTTGAATAGCCGTTGGGCTATATTTTCCAGTAGGTTGTAGCTTTTGTTTGTATTTCTTCCCTAGTTGTCATTAATTGTTTGCTCAGTTATCTTGAACTCTTGGCCTGTGTTGGGCGAGTTTTTGTTTGTATATTGCTGCGGTGTTTTGGATTTGAATTATTGTTGATTTCGAGGACGAAATCCTTTTTAGTGGGGGAGAATGTGAGACCTGGAAATTGTATTAAGGATTAATTGTTGAATTAATCGGGTTTTAGTGATTTCTGGTGATTAAGATTTCATTTTGAATGTTTGGGTTGCATTTTCCGGTTGAGAATCACATTTGGAACAATTCTGGAAATTTTGAGATTTTTCGAAATTTTGGTGAAATCTGGTAGCATATTTGATGACGTAAGCTTCGCGTGTTAATGTTGTGGGGATGACATAAGTGTTGCTGGTTTGAGAGATCTGTTCGAAGCTTGTGAGATCTGGTTTAGCACTTGCGTGAAGTCTGCTTATGCGATGAGAGATCTATCGCGCGTGTTTTATGGTTAGTGCAACGCGACGCCGTTTAGTTTAAGTGGTGCGACGCAGTTTTGAGCTAGCGTGAGAGATCTGTATGGCCCGTGGTTTGGTGAGGTCTGTTTGTGAGATCTGTTTTGCGCTAAGGTGTGAGATCTGGTTCTAGCGTGTTTTTGTTAAGGATCTAAACGCTGTCGTTTGGATAAGTAAGCACGGCGTCGTTTTGATTAGCGCTTGTGGGAGAGTTCTGGTATAGTGTTTTGCGTGAGATCTGTTCGCGTGAGATCTGTTTGCATGAGATCTGTTTTGTGAGTATAGCGTACTGGTGACCAGATTTCAACGCTCGTTTGGGCGACCAGCTTTCAGTGTCCAGCCTTTAGCGCTAGCATTCAGATTTCACCTGTGCGACGTCGTTTTGATTCCCGCGTTGTTTGCGTTCAGATTTCATCGTGTTTTAGCGCATGCGTTGGTTGTTTTGTGGGATCTATTGTGCATTTAGAATTCTTGAAAGCTGTTTCTGTCGGTGGGCATTTTATCCAGACTTCTCGCGTGTATATATTGGAAGCTTTGGCCTTCAATTATTGAGAAAAACAGAATCCATACTTAGCAAATATTTCTTATCTTCGTTCTCTGTTTTCCAAACCCTCGACTACTATTCACCGTGAGCTTCTCCGGTAGATTCCCGTTGATTCCGGTCACCGTTTTTCACGTTCGAGGTAGCGTTGGACTCCTCTTGGAAATCTCTTTCATCTCGTACCCATTTTGGAAGCTATAGTTGGCTGGATTGAAAGCTCAAAGATGCTGTTTTCTTTTGTGCGTTTCGTAGTTGCAGATTTTGTGCAGGCCGTGTCTTGCTCCTACCTTCGAGGAATCTTTATTGTTGGTAATTGTTGCTCGTAAGGTACGGATTCGAGCTTGTTACAGCATGAGGTTGGCATGAGTAAATGCAGTGATGGCTGTTTGTTGCTTACGTGTATGGCTGCCAGTGTTTACTGCTTGTTGTTATATGCATACACGCATACGCATCACTTGCATTTCATATCTCAGTTATATCTTATCTTGTACTTCGGCAGTTGTGCCTTGTTGTATTGCTGTTGTTTCTTACCAGGTAGCGAGGGCGAGCGGCAATACTGCACTCTCATCTCCCTGCTGGGATGTGTTAGCCTCTATGCGCCGAGTGGCTAACTACCACAGTTCATAGGTTGGCAACAGCAGGTGGAGTGATTGATGCACCTGGAATTGGTGAGCGAGTAGGGGTGAGTGGGTAACTCCCATATGTCCTACACTCACAGTGGCCACCTATCCGTTGCAGAATTTATTGAGCTATGCCTTGAGTTCTTTGGCTCCCTTGTTGGTCGTAGCCTCCTGTTGTTATCCGGTGTCTCATGCATAGCATCTGCATTTTATTTATGTTGTATCTTTGCTGTTTATTTGCTCTCCGTACTGGGGTTTGACCCCATGTCCCTCTGGGGCTTGGTTTGTTTGTTGCCTGTTGTGTTGTCCAGGTCATACAGCTGGTAGAGGAGGTAACCCAGCTGGCGGTTCCCCAGGAGGTGGTTGAGTGTCCCAGTAGCATATACCGTATATGTATGTATCAGTCTAGTAGCCGGGGAGATGCCCTGTGCCTTGCTGTTATATTCTGATGTGGAGTCTGATACTTTTATTTGTATTGATGCTATACTTTCTTTTTGCTGGTTTGTAAACTGGGAATTTATTTTGAGTATCGTTCTATTTAAATTATATGTTTTAAACCGTCGGGCCTAAAAGCGAAAAATTTTACCCACTTTTTGATAAGCTTCCGCATGTGTTTGGGTTTTTACTCGGTTGTGAGCACGAGGCCTGACATAGCGCATTCAGATGTTGCTAGTGACAGATTTGTTTTAGCAGTAGAGCTCTGCTACGTCATTTTGATAAGTTAGCGCGACGTCGTTTGCTGTTGCGTTAGTAGAGAGTAGTAAAGTCTGATTCGAGACAGCTGAGGCCAGTTGCGAGAGACTTCTGCCTTAGAATGAAAGCTGTTTTGTACCAAGATCTGAGTTGGTGAGACATCTGAATTAGTCGATGATGACTTCTGTTGTAGCTTTGACTGGGGATTTAAATGCAAGTGCGGATCGACACTTAGAGCATTTTCGAACCCTATTTCCGTCGATTGCCGTCGTTTCTCACCGCCGTTTGGAGTAATATTGGTAGCGCTGAGATCGTCTTCTCTAGGGCTTTCGATTAGTACCAGTTTTGAGGCTGGAGTCGCTGGATTTGAGGAGCGCGAAGTTGTTCCAGTGTTCGTTTGTCTTTGCGATTGTGGACCTATAGTTCTTCTGTTCTTTAACACCTTTGGGTAAGTGATTCTTTACCTATTTAATCTTCTTTCGAGAGCTGATTAGCACTCTGTAGAGTTGAGGTAACTGAGTTAAGTTACTGGGCTTTAGAAATTAAGCTGTTTGAATTCAGAATTGAGTTGATTTTGAGGAATCTTAATAGATTCGAGATTGTATTAGCTTCTGCTGAGTTGCCGTGGAGCTGCTTGGGCAGTGAACTTGAGTTGGTTGCTGCGCCCTGCCCTTCTTGTTGTAAGATCTGTTGAGGTTTGAGGTACGAATTGACTGCTGAATTAGCTGCTTCTGTGCTCATTGTGGTTTGTGCGTGTGATGTATGCATTGATTAAGCGAGTCTGCTGTGCATTCACGCATGCATATTGAGCCTGATTCTATTGAAAACTGAATCCCTTTATACGTTTTGATCGGCCGGCTGAGTCGTCGTGCCTGAAAGGTCCAACGTTGTTTTGATGTGGTGGCCAGCTGAGTCGTTGCGCCTGAATACCACACTGCCTTGTGATGGTCGGCTGAGTCGTCGGACCTAAAGATCACAAGATGATGACGATTGATGAGATTTGCACAGTTGAGTCGTTGTGCTATTCTGTTTGCCTATCAATGAATCTCGGTAGCCTTTACATGCATTGCACGATAGAATTATTGCATTGTCTGATATGATTAATTCTTTTTACTGTGCTCTTCGTACTGAGGTTTGACCTCGTTTATTTTTCCCTGTTTTGGGCTGCCCTGGTTTGTGTTGGCCTCGGAAGATTCTTCAGGTAACCAAGCTGGACAGAGTGGAGCTTCAGCTGGTCGATCCCCTTTTGAATTGAGTCCCAGTGTAGTGTTATTTATATTGAGCTAGGGGATGTCCTGTTCCTCTATTTATGTTGGGGATCGGGTGTTGTATTATTAACTATTGTTGTTTGAGTTTTGAACCAAACTCTATTTAAGTATGATGTATTTTGAAATGATATTGGATCAGGCCCTTATTCGAAAATTTTTAGCCCATATTTTTATGATGCTTCCGCATATTATTGATTAATTGTTGGATTAGGGCACATGGCCAGGCAGTGCGAGAATGGCCAGTTCCCAAGTCGGTTTCAGAATTTAGGAGCTTTCAAGGGTTAGCAGGATACTATAGGCGTTTTATTAAAGGATTTTCGAAGATAGCTGTTCCTTTGACCACACTGACTAGAAAGCAGATTAAGTTTGAATGGACTCCAGAATGTCAATTCAGCTTTGAGAAGTTGAAGAAAGCGCTGATTGAAGCCCCTGTGCTAACCATGCCATCTGATCAAGGAAAGTTTTTAATCTACACGGATGCGTCCAAGTTGGGTTTAGGTGTTGTATTGATGCAGGACCGTAGAGTTGTCTCCTATGTTTCCAGGCAGCTGAAGAACCATGAGAAGAAGTATGCCACCCATGATTTAGAGCTGGCAGCAGTAGTGTTTGCCTTAAAGATATGGAGACATTACCTTTACGGGGAGAAGTGTGAGATATTCACGGATCATAAGAGCGTCAAATACTTTTTCACCCAGAAGGAACTAAATATGAGGCAGAGGAGATGGCAAGAACGAGTAAAGGATTACGATTGTACCATCAGCTATCATCCAGGAAAGGCCAACGTAGTAGCTGATGCATTAAGTAGAAAATCTGTTGGATTTGCCTAGCTATCTGTCCAGAGGCCATTGGCTCATGAGATTGAGAAGTTTGAGTTGGAGTTAGTTCCCAAAGATAGCGCTATGATTCTAGCCGACCTCACCATTCACTCGAATATGATAGACAAAATTCGAGAGGGACAGCTGAAGGATGAGAAACTTCAGAAGTGGGTGAAACAAGATAGGAGACAGGCAGAAACCTCTATTTTTCAGGAGAAGGAGTAGTCAGATTTCATGGCCGGATGTGGGTGCCCCAAGTAGACACCCTGAGATCAGATTTGATGGCAGAATCCCATACGGCCCCATACTCCGTGCATCCCGGGAGTACCAAGATGTATAAGGACCTCCAAAAGTTATATTGGTGGCCAGGAATGAAGAGAGACATTGCCAGATTTGCCTCTGAGTGTTTAACGTGCCAACTGGTGAAAGCTGAACACCAACGACCAGCAGGAATGCTGAAGCCGTTGCCTATTCCAGAGTGGAAATGGGAGTGTATAACTATGGATTTTGTGATTGGATTGCCCAGGACTACCCAAGGATATAATTCTATTTGGGTTGTAGTAGACAAACTCACAAATCTGCTCACTTTTTTCCAGTGAAGACAACATATGATGTCAGTAGATATGCAGAGATATATGTGAAGGAGATAGTAAGACTTCATGGCGTTCCAATTTCGATAGTATCTGATAGAGATCCCAAGTTTACATCGGCTTTTTGGAAGAGTTTAAATAGAGCTTTATGCACAAGGTTGACTTTTAGCACTGCTTTTCACCCCCAGACTGATGGGCAATCAGAAAGGGTGATTCAGATTTTAGAAGATTTACTCAGAGCCTGTATTATAGACTTTTCAAAAAGTTGGAATCTGAAGCTACCGTTGGTAGAATTGGCATATAACAACAGTTTCCAAGAGTCGATACAGATGGCTCGATACGAATCTCTTTATGGTCGCAAATGTAAAATACCTCTTCATTGGGATGAAGTAGGAGAGCGAGAGGGTTTAGGACCAGATTTGGTAGAGCAAACTAGAAGTTGTTAGAAAGATTAGGGAAAGTATGAAAACTGCTCAAAGCAGACAGAAGAGTTATGCAGACAATAGACGACGGGAGATGAGTTTTGATGTTGGTGATCACGTATTTTTGAAAGTAGATCTAATGAAGGGAGTGATGCGTTTTGGTAAGAAAGGAAAGCTGAGTCCCAGATATATTGGTCCTTATGAGATTCTGGACAAAGTAGGAACGTTGGTTTATCGATTACCATTGCCACCACATCTGTCTTCAGTGCATAATGTATTTCATGTTTCAGCATTGAGGAAATATGTTCCCCACCCGTCACATATACTAAGATCTGAGCCAATTCACTTAGCATCAGATTTGAGTTATGAAGAAAGACCCGAGAAGATTCTTCTTAGAGAAACTAGGAAACTAAGGAACCGTAGTATCCCTAGGGTTAAAGTTCAGTGTTCTAACCAAACTGAACGAGAAGCTACGTGGGAAGCAGAAGCTGATATGCATAGTCGTTACCCAGATTTGTTCGGTAAGTAAATTTCGAGGACGAAATTTTTTAAGGTTGGTAGAGTTGTAGCGCCCCAAAATCCATAGGACCACAACTTCTAGTCCTTTTAATTTAAGGACCCTTTCGAAATCTCAAACTTCAACTTTTTTGTTTATTTGAAAGCTGATTTCTTATTATTAGATGTCACCCCAAGCATAAGACGAGCGATTTTCAGATTTCGCAAATAAAATGATTTTGGATGGGATATGGCTCTTTTTTTCGGATTTGAGTAACGCTTTCACAAATTAAAATAGTGACAGGGGACTTTTAATAAATTTTGATAAGTAATCATGGTACACCATGCCTACTCGAGTGTTTTTCCCCTGTTACCGTCAGACTCCCATGCCTATGGTACATTAGGACTATAAGTTCAATTATTTGCAAGAAAATCTTCATTTTTCATCAAAACCATAGGAAGCTCGTTGCTGTGCTTGAGGAGACCCACTGTTGAGACCTGCTGTGTTTCTGTTTCTGTTTCTTATGTTAGCAATCAGATTTCCATACTGTTGACCACTTCACTCCTACATTGACATCTGAACGATCTCGTGTATACTGTTGGCTTCGTTGACATATGAGTTGACCAACCTAATTTAGTTGACATCTGAGTTGACCAACCTAATTTCGTTGACATCTGAGTTGACCAAGGCCAAAGTCTGTTGTTACTTCTACACACTATTTGTGATGCCCACGGCCATGGGAGCCAACGGATTTGTATAAAAAGAAATAAAAGAGAAATGGAAGGGCTGAAATAAAACATTGTAAGCCGTATTTCCTTACAAAAGAAAATTCTAACTACCAACGATTGGCGAAAAATAGTAATAACAGATTTCAACAAACAGACTCGAGATACAAAATGCAATTGCGAAATTACAACTTCTGGAACTCTATCTGAATTCACTATTATTGTAATAGATCTTAATACAGGTTTGACAAAAGATCAAAAACAACAATAACATTATTGCGGAACCGCTGGCCTTCGATAAACACCCACACACCACAGCTGGATCAGCTCCCGCCTCCCGCCTCCCGCCTGCCCCAGATCTGACTCACCTGCACCAAGAAAGCTAGTGAGGCTAGGGGCTCAGCAAGAAAAACTGAGAATAACAAGAGCACAATATCCAGGCAGGCACAATACATAAGATATCATAGTTTAAAGGAAGTCATTTAAACATAATTCAATCGTAAACATCTGCTCTGGGAGAACTCAGATCTCAACAATATTTTCTTTAGACTTGTGGCTCAGAAGCTATCCTTAGGTCCCATTGAACTTGATCAAGTTACAGGCTAGGGGCTCAGCAAGAAAAACTGAGAATAACAAGAGCACAATATCCAGGCAGGCACAATACATAAGATATCATAGTTTAAAGGAAGTCATTTAAACATAATTCAATCGTAAACATCTGCTCTGGGAGAACTCAGATCTCAACAATATTTTCTTTAGACTTGTGGCTCAGAAGCTATCCTTAGGTCCCATTGAACTTGATCAAGTTACTTCTGAATTCAGTTACTATATGGCGAAAATCGCTCTGTATGAAGGGGCAACTGTCACGCAGGACTGCTGCTCACCCTTCCTATGTGGACCGTCTGTTATCTTTGACATAAATCTTAAAATCTGAACATTTTCTTCCTTTAAACAACATCTGGATGAAATCAGATTCAACATCGGGGTTCACTTTATTTTAAACTCATTTTCTCGCAAAATAGCATTTTCACTGAGCAGCCAGTTAGGACTAGGGAGAACAGATGTCTGAATGAAACAGTGCTGGGTACAGGATACAATTCAGATGTTAGAGGCAGCTGTGACTCTGTGAACACTATTTCTAACAGGAAGTTCAGATGTTAGAGTGTAAATTTTCTTGCTAGTGAGTGATTCAGATGTCGCCAGAGGATAGCGTTTAGAAACAGATGTTTGTCTATGAAATAATAATGTATAGAAGTAACAACAGATTTTGGCCTCGGTCAACTCAGATGTCAACGAATTGGATTGGTCAACTCAGATGTCAACGAATTGGGTTGGTCAACTTAGATGTCAACGAAGACAACACTATACACAAAGTCGTTCAGATGTCAATACAACTGGATTTGGACAATTCAGTTGTCAACGAGGTGGGTCAACACAGATGTCAACACAAAGGTAAAATGGTCGATAACATGAAATCTGAACAAACCTGGATATGAAGCAAAACTGGATAATGGTATAAAAACATGTGTTACTGTGAAATCTGGTTGCTAATATAAGAAACAGAAATATGGATATGGAACTAGTGCTGCAGTATTACAAACGACAACCAGAGATACCAGTTCTGCTTATCAACCCAGAACAACATCCCGATTCGACCAGCATCATCGATTACTTGGAGTCAAGTTCAAACATTGCCATTCACCAGAAGAAGAACGTTGTGACTATACATTGAACTGGAATCTGTCATGCTCAGCAATGTAAACAACATATTTTGCGTAAAGCACATTTTGAGTTTCCGATGGAAACTAACTGTGAACCCGAAACAACATACATATTTTTCAAAACCAACAGAGGCATGAACAATAACTGAAAGGGATCAATATATATAATTTCATGGCGTAGCAAGAATCATATTTGCTTGCCTTATCACTGGGAAAACACAGAGCACAGCAGGTCACCACAGCAAGTCTCCTCAAGCACAACGACGAGCTCCACTGGTTTTAGATGAAAATGGAAGTTTCTTGCAAATACTGGAACTTATAGTTCATAAGGACAATAGGCATGGGAGTTGGTGGGTGTCAGGGGAAAACACTTGAGTAGTCATGGTGTACCATGCTTAATTCTCAAGATTTTATTAAAAGTCCCCTGTCACTATTTTAATTTGTGAAAGCGTTATTAAAATCTAAAAAAAATGAACCATTTCCCATCCCAAAATTGTTTTATTTGTGAAATCTGGAATAGGTCGATTTGTGCTCGGAGTATCATATGTTCAGACCTCTGCACCGTGTCTAAACTCTGAAAGTAAGAAATATACTTTCAAATAAACAAACAAGTTGAAGTCTGAAATTTCAAAATGGTCCTTAAATTAAAAAGGACTAGAAATTGTGGTCCTACGGATTTTGGGGCGCTACAAATCTACCAAAAATTTCGTCCTCGAAATTTACTTACCGAACAAATCTGGGTAACGACTATGCATATCAGCTTTTGTTTCCCACCTAAATTCTCGTTCGGTTTGGTTAGACCATTGCACTTTAACCATTGGAATACTACGGTTCCTTAGTTTCCTAATTTCCCTAAGAAGAATTTTCTCGGGCCTTTCTTCATAACTTAAATCTGGTGCTAAGTGAATTGGCTCAGCGCTCAATATGTGCGAGGGGTGGGGAACGTACTTCCTCAAAGCTGAAACATGAAATACACTATGCACTGAAGACAGATGTGGATGCAGTGCTAATCGATAAGCCAACATTCCTACTTTGTCCAGAATCTCATAAGGGCCAATATATCTGGGACTCAATTTTCTCTTCTTACCAAAACGCATCACTCCTTTCATTAGAGCTACTTTCAAAAAGACGTGATCACCAACATCAAAACTCGGCTTCCGTCGTCTATTATCTGCATAACTTTTTTGTCTGCTTTGAGCAGCTTTCATTCGTTCCTTAATATTTTTAACAGATTCCACTGTTTGCTCTACCAAGTCTGGTCCTAAACTATCTCGCTCTCCTACCTCATCCCAATGTAGAGGTGTTCTACATCTGCGACCATAAAGAAATTTATATGGAGCCATCTGTATCGATGCTTGGAAATTGTTGTTATATGCGAATGTTACCAACGGTAGCTTCAGATCCCAAGTTTCTGAGAAGTCTATGATACATGCTCTAAGAAAATCTTCTAGGATCTGGATCACCCTCTCTGATTATCCATCGGTTTTGTGGTGAAAAGCTGTGTTAAAGGTCAACTTAGTACCTAAAGCTCTATGCAAACTCTTCCAGAAAGCCGACGTAAACTTGGGATCTCTATCTGATACTATTGAAATGGGAACGCCGTGAAGCCTCACTATCTCCTTCACATATAACTCTGCATATCTACTCACATCAAATGTTGTCTTTACTGGTAAGAAGTGAGCAGACTTAGTAAGTCTGTCTATTATAACCCAAAAAGAATTGTACCCTTGGGTAGTTCTGGGTAATCAATTCACAAAATCCATAGCTATACACTCCCATTTCCACTCTGGAATAGGTAACAACTTCAGCATTCCTTCTGGTCTATGGTGTTAATCTTTCATCAGTTGGCATGTTAAGAACTCAGAGACAAATCTGGCAATATCTCTCTTCATTCCTGGCCATCAATATAACTTCTGGAGGTTTTTATAAATCTTAGTACTTCCGGGATGTACAGAGTATGGGGCTGTATGGGCTTCTGCCATCAAATCTGATCTCAGGGTGTCTACTTGGGACACCCACATCCGGCTATGAAATCTAACTACTCCTTCTTCTGAAAAATAGACGTTGCTTCCTCTCTCTCTATCTTGTTTCACCCACTTCTGAAGTTGCTCATCCTTCAATTGTCCCTCTCGAATTTGGTCTATCATATTTGAGTGAATAGTGAGATCTTCGAGCATCATTGTGCTGTCTTTGGGCACTAATTCCAACTCAAACTTCTCAATCTCCTGAGCCAATGGTCTCTGGACTGAAAGCTGGGGTAATCCAACAGATTTTCTACTTAAAGCATCTGCTACTACGTTGGCCTTTCCTGGGTGATAGCTGATGGTGCAATAATAATCCTTTACTAACTATAGCCTTCTCCTCTGCCTCATATTTAGTTCCTTTTGGGTGAAAAAGTATTTGAGGCTCTTATGATCAGTGAATATCTCACACTTTTCCCCGAAAAGGTAATGTCTCCAGATCTTCAAGGCAAACACTACTGCTGCCAGTTCTAAATCATGGGTGGGATAATTCTTCTCGTGGTTCTTCAACTGTCTGGAGGCATAGGAAATCACTCTACGGTCCTGCAGCAGTACAGCACCTAAACCCAACTTAGACGCATCTATGAAGATAACAAACTTTCCTTGATCAGATGGCATGGTTAGCATAGGGGCTTCAATCAGCGCTTGCTTCAACTTCTCAAAGCTGAGTTGACATTCCGGAGTCCATTCAAACTTAATCTGCTTCCTAATCAGTGTGGTCAAAGGAACAGCTATCTTCGAAAATCCTTTAATAAAACGCCTATAGTATCCTGCTAAACCGAGAAAGCTCCTAACTTCTGAAACCGATTTGGGAACTGGCCATTCTCGCACAGCTTCCACCTTTGCTGGGTCTACCTCCAATCAGTCCTTAGATATAATATGTCCTAGGAAAGCCACTTTCTCCAACCAAAAATCACATTTACTGAACTTGGAAAACAATCGCTTATCCTTCAGAACATAAAGAACTGTCCTCAGATGGTTTACATGCTCGAATATAGTCTTGGAATACACTAAGATATCATCGATAAACACGACTACAAACTGATCCAAAAAGGATTGAAAAAATCTATTCATGAAATCCATAAAAGCTGAGGGGAATTAGTAAATCCAAAGGGCATTACTAAAAACTCATAGTAGCCATAGCGTGTTCGAAAGGCATTTTGTAGATATCTGCTTGTTTAATCTTCAGTTGGTGGTAACCAGATCTCAAGTCGATCTTCGAAAAGACTACTGATCCCTTCAACTGGTCAAACAGATCCTCAATTCTAGGAAGGGGATATTTATTCTTAATAGTCAATTTATTCATCTCTAGATAGTCTATACACAACCTCACGGTGATGTACTCGGTCTGATAATTCCTTTATCCAACAGATATTGTATCTGTTCCTTTAACTCTTTCATTTCTGATGGATCAAGGCGGTAGGGTGGTCTAGAAACTGGTGCTGCTCCGGGTATTAAATCGATAGAAAATTCCAGCTCTCTATCTGGTGGTAGTCCATGTAGATCCTCTGGGAATACCTTGGGAAATTCGTTCACTACCTCTACATCTGAAAGTTGGGGCTTACTACTCGATGCCAAAGTTGACAGGCTTTCCAAATATCCTATCCCACCTTAAGCTTTAAGAGCTGAAATAATGCGAGGAATCTTACAAATCTGATTGGCTCCAAACGTAAACCGGTCTCCTCCTGGGGGTTTTACCACCACTGTTCTAAGCTTGAAGTCTATCACTACTCCATACCGGGTTAGCCAATCCATTCCTAAAATCATATCAAATTCAGGCATTGGTAAAACAATCAAATTGACAGTAATCAAATGCTCTTGAAGCCTAAGTTCTAAATCACGAAACAGGTCATGCGATACTAGCTCTTCTCCAGAGGGTACCGGTACACAAAATGTCGCAACTTCTCTATGGGAACTGCTCCAATAAATGGCACAAAATATCACCCTCTCTTGAAATTCCGAATATACTCTTGAACAGACATGTCCCCTTGTTTTATAGCTAAAAATTCTCTTTTCAGCTCCGACCGCTTGTCCTCGGTAAAATACTGCTCAAAGAACACTCTCTTAAATTCTTCCCAGGAGAGGTTCGTTACATCCACCGTGAGCCTAGCTCCTTCCCACCAAAGCATAGCATCATCTCTTAACATATAAATAGCACATCTGGCCCTTTCTAAATCTAGTGTCTGGAGATACTCAAATATCACCTCCATAGGCTTTATCCAACTTTCTGCGACAAACGGATTTATTGAGCCACTGAATTCTCTTGGCTTCTGTCTTCGAAATCTTTCCTGAGGGTCATCATGACTCAGTCCTCTGCTACTCGAAGATTGGCCATTGCCTCTGCCCGATTGCTCTACCAACAACCTAAGGAGTTGGGCAATACTAGCGTTAATATCAGGGCTGGATTCATCTATCGGGGTGTTTCCTCTTCCTCTTCCTCGTCCTGACATCTTAATATATAGCCCGCAATCGACCACATATGAACATCAGAACATGCTAAAATCAAAAAGATACATGCTCTAAAACATAAAATAAAACTCACAGCTCTGGACAAACGGTTGATGAAATCTTTCCCAACTGGAAATGTGTGTTTATCTATGGACCATGCTCTGATACCAAGTTGTGACGCCCACGCCCATGGGAGCCAACAGATTTGTATAAAAAGAAATAAAAGAGACATGGAAGGGCTGAAACAAAATATTGTAAGCCGTATTTCCTTACAAAAGAAAATTCGAACTACCAACGATGGGCGCCAAATAGTAATAACAGATTTCAACAAACAGACTCGAGATACAAAATGCAATAGCGAAATTACAACTTCTAGAACTCTATCTGAATTCACTATTGTTGTAATAGATCTTAATACAGGTTTGACAAAAGCTAAAAAACAACAATAAAATTATTGTGGAACTGCCGACCTTCGATAAACACCCACACACCACAGCTGGATCAGCTCCCGCCTCCCGCCTGCCCCAGATCTGAATAACCTGCACCAAGAAAGCTAGTGAGCCTAGGGGCTCAACAAGCAAAACTGAGAATAACTCTTAGCACGATATGCAGGCAAGCACAATACATAAGATATAAAAGTTTAAAGGAAGTCATTTAAATATAATTCAATCGTAAACATCTGCTCTGGGAGAACTCAGATCTCAACAATATTTTCTTACTTATGGATCAGAAGCTCTCCTTAGGTCCCGTTGCACTTGATCAAGTTACTTCTGAATTCAGTTACTATATGGCGAAATTCGCCATGTATGAAGGGGCAACTGTCACGCTCGACTGCTGCTCACCCTTCCTATGTGGATCGTCTGTTATCTTTGCTCATTTAAATATAATTCAATCGTAAACATCTGCTCTGGGAGAACTCAGATCTCAACAATATTTTCTTACTTATGGATCAGAAGCTCTCCTTAGGTCCCGTTGCACTTGATCAAGTTACTTCTGAATTCAGTTACTATATGGCGAAATTCGCCATGTATGAAGGGGCAACTGTCACGCTCGACTGCTGCTCACCCTTCCTATGTGGATCGTCTGTTATCTTTGCCATAAATCTTAAATCTGAACAATTTTTTCCTTTAAAAAACATCTGGATGAAATCAGATTCAACATCGGGGTTCACTTTATTTTAAAACTCATTTCTCACAAAATAGCATTTTCACTGAGAAGCCAGTTAGGACTAGGGAGAACAGATGTCTAAATGAAACAGTGTCTGGGTACAGGATACAATTCAGATGTTAGAGACAGCTGTGACTCTGGGAACACTATCACTAATAGGAAGTTCAGATGTTAGAGTGTAAATGTTGTCGCTAGCGAGATATTCAGATGTCGCCAGAGGATAGCGTTTAGAAATAGATGTCTGTCTATGAAATAATAATGTATAGAAGTAACAACAGATTTTGGCCTCGGTCAACTCAGATGTCAACGAATTGGGTTGGTCAACTTAGATGTCAACGAATTGGGTTGGTCAACTCAGATGTCAATGAATTGGGTTGGTCAACTCAGATGTCAACGAAGACAACACTATACACAAGGTCGTTCAGATGTCAATACAACTGGATTTGTTAAATCCAGATGTCAACGAATTGCGTGGGTCAACACAGATGTTAACACAAAGGTAAAATGGTAGATAACTTGAAATCTGAACAAACTTGGATATGAAGCAAAACTGGATAATGGCATAAAAACATGTGTTGCTGTGAAATCTGGTTGCTAATATACGAAACAGAAATCTGGCTATGGAACTAGTGCTGCAGTATTACGAAAGACAACCAGAGATACCAGTTCTGCTTATCAAACCAGAAAAACATCCCGATTCGACCAGCATCATCGATTACTTCGAGTCAAGTTCAAACATTGTCATTCACCAGAAGAAGAACTTTGTGACTATACATTGAACTGGAATCTGTCATGTTCAGCAATGTAAACAACATCTTTTGCGTAAAGCACATTTTTAGTTTTCGACGGAAACTAACTGTGAACCCGAAACAAAATACATATTTTTCAAAACCAACATAGGCATGAACAATAACTGAAAGGGATCAATATATTTACTTTCATGGCGTAGCAAGAATCAGATTTACTTGCCTTATCACTGGGAAACACAGAGCACAGCAGGTCACCACAGCAAGTCTCCTCAAGCACAACGACGAGCTCCACTGGTTTTAGATGAAAATGAAAGTTTCTTGCCAATAATGGAACTTATAGTTCATAAGGACAATAGGCATGGGAGTTGGTGGGTTTCAGGGGAAAAAAACTTGAGTAGTCATGTTGTACAATGCTTAATTCTCAAGATTTTATGAAAAGTCCCCTGACACTATTTTAATTTGTGAAAGCGTTACTCAAATCTAAAAAAAATGAACCATTTCCCATCCCGAAATTGTTTTATTTGTGAAATATGAAATAGCTCGATTTGTGCTCGGAGTAACATCTTTTCAGACCTCTACACCATGTCTAAAATCTGAAAATAAGAAATCAACTTTCAAATAAACAAACAAGTTGAAGTCTGAGATTTCGAAAGGGTCCTTAAATTAAAAAGGACTAGAAATTTTGTCCTACGGATTTTGGGACGCTACACTATTCCTGCAGAGACATCTGTTTTACCCAAAGGCATCTGCTTCACTTTTAAACCTTGTTTCTACAGAAGACTTCTGAATTCCCGCTAGCGATAACCTTTGCACCGTAGAGATCTGATTCCAGACTAGCGATGGAATTCCCTATAACCAGAGAGACCTGTTTTCCCCAGTCAAAGCTGTAAGCTCAGTGAAAATGTTATTTTATGGAAAGTTAATGAGTTTTTAAAATACCCTGTGATGTTGGAATCTGATTTCAAACCAATGGTTGTTTAAAGGAAGTAATGTTCTGATTTTAAGATTTATGGAAAATATAACAGACGGTCCACACGGAAAGGAGATCAGCTGTCCAGATGTCAGTTTCCCTTTCATATTGGAAGGGTGAGCAGTCGCCAAGTTGTCGGTGCCCCTTCATATTGAGCTATATGCTAAAGACTGAATTCAGAAGTAACTTGATCAAGTGCAACGGGACCTAAGGAGAGCTTTTGAGCCATAAGTCTAAAGAAAATAATGATGGGATTTGAGTTCTCCCATAACTAATGTTTACGAAAGAGTTTATGTTAAAATGACTTCCTTTAAACTATGTTATCGCATGTATGGCGCCTGCCTGCATATTGTGCTCTTGTTATTCTCAGTTTTTCTTGCTGAGCCCCTAGGCTCACTAGCTTTCTTGGTGTAGGTGAGTCAGTTTCGGGGCACACGGAAGGAGGGATCTGAACCAGCTGTGGTGTGTGGGTGTTTATCAAAGGCCTGCGGTTCCGCGACGTTCATTTTATTGTTGTTGTTTTTGATCTTTTGCCAATCTGTATTAAGATCCATTGCAGCAATAGTGGATTCAGATAGAATTCCGAAAGTTGTAATATCGCAATTGCCTTTTGTACTAAGAATCTAAAATTACTAATTGGCGCCAACTGTTTGAACTTTGAATTTTTTTATAGCAAGAAAATACAGCTTGCTACATTTCATTTCAGCCCTTACATTTCTTCTTGTATATCTTTTTATTCAAATCCGTGGCTCCATGGGGTATGGGTGCCACACACACAATAGCCTATGGAAATCGTTCCGGCTTACAAGGTAACTTCTTAGCAAAATCTTCATCTATAAAGGAATGGGTCGCACCCGAATCTAACAGAACAAAAGAGGACATACCAACAACCAAAATATTACCCGTAATTACAGTAGAATTGAGGTTAGCTTGCTCAGCTATCATGACGTAAGCTCGACTGGGCACCAGTTGTTTCGACATTGGGCAGAACTTGCAAATGTGGCCTTGATCACCACACCTGTAATAGCCGCTCTGGCCAACTCTACACTGTCCTGGGTAATTCTTCTGGCACTTGGGGCAAACTGGCTTGTTGTCTCTAGATGGTACTGCACTAATAGCCTGAATTGGTAACGGTTCCTATTCTTGGGATCGCTGTTGGTTCCTGTTCTGCTTCTTAAATGGCGTCTGATCTACTTGTTGAAAGGACTGCCTCTTCTGCTGTCTCTCCTGTTCAACGTCTTTCCAATCCCTCTCAACTCGCAGGGCCTTGTCTACTGCTTCCCTGTAAGTCTTGGACCCTGCTAGCCGAACATTTAGCTTGAATGTAGGCTCCAGTCCTTCCACAAAATGGCTCAGCTTCTCCTCGGAATCTCTTCCAATAAGAGGCACAAAATAGCCGCCTCTCTCAAACTTTTGGATATACTTCTATACTGTCATGTTCCCTTGTTTCAAAGTCAGGAACTCCCGCTTCAGCTCTGACCTCTTGTCTGCTGTGAAATATTGTTAAAAAAACACTCGTTTAAACTCATCCCAAGAGAGATATTCCAAATCTACTGATAACTTGGCTCCTTCCCACCAGATCATTACATCATCTCTTAGCATGTAGATAGCGCACCTAGGCCTATCCAGATCTGGAATCTGAAGGTATTCAAAAATAACTTCCATAGACTTAATCCAGCTCTCAGCAACAAGCGGATCTGTTGTACCACTAAACTCCTTTGGTTTCTATCTTCGAAATTTCTCCTGGGAACCAACATGATTTGGTCCCCTGCTGTTAGTGTTAGAGTAGATGCCCAACTAGCCAACCTGTGGCGTGTGGGTTCATAGACTCTTGTATATGACAATCTTTATATATGATGTTCGCATTTATTTATATGGCATTCTTTACTTTCATTGTGTGTATGATGATTTACAATTGCGTTGAGTAAAGACCTAGAATGCACTTAAGTGTATGTTAGATGTGATAGTGGGTATGACGGCTATCATGAAACA
>KV003244.1:220329-237180 GCA_001598015.1 Dorcoceras hygrometricum | reverse complement strand
AACATGCTTGTAGTGTTTCAAGGGACCATAAAGAAGGACAAACCCGTCCTCATTCTGGGTTCTTCTTCCTCTGCGAAGAAGGGGCCCAGACGCAAGAGCAAGAAGCGTTCTGCTCCTGCAAAGGAGGAAAAGTCTGCCATGAAGCCAAAGGCAAAGGCTTTCAAGCCAAACAAATCTGAGAATGTTTGCCACCACTGCCACAAGGCTGGGCATTGGAGGAGGAACTGCAAGGATTACCTCGAGCAGTTGCTAACTGCGAAAGGTATGTTCTATATTGAAATAAATATGTCTCTTAATTCGACTTCTTGGGTACTTGATACCGGATGTGGATCTCATATCTGCAATGATTTGCAGGTGATGACAAGAAGCCGACGTCTCAGAGAGGGTGAGACCCACTTGAGGCTTGGCAATGGAGCAAGGGTTGCTGCTATAGCTATAGGAGATGTTTACTTATTTCTATCTTCTGATTTTAAGTTGTTGTTGAGAAACGTTTTATTTGTTCCCGAATTAATAAAGAACATTATTTCTGTTTCTATGATTGATAGTGATGGATATTCTTGTATGTTTGCTAATTCGATTTGCAATATTTATAAGAATGAATGTTTGATCGGAATTGGGGAACGCGAAAACGATTTATACACCTTAAAATTAAAAGACGTTCCAACTCGCGATGTCGAAGCACATACAACAACTATTAAAAGGAAACACGATAACTTGAACCCAGCACAACTTTGGCACGCTAGGCTAGGTCACATATCTCTGAGAAGGATGAACAAGTTGGTTAGGAGTGACATGTTTGATCGGTCAGACATTAACTCCCTACCGACTTGTGAGTCTTGTCTTAAGGGAAAGATGACAAAGCAAACCTTCAAGGGCAAGGGTGAGTGTGCTCAAGGCCTATTGGATTTGATCCATACTCATGTGTGTGGTCCATTTAGTATTGGTACTAAATACGGTCACACATACTTCATCACCTTTACCGATGATTACTCTAGGTATGTGTACTTGTACTTGATGAAGCATAAGTCTGAATCCTTTGAAAGGTTCAAAGAATTCAAGGCTGAAGTAGAAAATCAATTAGGCAAAAGTATTAAAGCACTTTGATCTGATCGAGGTGGTGAATACTTGAGTGCTGAATTTCAAGATTATCTGAAAGAGAATGGGATTCTCGCACAGTGGACCCCTCCGGCCACACCACAGCTCAATGGTGTAGCGGAGCGTCGTAATCGGACCTTGTTGGACATGGTTCGATCTATGATGAGCTTCACTGAACTTCCTACCTCGTTTTGGGGCTATGCGCTCGAAACGGCGGTAATGTTGTTGAATAATGTCCACACCAAGGTAGTGGATAAGACTCCATATGAGATATGGATGGGAAAACCACCCAAGTACTCATACATGAGGATTTGGGGATGTCCTGTTTACGTGAAGCAGACAGTGGGAGATAAGCTGGATACGAGATCCATCTTATGCTACTTCATTGGGTATCCAAAGAATTCCATTGGATACTACTTCTACTATCCCAGCGAAACAAAAGTGTTTGTTTCTAGAAATGCCACCTTTATGGAAAGGGAATTTCTACTTGATAGAAAAGGCAAAATAGTAGAACTCGAAGAGGTTCGAGATCCAATCGAAGTACCAGGTGAGTCTCCTGTACCTACAGAGCCAATACCAGAAATGGTCGCACCTAAGAGATCCGAAATGGTCCCTAGGGCTCCTGAGAGATATGGTTTTCTCCTTGAAGATGATCAAAGTGATCAAGTTGTTGGATCTGATCCAAGAACTTTCAAGGAGGCAATTTCCGATGCTGATTCTAATTTGTGGCTTGAAGCAATGCAGTCTGAGTTTGACTCAATGCATGATAACCAAGTTTGGACTCTTGTTAACCTTCCCGAAGGAATTGTTCCTATTGGGTGCAAATGGGTATACAAGAGGAAACATGGGCCTGATGGTAAGGTAATGACCTACAAGGCACGACTTGTCGCGAAAGGTTACACTCAAAGGCAAGGTGTTGACTACGATGAAACCTTCTCGCCAGTCGCAATGTTCAAGTCAATTAGAATCTTGTTAGCCATAGCCGCATGGTACTACTATGAGATATGGCAAATGGATGTGAAAAATGCGTTCCTTAATGGAAACGTTAAGGAAGAGATCTATATGACGCAGCCTGAGGGTTTCACATCTGTTGGAAGCGAGCATAAGGTATGCAAGCTTCAGAGATCGATCTACGGTCTCAAACAAGCATCGCGAAGTTGGAACCTGAGATTCGATGAAACAATTAAGGAATTTGGTTTCATCAAGAATCCCGAGGAGCCATGTGTATACAAGAAGGTAGTTAAAAGCGCCGTGACATTCCTCGTACTTTATGTTGACGACATTCTACTCATTGGGAATGATGTAGGAATGCTGCAATCAACTAAAGTATGGTTGTCTAGTAGATTTTCGATGAAGGACATGGGTGAAGCATCCTATATTCTTGGAATACAGATCTATCGGGATAGATCTAAACGAATGCTTGGACTCACCCAAGCTACCTACATCGATACCATACTTAAGAGGTTCTCTATGGAAGAGTCCAAGAGAGGACACCTACCTATGTGCCACGGGGTCACTCTATCTAAGTCTATGTGTCCAAAGACTGATGAGGAGATAGAGAGTATGACACGTGTGCCATATGCCTCGGCAATAGGTAGTATTATGTATGGCATGATCTCGACTAGACCGGATGTCGCATATGCTCTGAGTGTCACGAGCCGCTACCTGGCCAACCTCGGCCAATTGCATTGGAAGGCTGTGAAGGATATTCTTAAGTACTTATGAAGGACTAAGAATATGTTCATGGTCTATGGGGGTGGTGAACTGAAACTGGAAGCCTACACTAATTCTAGCTTCCAGTGTGACGTGGATGATTCGAAATCGACCTCTGGATTTGTATTCATGCTCAATGGTGGTGCTGTCTCTTGGAATAGTTCCAAGCAAGACACCATCGCGGATTCAACCACTGAGGCTGAGTACATCGCAGCATCAGCTGCTGCAAAGGAGGCCGTTTGGATAAGGAATTTCGTCCAAGAGTTGGGCGTCATTCCTAATGGAGTTGGTCCAGTCCCGGTGTACTGCAACAACACGGGTGCCGTTGCGCAAGCAAAGGAGCCTAGGTCTCACCAAAAATCCAAACACATACTGAGGAAATACCACATAATCCGGGATATTATGGCTAGAGGTGACATAGCATTTGAGAGAGTCGCCTCTGCGGACAACGTTGCTGATCCACTTACGAAGCCCTTGCCTGGACCGTTGTTTGAAAAACATCGCGAAACAATGGGACTGCGTCTGACGAGTAGTTGGCTTTAGGGCAAGTGGGATATTTTTAGAGAAGATGCCCAACTAGCCAACCTGTAGCGTGTGGGTTCATAGACTCTTGTATATGACAATCTTTATATATGATGTTCGCATTTATTTATATGGAATTCTTTACTTTCATTGTGTATATGATGATTTACAATTGCGTTGAGTAAAGACCTAGAATGCACTTAAGTGTATGTTAGATGTGATAGTGGGTATGACGGCTATCATGAAACACATCTAATAGTCACTGTGTATTCTGAACATGTTCCTAGTCGATTGGGCCGTCAAAATGAGGATAAGGCCTCTTGAGCTCGAGACTAGTATCTGCGATGCGAAGTACCATGTTTCATTGGTAGGGAACATTGTGATGTTCTGAGCATGCAGATAGATAGTGACCTGGTGATCTATCGAACTACCCTCGTTCGGACTTTCCAAATGGTTACCATTTGTCGAGTGGATAAGTCCGAGGTTTTGGTTGTACTGATTAGTCCTCACGACTCGAAACGTCATTGAGACTCTACATGATAGGCGTCTCACTTTGACTCGTTTGCCGACTCACATGAGGTCATCAGGTGGCGGGATTGGGAGACCCCGATGCATGTAGGAGTCGCTGCATCGTTGTCGAGGATTCACCGCTCGCAGACATGCGTGGATATCCTATGCTATCTGAGGGGATAATAGTGTGCAAATCTCTGGCCAGAGTACTACAAGTGTTTTAGGTAAATGTGTTTGCCTAGTTACTTACCATGATCCGTTGGGCATGTTCGGAATTGTGATTCCGGAGCCACAATGGTTGTGGGCCCACGGCTAGCTGTATCCCTGAACCATTGAGGGTCACACAAGTACTGGAGTCGAGATTCCCGCACGGATACTCAGCTCAATGTGTTGAGCATATGAAGAGGATTTTGGGAGTGCGACTTCCTAAAAGGTCAACAGAGGTCAAATCGTGATTTGCCGATGTTGAGGGGCAAAACGGTCATTTTGCTCTGGGGTTCTGAAAAATGGTTTTTCAGGTCATAGTATTCAATTTTGGAAACTGAGTCGATCGGTCCGATCTGATCGGCGATCGGAGTTACGATGAAGTCTCGGTGATGGGGATGAACTGAATGTTCATCCGTTGGACCCGGGCCCGTTGGGCCGGTCCAAGTCCACCACTTAGTCTATTTAATATAGACTTGATTAGACTTAATAACTTACTTGATACACAACACTAAACCCTAAACCTAGAGCTTAGTGTGCCGCCCCCTTTTCCTCTCCAAAAAGCCGCCGCCGCCGCCCGCAGTGCGCCGCCGCCGCCGCCGCCTCTCTTCGCCGGAAAATCTTTTCCGGCCAATCTTGACGAGGAGAATCCATCCGTGCCGATCTTGTCAAGCCTTCTAGTGCAGGCTGACGAAGGAATCCCGTCTCCGATCGTGGACCTGATTGACGATATCTACCGCCGCCTACCGTGAAGTGCCGTTTTCTTTACGAAACCGGTCGGAGCCAGGCACGAGTTGCCAGCAAGGTAGCAATCCTAAACACCCTATGGTTGTTATTATTTTATCATATTGATCATCTCCAGGCCATTGTTTTGTTCTTCCGCTGCCTCGCCGGGAGGCGTGATCCGGATCCGACGTGGCTTCCCAACAGTTAGAAGATTGGTCGTTGCCTCTTCCAGACTGTTCTACTAACAGTTCTAAGAGATGGGTAATACGAGCATTACTGTCTGGGCTGGGTTATTCTACAGGGATGCTTATTCTACCTCTTCCTCTACCTGAAATCTTAATCTATAGCCCGCAATCCACCACAAAAGAAACATCAGAACTCAAAAGGGAAAGGACTCTTAATAATAACAATAAAACTCACAGACCAGGAGAAGCATACGGCGAAAGCTGCTCTAGATTGGGAAGTGTGTGTTTATCTCAGGACCATGCTCTAATATCAAGTTGTGACGCCCCAACCCATGGGAATCAATGGATTGGAGTAAATGGGAAAATCTAAAGGAATAGAAGGACTAAATGCGATATGTTGTAAGCTGTGTTCCCTTACAAAAATTGATACACAAACATATGGCGCCAAACGTAAACAGTAAAAACAGATTTGGAATATAACAACTTCTGATTTCGATTACAAAATGAGATATTACAACTATTGGAACTCTATATGAATTCTCTATTGTTGTAATTGATCTTAATACAATTTTCATCAAAAGATCGAAAACAACAACAGCTCTGACTTCACGGAAACCTTAGCCTTTGACAAACACATGCATCTACCAAATCTGGTTCAGCTCGCGCCACCCTCCTGCCCCTGAGCTGTCTCACCTGCATCGGGAGAACTAGCGAGCCAAGGGGCTCAACAAGTAAAACTGAGGATAACAAAGATCACATAATGCAGGCAAAACTGATCATAATACACAAATTAAAGGAAGTCATCTGAACTGAAATCTTGCTAATGAAAAAACAGATCGGAACATCAGATCTGAATTGCTTTATTTTGAGTGACTTATGATCTAGAGGGTCTCTGATGGTCCTGGTGCATGAAGCATGTTATCTGAAGTCAGTAACTATCTATGAAGGGATATTACAGTAATTTCACAATCCTGGTCCCTTATGTGAACCATAATCATGGTCTCTTCCTGATTGACCGATCTATGCCATAAGTCTTTAAAACTGAAACTTTTACTTGCTTTAATTGAAATAGTTATTATACATTGCTCTTGATCGAAAATCGATTGCTGAAACTGGTTGATTCACTGCTATGAAACTCATTTTGTCTTTAAAAACATTACTGAGTGTAAAGTTGGCTACGAGCTGATGATAGCAGAAACCAGCTCGGAAGAGAAAACGGCTTATGAGTGCAAACATATTTGGCTAAGAAAAACAGATCTCAAGAGTAAAGAATAGCATTGGCTACATAAAACAGATCTTGGGTGTGAAACAGATCACAGGCATGAAGAACAGCTTTGGCTAATGAAAATAGCTTACGTATATGAGAAATAGACTGGTTCTACAAAAACAGCTTACGCGTAGTAAAACAGAAACATAAGCTTCGGAGCAAGAATATCAGCTCTGGGGGTCACTCAGATTTGAGAAACCATATCAGTTTAGAAATGAATCATACAGACCGGAGAAGAAAATGGGCCAGATCTGCTTAGGACGAGGGTACTGCACCAGCTTAGACAGTCTTTAAACAGACCAACTCCGCTTATTAGACCAGAACCTAGTCCCAATGAAACCAGCATCGCCTATCAGTTCAAAGTCGATGTCCATGGCATTCACAGAACACCAGAAAAAAACAGAAACTTCTCCTGGCTTATCTTAACTCGAACCTGTACAACTCAGTATTTTTGAAAACACAACTGCTTGCTAAAAGGTAACTGGTGAGTTTCCTCAAAACTAAAACATCAAAGCAGTTAATTCGTGGCTTATACATGAACATGAACTGACTGAACTGAAACATGCATCAGGCAAGCACTCAACAGAAAACAACAAATCAATATATGTTTTCCAGATGCAGCAAGAATCAACTTTACTTGCCTGAACTGTGAATCGCAACGAACAGATGGCCTTGGCTGGATATCTTCTCAAACACAACTCTGCGAGATTCTTGTTTTAAAAGAGGAATGAAAGATTTTTCTTGTAACAAATATGAGATCTAAACTCACATAACAGTCATATATGTGGGAGTATTATTTGTAGTAGGTGAAAGGTACAATGATTAGGCATTGTTAGCTTACCAAATCCTTGCAAAATTTCTAAAATCTCCCTACTACTATTTAATTTGTAAACTTTCTACCCATTTATAAAAACAGATCTCCCATCAAAAGCATTTTTTTTAAAAGAAAAACTGCTCCAGCTCGAGATTGTGATTGGGGTGAAATCCTTCAAGAAACCATCTGGTCCGTCGCTTCTAAGCTAGAAGAAAAAAAAAAGAAGCCAGCTTAGATAACTAATGCTAGCTTGAACTGAAATCTGGATGCTCAATTAATCGAAACAGCCCTTAGAATAAAAAGGCTAATCAATTGTGGTCCTACGGATTTTGGGACGCTACATAGACGATGACCAGATCCGGGATGCCGGGCACCGCTGAACCTCTGTTAATGTAGAATGATAGACGATGAGCGACCGGGCCCAGTGAACCTTTGTTAATGTGATGATGATGTAGATCGGGTGAAACCGGCCGCCACGTACGTTGGTTTAAGATTGATCAATCGAACATGGTCCACACTTCATGGATACGACTCACACGTTTTTATGTTATGCCATGTCATGCCTTATTATGTATGCTATACGATGACGATATGTTATGACTAATTGATGAACCATGCTTTACGATCATTCATGCACGCATGTTTTAAAGCTATTTTATTATGCGTATATGTTTGCATGCGATTTTATTATATGTAACTTGATATTATTCAGATAGAGCATGCTGGGCCTTTAGGCTCACTAGGTTTAAATGGTGCAGGTGATGACCCTGTTCATTTTATGCCGACCAGCGGTGAGGACCTTTGAGCGCCCATCGCAGCTGTTGCCCCGTGACCACTATGACATCTTCATTTATGTTATGAAACATTTTCGGATATTCTCTTTTTAGTTTTGTTCTAGTTTTTCCGCACTTTTATTTACTCTCATTTTTAAGGAAAAAGGAATGATGTGATTTTGAGATGTTTATTCTATTTACGTTTTAAAGTAAGGTTGAGAAAAATGTTTTAAATGGAACGAGCCATACTTTTAATATTTTTTATTCCGCAACTAAGTTTTAAAAAAAAACTTCTAGAGTCTGGTTACGTTTCATTCATACTTCTGCAACATGGATACATGAAACACATCGTGTACCGCAGAATACTCAAGCCAAAAGAACAAACGTTTGCCAAAGATCCAATCCTCTCAATAATCTCATACGACCCGATGTAACGAGGAGCTAACTTACCATTGTGTCCAAATATCATCTCATTATGAAAAGGAGAAACTTTCATAAAACTCGATCACCAACTTGAATTTTCCAAAGGTCTACACCTTTTATTTGCACACCTGTCTTGACGATCCTTGGCTGCTTTCATTTTCTTTTGGATCAAATCAACCTGATCTCTCATATGCTGCACAAACTTGGGTGTAGACAACTGTCATTCCCAACTTCTTGATAAAAAATAGGCAATCTGCCATTCCTGCCATACAAAGTTCCGGCCCGATGTTCATAATCCAAGATTAAGCACACAATAGCGCTAAAATGCGGAAGCTTAAAAGCGATTCAAAAATTTTATTTTGTCAAGATACAACAGTAGCGAGTAAAAATATTTAAATACTCAAAGTATAGATACTAGTTTTAAAACTATTTACAAACACATGCAGAGCTAACCTGCTCAAAGTACATGTAGAAAGTCACAGAGTAAACAACATCCAATCTCTCAGACAACAAAATTATGTATATATATAAAGTATTAAAAACCAATATCAAGTCGACTGAACAACTATTTAGGGCATCCCCTGGTAATGACTCGATACTACATATATATACACAAGAACTGGGATACTCAATCGACTCCTAAGTGGCTCCACCAGATAATTTAAGGTTTGGTGAAGATAAAAATATCAAGAGATTACAGATTAACCAGATAAAGAATACCGGAACAGAGCTAAGATGGTTATGGACAAACCAGCTCAGAGATATCAGATCGAGTCTAAGCTGGTTAAAGAAAAACTAGCTCAGGAGAACAGATTGGATCAGGAGATCAGTTATTCAAAAAGATTATCAGTTAAGGACTGCACAGAAAAGTTAGAACTGATCTGATGAAACCTCATTTGGGACAAGCTGAGGGTACCATCTGAGAGACCAGATGAAGGACCAGCTCGGGTAAACCAGCTTGGTCATACCAGCTCAGAACAAGAATTGTGATATCAGTTTAGAACAGAGTACAAGCTCAGATTTTCTTAGATCACTTCAAGAGAAATTGAAGAGTAGTTCAAGAGTAGCTCAAGAGAAGCTCAAGAGCTGTTGAAAACAAGTGCAGATCACTTGAAGAGCAAACCAGCTCGGAACGTATCAAATTGGAACCAAGCTGGTTAAGGATACATCAGCTCAGAGTACACACGATTAGATTGTTAAGGTATAGTATATAACAAATAAATGTGATTTGATATGTTTGACTTATCAGATATCTTTATAGTCGTTGGGACTACTTTCATCTATGTCCACATTACAGAGAGATGTTCCAACCGAGAATGGCGTAGTATATGCTAAAACAGGAAATAGCATTTAATGAAGGTGTACGTGAACAGTACAAGCATTTAAAATGCCACAGACATCTCACTTTGGATCTATACGACGTGTCTACTGATAACATTTATTACCGTCGTATCTAAAGAGCATAAATTGAAGAGCAGAACAGCTTGAGAAGCCTCTCGACAATCCTACGTCTCATGAACTCTACAAGCTGCAACTTACGAACTATTGTGAAAGCAAACTGAAAACAGAGTTTTACTCTCAAACCAGCTCATAGACAATTACACACACATGCAGATTGTTTTTATCAATTCTTTGTCCCACATAAACTTTCGAACCTCACTGTTAGGATCAAGCGCTTACCACTAGGCCAAAAGCTATAGCTGTTAGCCAAGGCGCAACTTTATTTCTTTATAATGTGGTAGCGCAGAGTGCACCTATTATGTGCGTTAGGGTTGGGCTGTTAGGCCCATGAGTCAGGGGATGTGCGTGTCTAACTGCTGGTGCAGTCTCAATTCCCTTAGAGATCAGTCTTACCCTTCCCCTACCGCCGGCTCTATCCCCAGCAGAGATAGTATTACCCGTTAAGATCTGGCATCACACTTTTACAGCCCACATGGCCAACCAGATCAAGCGGCTCAACGTCAGCAGCTTGACGTACGAGAACTTCACAGGAGGTCACCCATCCCAGTTTTTCTTATAATGTTGTAGCGCAGAGTGCACCTATTATGTGCGTTAGGGTTGGGCTGTTAGGCCCATGAGTCAGGGGATGTGCGTGTCTAACTGCTGGTGCTGTCTCAATTCCCTTAGAGATCAGTCTTACCCTTCCCCTACCGCCGGCTCTATCCCCAGCAGAGATATTATTACCCGTTAAGATCTGGCATCACACTTTTACAGCCCACATGGCCAACCAGATCAAGCGGCTCAACGTTAGCAGCTTGACGTACGAGAACTTCCCAGGAGGTCACCCATCCCAGTACTGCTCTCACCCTTGCACGCTTAACTCAACACTCACTCAGTAGTGTTGAGTTTTCCTTGTATATCAAAATAGAACGTTGAGTGCTATATTAGAAAAACCAGCTTAGAGCTGATACTTGTATTCCAGAACTGATTGTGTATCAATTTTTGTTGTATTCGTGAGTGCTAGGAGTTCTTGAAGCTGCTGCCTGTCGGATTGGGTTTTTATAAGGAGTTGTACTAATTAAATCTTCTAGTGGATATCTTTCCTGTTGAGAAATAATGGGAGACGTAGGAGTTTAATCTCCGAAATTCCAGAAACTATTTCTCTATCTTTTACTTACTGCATTTATCTTACACTATTTGTTCACTGGTGAATCGAGTTAGTTCCGCACAATCTTATTTGTTATTCGAGACACCAGTTTGGGCTAAAAAAGCTCCGAGCTAGTCACCCAGCTCATAGAGAAGCCGAGTGCTTGAAAATCATTTTTAAGAAAAGATTTTTATAAAATCGAAAAAAGTTCATTCACCCCCCTCCCCTATGAACCCTCGAGATATACTTTAAGCCTTTTTTCGATCCTATCAAGTGGTATCAGAGCGGGTTTTTCAGTGTCTGAACAAATTGAATTGTTATTGCATTCAATAAATATGTCGATCTCTCACAACAAGATTCCCATGTTTTCCAAGGAGGAGTATGAAGTCTGGAATATCCGGATGGAAGCTCATCTAATGGCCAAGGATGACGATATGTGGTACATCATAACAGATGGACCAATCAAGATTATGAGGCCAAACACAGCCGTAGCTATATATGCTGGTGCTGCACAGTGGGTGGAAAAAGCCAGGTTGGAGTGGACCATGGAGGAAAAGAAGAAGGCCAATATGGACAATGTGGCCAAGGACATCCTTTATAAGATGCTGGACAACAACATGTTCAGTGTTAGAGTAGATGCCCAACTAGCCAACTTGTGGCATGTTGGTTTTTATTGACTCTTGTGTACAACAATCTTTATATATGATATTCGCATTTCTTTATGGCATTCTTTATTTTCATTATGATTATAATGTTAACAATTGTGTTGGATAAAGACCTAGAATCCGCCATAGTGTATGTTAGATGTGATAGTGGATATGATGGCTATCATGAAACACATTTAATAGTCACTGTGCATTCTGAATACGTTCATAGTCGATTGGGCCATCAAAATGAGGATAAGGCCGCCCGAGCTTGAGACTAGCATCTGCGATGTGAAGTACCATGTTTCATTGGTAGGGAAAATTGTGATGTTCTGAGCATGCAGATGGATAGTGACCTGGTGATCTATCGAACTACCCTCGTTCGGACTTTCCAAGTGGTTACCATTTGTCGAGTGGATATGTCCGAAGTCTTGGTTGTACTGATTAGTCCTCACTACTCGAAACGTCATTGAGACTCTACATGATAGGCGCCTCACTTTGACCCGTTTGCCGACTCACTTGGGGTCATTAGGCGGCGGGATTGGGTGAGGTCCCGATGCATGTAGGAGTCGATGCTTCGTTGTCTAGGATTCATCGCTCGATCTCATGGGTGGATATCCTATGCTATCTGAGGAGATAATAGTGTATAAATCTCTGGCCAGAGTACTCTAGGTGATCTGAAAAATTGTTTTTCGCATCATAATATTCAGTTTTGGAAACTGAGTCGATCGGTCCGATCTGATCGTCGATCGAAGTTATGATGAAACCGTAGTGATTTAATTGAACCGGATGTTCATATGGACCTGGGCTTGACCCAAGTCCAATGGGCCGGTACAAGCCCATTACAAGTCTATTAATTATAGACTTAGGGCTACATTAATCAAAACTACACAATTAAACCCTAGCCTCCACCACACATAGAGCCGCCGCCCCCCTCTTCTCCTCCACCCCACGCACGGCCGCGCCACCGCCGCGCCACCACCACGCCGCCGCCGTTCGCTTGTCGTTTGATCGAACTTGTTCCGATCAGCTTTTCGAGGAGATTCCGTCCGTGGCCAAAATCCGTCAGATCTTCTAGTTCAGACTGACGGATGAATCGTATTTCCGGTCGTGGACCTGATTAGACGATCTACCACCGCCTACAATTCAAGAGCCAGAATTCCCTGTGAATCTGGTTGGAGCCAGGCGCCTAGACGCCAGCAAGGTAACGATTAAAACATCCTATGTATGTTTATCGTTATAGTTTTAATGTATTGAACGTATCTCGGGGCTTTTTTTTAACTTCCGCTGCGTCCCCGGGAAACGGGATCAGGATCCGCCATTGTCGCCAACAGTGCTATCAGAGCCAAGGCTCGGATCCTTCAATACATATTGTGCCTGAATTGAATAGATCTCGAATTTCAATTTCAGAAAACTAAAAAAAAATCGTTGGAACCGGCCGTCGGCGCCGCCGTGCAAGGCGGCCCCACACCGCGCGCGCTTCATCACGCCGCGTGCGCGACACCATGCGCGCTGGTCGTGCATTGTGGCCGGCCGATGGCAGCGGCCTCGCGCAATTGTTTCGCCATGGCTGGCCGCAACGCCCGCTGCTGTGCGCCATGCTGGGCGCGCGGCGATGGCTGGATGATGCCGCGCAAGGCGCGGCCAGCGTGCGGCCGTGTGCCGCACGCTGCATTGGCGACGGCGGCCGTCCGGCAGCGATGCAATGGCTATTTTTCTTCTAGGTTAAGTTCGGGCCTGTCCCGGGCAGCCCATGAAGTTTTCGGGCCAATATTTGATATTGGGCCGATTTTGGTCGGACCAAAATTGATTTTGAAATTTTGAGATTTTGGGCCTAAAATTGTTTTAAGCTCAATATGATGCAATTAAAATTGCAAAATGTGATTTTAGTTATGAAATATGACTTTATAATTAAAATATGATTTTGTTGATTAAAATATGATTTTGTCGACGAAATGCGATTTTATTATAAAATGCGACTTTATAATTAAAATATGATTTTGTGGGTAAATATCAAATATGATTTGATCATTTAATTTATTTCAATTAATTAGATTTATTGCATGTTTGGGATGATCGAGAGTCGTGCCCAATGTGTTAGGTGTATGCTTTAGGTTTTGCGATTATGGTTGTATATATATTGTTGATATCATTTAAAGTGGGTCTGTTTGTGGCCCGTTCCCACCCCTACAAATTTGTATCCCAATGTGTCATGGCAATTTAAATGTAAATTACTAGATTTAGTGGGAGGACATTAGAAGATGGTGGAGAGGACGATCAAAGTATTGAAGACCGAAGATCTGTAAAACCGGAAGCAATTGTAATAGGATTGCATTGCATATTGCATTTCACCTAGGACTGGACCCAGGTCCGTGATTGGCAACCACGGACCGCATAGCTCTCGCGATCGATCATCCCAAAGTTTATTTATATATTCGATATATGTTGAATCCGCATGTTTTAAATTGTGATTTAAAATTGCATGAGACCAAATTTTCAAATATAAAATCACTAGTTTTAAATATGATTTAAAACTAATATCAATATTAAAAGTTTATTCGATAAACTAAGGGAATTTAAATCTGTTTAAATTATCCCTACCTTCCATCAACAATGGGTGTACGCCGATGCTACCCGCATACATGGCCCGGCTCATATTATTGAGGGGGTTATGTATGCCGGAAAGTTGTACACGTCATTGACACTCGTTGTGAGTCGGTTGGAACTCCCTTTAACTTTGGCTCATATTATTGGGGACGTTAAGAGGACCGTCCTTCACGACTCAACATTGATGGGTCATCTTGACACGTGACAGTAATCGGCGTCATATTATTGGGCTCTTACTGGACGTGAGGTAAAATACATGGAGGTTGCACCGGTTGCAATTGGGTTCTACCTTTTGGGGGGCATGGTTGGCTGATATTATTCGGGACCATGATCGCTTGATTGGACTCCGTGTGCCCACTAAGGAAACTTGTTTTCCCGATTTCATTAGAGGGTGGTGAAATCGTTAAAATAGTGGGAGGATAATTCATAAAACTAAATGACCTTGTTATATGTCTTAGCGCTTTTCATATATAGTTAGTAATGCATGTCTGTTTTTCTTTTCAGTATAAACTGCTTTATAATTTCTTCGATCAAAAACCCACTCGCTGCTATACTTGATAGCAACAAATTCACCGGTCTGAACTACCAAGACTGGCTTCGAAACCTCAACATTGTGTTGGCTTCGGAGAAACTTCTCTATACAATAGAGAAGAGCCCTCCGAAGGAAGCCCCTGCCGATATCAGCCCTGAGGAGCTGATTACGCTTCAACAATGGTGGGACGACGAGCTTAAGACTCGATGATATGTGATGGCATCGATGTCCAACGAAATGCAACGGCGCTTTGAGAAGACGAAGTATGCTGCTGACATACTCTTTCATCTCAAGGAACTGTATGGGTAGAACTCGCGACATGAGAGGTTCACCGCTGTCAAGGAGCTTATGACGAGCCGCATGCGCGATGGGACTTTGGTCCGCGAGCATGGGGTTCTTATGATTGGGCTCGTTGAAAAGCTGGCGGGCCTTGATATCACACTTCCACATGAGCTGTCTGTGGGTGTGCTTCTCCTCTCACTACCCGCTTCATTCGACCCCTTTGTGGTCAACTTCAACATGAACAAGCTGGCAGCCACCCTTGAAAAGGTGGTTAACATGCTGGTCGTGTTTGAGGGAAGCATAAAGAAGGACAAGCCCGTCCTCCTTATGGGCTCTTCTTCCTCTGCGAAGAAGGGGCCCAGACGCAAGGGTAAGAAGCGTTCTGCCCCTGTGAAGGAGGAAAAGCCCACTAGAATCCCAAGGCAAAGGGTTCCAAGCCAAACAAGTCCGAGGATGTTTGCCACCACTGCCACAAGCCTGGGCATTGGAGAAGGAACTGCAAGGAGTATCTCGAGCAGTTGCGAACTGCAAAAGGTATGTTCTATATCGAAATAAATATGTCTCTTAATTCGACTTCTTGGGTACTTGATACGGGATGTGGATCTCATATCTGCAATGATTTGCAGGTGATGACAAGAAGCCGACTTCTTAGAGAGGGTGAGACCCACTTGAGGCTGGGCAATGGAGCAAGAGTCGCTGCATAGCTATAGGAGATGTTTATTTATTTCTATGTTCAGATTTTAAGTTGTTATTGCGAAACGTTTTATTTGTTCCCGAATTAATTAAGAACATCATTTCTGTTTCTATGCTTGATAGTGATGGATATTCTTGTGTTTTTGCTCATTCGATTTGCAATATATACAAGAATGAATGTTTAATTGGAATTGGGGAACGCGAAAACGATTTGTACACCTTAAAATTGAAACAAGTTCCAACTCGCGATGTCGAAACACATACAACAACAATTAAAAGAAAACACGATAGCTTGAACCCAGCACAAGTTTGGCACGCTAGGCTAGGTCATATTTCTCTAAGAAGGATGAACAAGTTAGTTAGGAGTGACATGTTTGATTTATCAGACATTAACTCCCTACCGACTTGTGAGTCTTGTCTCAAGGGAAAGATGACTAAACAACCCTTCAAGGGCAAGCCTTAACGTACCCAAGGCCTATTGGATTTGATCCATACTGATGTGTGTGGCCCACTTAGCATTGGTACTAAGTACGATCACACATACTTCATCACCTTTACCGATGATTACTCTAGGTATGGGTACTTGTACTTAATGAAGCACAAGTCTGAATCTTTTGAAAGGTTCAAAGAATTCAAGGATAAAGTAGAAAATCAATTAGGCAAAAGTATTAAAGCACTTCGATCCGATCGAGGTGGTGAATACTTGAGTGCTGAATTTCAAGACTATCTTAAAGAGAATGGGATTCTCTCGCAGTGGACCCCTCCGGCCACACCACAGCTCAATGGTGTAGCGGAGCATCGTAATCAAACCTTGATGGACATGGTTCGATCTATGATGAGCTTCACTGAACTTCCTACCTCGTTTTGGGGCTATGCGCTCGAAACCGCGGTAATGTTGTTGAACAATGTCCACACCAAGGCAGTGGATAAGTTTCCATATGAGATATGGATGGGCAATCCGCCCAAATACTCATTCATGAGGATTTGGGGATGTCCTGCTTACGTGAAGCAGACAGTGGGAGAAAAACTGGATACTAGATCCATCTTACGCTACTCCATTGGGTATCCAAAGAATTCTATTGGATACTACTTCTACTATCCAAACGAAACAAATTAGTTTGTTTCTAGGAATGCCACCTTTATGAAAAGGGAGTTTCTACTTGATGAAAAGGAAAGATAGTAGAACTCGAAGAGGTTCGAGAACCAATTGAAGTACCAAGTGAATCTCCCGCACCTACAGAGACCAGAAATGAAATGGTCGCACCTAGGAGATC
>KV003244.1:165464-206080 GCA_001598015.1 Dorcoceras hygrometricum | reverse complement strand
AAAAGTCAACAGAGGTCAAATCGTGATTTGCCGATGTTGAGGGGCAAAACGGTCATTTTGCACTGGGGTTCTGAAAAATGGTTTTTCACATCATAGTATTCAGTTTTGGAAACTGAGTCGATCGGTCCGATCTGATCGGCGATCGGAGTTATAATGAAGTCTCGGTGATGGGGATGAACTGAATGTTCATCCGTTGGACCCGAGCCCGTTGGGCCGGTCCAAGTCCATCTTTAATTCTATTTAACATAGACTTAAGCCTAGACTTCATTACATAACACTTGACTTAATACTCTACACAAAACCCTAAACCTAGCAATAAGCGTCGCCTACCTCCTCTCTCTCACGCCACCGCCGCCGTCGCCGCCGCCGTTTCGCCGGAATTTGTTCCGGCCAATCTTGACGAGGAGAATTCGTCCGCGCCGATCTCGTCAGGCCTTCTAGTGCAGGCTGACGAAGGAGTCTCGTCTCCGGTCGTGGACCTGATTGACGTAGTCTACCGCAATCTACCGTGAAGTGCCGGTTTCCTCGAGAAACTGGTCGGAGCCAGGCACGAGTTGCCAGCAAGGTATTCCATTAAACGCCCTATGAATGTCATAGATTTGTGTTTGGTTTTAACTGTATTGATCGTCTCCCGGCATAATTTTTGTTCTTCCGCTGCCTCACCGGGAGGCGTGATCCGGATCCGCCGCGGCATCCAAACAAAAACATCCCAAAACGACACCGTTCCAACTAACTCAAACGACGTCGTAGAGCTTCACCAGCTGGTAACATCTATCGCTTGCAAAACAACCAAAAGCTGGTAGCAGATCTCTCCAAACAAGCACCAGTCGACTGGTTACGCGAAACACAACAAAACGACGATGCATCAACTAATCTAAACGATGCCGTAAAGGTTACGTCAGCATCGCTACCACCAGCTGGTCATCCAGTCGCAACACATTCCTCACAACAATTCTCTTGCGGCTGGTACCAGACGCAACACTCAAAACACAGTGTTTCAACTTAACGAAACGACGTCGCTCTACTTCTACGACTGGTTCTTCAACTCAACAGCTGGTCGCTCCTCTTCTCGCGTATCTGCTGATCCAGTAGTCAATACTCCAAACGTTGACTAACACGTGTCGCTCTCTCGGTCACTCTCGCGGTAAAAGCCACGCTTCCAGCAGCAACCTCAATGACCAAAAACTAATTGTAACGCGTATCGACTGGTTCCAATTCCCACCAGCTGCAAGCTACAGTAACGTTGACCCACGTTGACTTTCTAAATTGCTGCGAATGGCTACAATACTTAGAGAAATTCGATAATTCAAATCTCGTGACTAATCCTTCCAAAAATCTTATTAATCACTAATCCAACTCCTCAATCCTCACATTCTCCCCACCTTAATAGATTTCGTCCTCGAAATCAAGGTAAACTCAGGGAAAAAATTATTCAAATCATCACAGAAGAGAAACGGCTGATTCACGACACAGTATACTAGACACCATTCCCAAAAATCCAGGACATACCGAAAATCACCGGATACAAAGCCGTAATTCATCTGATTAAATCCCAAGAATTCAAGATTAACTGGGAAATTAACAAATAACAATTACGAAAAACACAACCAGAAACCGAAATCTAAAACAACGATTCATTCAAACAGATGCGGCCATTCCCGCTGCATCTTCTCTTCCGGTTCCCAAGTTGCTTCTTCTCTGCCATGCTTGCTCCATTGGACCATCACCAACGGAACTACCTTGTTCCTCATCTGCTTCTCCTTTCTATCCAGAATCTGCACTGGATATTCAAAATAGTTCAAGGCATAATCCAGCTCAACTTCGTCGGTTCTCAAAACATGGGAAGGATCTGGCTCATATTTTCTCAACATTGACACAAGAAAAACATCATGCATCGCTGCTAACTCCTCGGGCAGCCTCAATCTATAAGCCAACTGTCCAATCCGCTCAACAATTTCAAAAGGACCAACGTATCTGGGAGCTAACATGCCTTTAAATCTGAATCGCATGACGCTCTTGAAAGGAGAAATCTTGAGAAACACACGATCGCCTACCTCAAACTCTAACGGTCGACGTCTTCTATTAGCATAGCTAGAGAAATGGTCTTGAGCATCTTTCATTCTACTCCGAATCAAATCGATCTGATCCTTCATGTGCTGAGTAAACTCTGGTGTAGAAAGCTGTCTCTCACCAACTTCTTCCCAACAAATAGGGGATCTGCACTTTCGACCATACAACGCCTCAAACGGAGCCATTCCGATAGTCACCTGGTAGCTGTTATTATACGAAAACTCAACCAAGGATAGCGAATCCTGCCAGCCACCGCTGAAATCCATCACAATTGCACGCAGTATATCCTCTAAAGTCTGGATAGTCCACTCAGACTGTCCGTCTGTCTATGGGTGATAGGCCGTACTCATAGCCAATCTCGAACCCATAGCTGCTTGCAAACTCTTCCAAAATCGAGAAGTGAACCTTGGATCTCTGTCAGACACTATCGAAACCGGAACTCCATGCAATCTAACCACATGGTCAATGTACATTTTCGCCATTTTCTTCATAGAGCACCTCACATCATAGGGAATGAAATGGGCGGACTTCGAAAGTCTATCAATCACAACCCAAATAGCATCACATCCCCTACTCGATCGAGGTAAGTGAGTTACGAAATCCATGGCGATGTGCTCCTAATTCCATTGGGGCACCTCCAAACTCTGTAGCAAACCACCAGGTCTCATTCTCTCGGCCTTGACCTGTTGGAAATTCAAAACATCGAGCAACAAAACCAGAGATGTCGCTCTTCATACCTGCCCACCAATAGTGAGACTTCAAGGCATGATACATCTTCCTTTCGCCTGGATGCACACTGTACCGACTACAATGCGCTTCATTCATGATGGCCTCCTTCAAATCAATCAGGTTTGGGACCACTAATCTCCCTCGGAATCTCAAACAACCATCCGAAGATACAGAGAAGTCATTAGACTGACCATTCTGGGCCTTAATCCTCAACTCATGGATGTAGGGATCAGTTCTCTGCGCCTCCCTGATGTCATGCAAAAGTTGTGGCTCAACCTGAATCGTAGAAACCATGAAGTACTGATCTCTCGGCTGAAATCTCCAACCAGAAGTACTCAACTGCTCATAGACTTTCGAGACACTCAAAGAAGAAAGTATCGCAGGCTGGGTCTTCCTACTCAATGCGTCGGCAACTGAGTTCATTCGCCCAGGCTAGTACTGAATCTCACAGTTAAAGTCCTTGAGCAATTCTATCCATCGTCGTTGCCTCATGTTCAAATCAGACTGCGTGAAGATATATTTCAGGCTCTTGTGGTCGGTCTACACCACAAATTCTTCACCATAAAGATAATGCCGCCAAATCTTCAAGGCAAACACTATCGCAGCCAACTCCAAACCGTGAATAGGGTACCTCGTCTCGTGAGGCTTCAACTGTCGAGACTCATAGGCAATCACGTACCCATTCTGCATCAGAACACATCCTAAACCATTGAGAGAAGCATCGGAGAACACCACGAATCCTCCGGATCCAGACGGTAGAGCCAACACAGGAGCAATAGTCAACTTCTCCTTCAACGTCTGAAAACTGTTCTCGCACTCATTAGTCCACTCAAATCTCTTATCCTTCTGAGTCAACTGAGTCAGAGGCTTAGCTATCAAAGAAAACTTCTCGATAAAACGCCTGTAATATCCAGCCAAACCCAAGAAACTACGGATCTCAGAAACGTTCCTAGGTCTCTCCCAGTTAAGAAATGCTTCGACCTTAATCGGATCAAATGAAATCCCTTGTGCCGAAATCACATGACCCAAGAAGATAATTCTGTCCAGCCAAAATTCACACTTGCTGAACTTAGCATAGAGTTGCGAATCTCTCAGTCGCTGCAACACCAGTTCCAAATTCTCCTTATGCTCTCTCATGCTCCTTGAGTAAATCAAGATGTCGTCAATGAAGACGATCACGAACCGATCAATATACTTGCTGAAGATGCGATTCATCAAATCCATGAACACAGCTGGGGCATTTGTCAATCCAAACGGCATGACAAGAAACTCGTAATGCCCATATCTAGTCCAAAAAGCTGTCTTCGCCACGTCAGCGTCTCTAATCCACAGTTGGTGATAACCAGAGCGTAAATCAATCTTTGAGTACACGACCGATCCCTGCCACTGGTCGAAGATGTCATCAATCCTCGGCAACGGATACTTGTTCTTCACTGTTGCTTTATTCAACTGTCTGAAATCCACACAAATTCTCATGGATCCATCCTTCATTTTCACGAAAAGAATCGGAGCTCCCCCAGGCGACGTGCTCGGCCTAATGAAACCCTTCTCCAAGAGATCTCTCAACTAATCTTTCATCTCTCTCAACTCTGCTGACGCCAACCGATACGGAGCCCTAGAAATTGGGGCGGTACCTGGCACCAACTCGGTACTAAAGTCGATCTCACGCCTAGGAGGGAATCCAGGTATCTCATCTGCAAACACGTTGGGAAACTCTCGGACGACAGGAATATCATTCAACTCTATTCGCTGCTCCTGGGAACTATCAAGCGCGTAGATCATGAATCCAGCATTACCTAGCGATAGCAGGCTAAACATCTCCATGGCGGAAACCAGCGGAATCTTCGGACGTGAATCAGCACCGTAGAAGTCCCACTTCTCACCCGAATCAGGGCGAAATCTCACAACACCATGGAAGCAATCAACTGTATCCTTATAGCTAGCTAACACATCCATCCCCAAGATACAATAAAAACTCTCTAATCCCCAAAACAATCAGATTGGAGACCAAAACTTTGCTCATCAAATCTAACCAAGCAATCAGTCACTACCTCTCGGGACCACAGGCTTACACCAGCAGGAGTAGACACAGACACAAAATCACACAATTAAAAAAAACGCATGTACCTCCAATCACCATGCCAGGCGTCTCCTCAGCATGCTCTCTGTTCAAAGCATTCGCCTAAGCCTGCTGGGGAATCTGAAACTTAGGTTGGGAAGGTCCTACAAACCTAGATGGCTCATGACGCTGAAATCCTGATCGCTGGGGCTGAGCAAAAGGCTGTTGTCGCTGCGAAGAACCACTAGCGGAACCCTGCTGCGACTGACCAGAAGACCGCCCTCCTATCGAAGGACACGCCCTAGAGAAATGTCCCGGCTGACCACAAATATGGCACAGTCCTCGTAATCCACGACACTGCAAAGTCTCATGTCTCCCTCCGCACTGCCCACAAAATCCGCCGCCAGAACCACTGCCAGAACTCGAACTCATGGAACCAGAGGAACTCGAATGGCCCTTCTTCTTGAATTGCTTCCCCCTAGGCCGAAACTGCTGGCGACTAGACTGCTGAGACCCCTGAGGAGAATGATACGACTGCGACACCGCCGACGCTGGCTGAGGAGCACGTCCAGTCGTCTGATGCACTGGAGCCTTTGGATCCATCAAGCTCTCCTCAATATCAACCGCATTGTCACATCTTCCATGAAAGTCGCCGGGGACCCAGACAACACCATACGGTAAAGGTCAGGTCTCAAACCCTTCAAGAACTTGTTCCTATTTGTTCGCTCTTGGTTCGCTACATGCGGCATGTACACCATAAGCGCAGAAAACCACCTCGCATACTCGGCCACTCGCATGTCACCCAGTTTCAGATTATCAAATTCACGTTCTCTACTGGCAAAGTAAGACTCCGGAGTATACTCCTGTCGAAAGGCCTCACAGAAGCTCTCCCAGGTAATCACCGCTCCATTATCACGAAGCATCCTAGAAGTGCCTCTCCACCAGCGCTGCGCGTCATCCCGCAACTGCAGCACTGCCAACTTCAGTCTCTTATCAGAAGCATACTATAAGGTGTCAAATAGCTCCTCCATCTATACTATCCATGCCTCAGCTCTCGCACCTCCCTCAGTAACAGCAAACGTCGGAGGGTTCGTATGCTGAAATCGTGCCAAGACTAGTTCCATCCCGCCCAACCGACGGGTCACATCATCTACCTGATGAACATCCTCGTCACTGTCTGGAGCCCTAGACCCCTCGGAACGCCTAGATCTACCCCTCCTCGGCGGCATCTACACAAGTCTATAGGTAAGGCTAACAACAGATAAACAACAAGGCAGATAATAATCACATAAGTCACAGAGTCAATCAACAGTCCAATCAAAACTCAGTGCCTAGACTCGAGTGTGATCAAAGGAGATCGAGCTTATCCCAGTTTAAGCTCTGATACCAAAAATGTCAGGCCCCGTGCTAATTACTCACAATTAACAGTTAATTAAGCGCATAAACACGGAAGCTAAAATCAGGGCCTAAAAATTTTTCAAAATCATTTGGGCCGAACGTAAAAACATACATTCAAATTATCATACTCAAAATATAAGTTAACTCAAACTTATACAAACCAGGCAACAATAAATCTCGAATCTAAAATAAATCCCCAATACATAGAAACACGGGGCATCCCCCGATTCAGTACATATCATAACTATAATTGGGACTCATGGGAACGGGGGTCGACCAGCTGTACCACTGCTCTGTCCTGCCTGGCTACCAGAAGATCCTGCAAATGGGTGACACAGACCCAAGACACAAAAGCAGGAAGACAAAATACGAGGTCAAGCCTCAGTACGAAGAGCTATCGAAACAGCAAAACATTCAACATACTATAATTAATGCTATGAATGCATGAGGGCTATCAAAGAGTCGGATAGCTAGACCAGTCTACCCACTGGCAATTCAAATCAAGCCTCTATACCACGCACAGCCAATCAGCCGGTGGAAATCATCGGTCCGTGATCATCAGGGCCCGTCAGCCCATCACAGCTCGGTGGTAGACACTCGGATCCGGTAGTCATCACTCCGATGATAGCGTTGGACTTTTCGGGCATGACTCAACAGTTGGCCAGTCACAACGTGGCACCCAATCATGTCATCAAATCAATCTGTCATTCCAGGCTCAAGATGTATGCATGAATGCCGTTCAATATCAATGCTCAATGCATACAAGGCATAATACGTGAAAGCAGTAGGCATAACTCAAGCAATTCAGCAATTGATTCACGTAAACACATAGCAGCAATTTCAAAGATTTCACAACATTGAAATATAGTCATGTTCATGCTCAAAGCTGCTAAGGGCTGCTCAATCGTACCTCAATTCCACAAATTATACCTCACAAGTTCGAATAGAGCACGGCAGAACTCACGACCAGCAACCAGCTCTCTCCCAAAAACTTCGAACGCTAGCAACTCTAAGCTTCCAGCTTCAGCGTTAACTCCAGGTCTAAAATGGGTAGCAATCGAAAGGTCTAAACTAGGGGAGTTCAACGCCACCAAACTCACTCAAATAATCAGCGGAGAACGGCAGAAATCTAAGGAAGATGTGTTCGGGTGAACAGTAACTCGACGAGGGTTTGAATACGAAGATAAGAAATATCAGGTTCCCAAATAATTCTAAGTGTCAATCAACACCTCTCTATATATATATATATCCCAATTCCCTCGTCTGCTGAAAACCAATCCAGTCGACGTGAATCAGTAGAGATCTTTCAGCAGGTACCACCTTTCTCTTTCATTAAAACCAGCAGCAACAACCAGACGAGACATTCACGAGAAAACATCCCAAAACAACAACGTTCCAACTAACTCAAACGACGTCGTAGAGCTTCACCAGCTCGTAACATCTATCGCTTGCAAAACAACCGAAAGCTGGTAGCAAATCTCTCCAAACAAGCACAAGTCGACTGGTTACGCGAAACACAACAAAACGACGACGCATCAACTAATCTAAACGACGCCGTAAAGGTTACGTCAGTATCGTTACCACCATCTGGTCATACAATCGCAACACATTCCTCACAACAATTCTCTTGCGGCTGGTACCAGACGCAACACTCAAAACACAGCGTTTCAACTTAACGAAATGACGTCGCTCTACTTCTACGACTGGTTCTTCAACTCAACAGCTGGTCGCTCCTCTTCTCGCGTATCTGCTGATGCAGTAGTCAATACTCCAAATGTTGACTAACACGTGTCGCTCTCTCGGTCACTCTCGTGCTAAAAGCCATGCCTGCCAGCAGCAACCTCTAAGATCAAAAACTAATTGTAACGCGTATCGACTGGTTCCAATTCCCACCAGCTGCAAGCTATAGTAACGTTGACCCGCGTTGACTTTCTAAATTGCTGCGACTGGCTACAATACTTAGAGAAATTCGATAATTCAAATCTCATGACTAATCCTTCCAAAAATCTTATTAATCACTAATCCAACTTCTCAATCCTCACAGAGGAGGAATGAGAAAGCCATGGTAGTCGAAGAAAACAAGAGTTCTTGGGCAGATACAGATTCTGAGGAGTCCAGCTCAGGGATGTCCTCATTAAGCCAAAGTGAGGATGAAGTACAGTGTCTCATGGCTGATGATACTGATGAGGTATTTGATATCTCCAATCTTGAGTTTATACGAGAGGACCTTGTCACTGCACTTAATTACATGGTTCAAGAGTACAAGAAACTTTCTCAGTCATTTGAGGAAGTCAAAGGGGAAATAGAGAGCCATGCTACAAAAGCTGAGTTGGTAAGGTCAAGCAAAATGCAGGCTGCTCTAAGTATGCTCCCGACTGAGAATGATGAGCTGAGAAGCAGGTCTCAGGAGATGCTCAATGAGAATCAAGATATAACTAATATTACAATTTCATCAGTAGTTCAGTTGTTTCAAAAGAACACAATTATGGTTCAAAATTCGGAAGGTCTGACCATGCTGGTAGGTTACAGATCAGGGAATACCTACAAAAATAGACTGGTCAGATCAGCCACATACTGAACAAACTTTCCTTGTAGCTGACTCTTCTATGAGCTGGCTATGGAATCAGCGGATGAACCATCTAAATTTTAAAACTATTACCAATCTGAGTTCGCGCGAGCTGGTTAGTGGTTTGCCTAAAATAAAATTTCAAAAGAGAACGTTTGTTCTGCATTTCAGCTGGGAAACATATAAAAACTACTTTGAAAAATAGAGGTAGTAACAAAACTTCTTGCAAGCTGGAAATTTTACATATGGATCTTTTCGGTCTCATACCCGTAACCAACTTAGGGGAACGAAATACACTCTGGTTGTTGTTGATGAGTTTTCTAAATTTACATGGGTGTTGTTTTCGAAATCAAAATATCAAACTTCCGACCAGATGATAAAGCTTTTAAAACGTTTACAAAATGAAAAATCTTGTAGTGTTAACGGGATAAGAAGTGATAGAGGAACAGAGTTATTAAATTATAAACTTTCCTATTATCTGGATGACATTAGAATTAAGCATGAGTTATCTGCAGCTAGAACACCTCAGAAAAACGGGCTAGCTGAGCATATAAATCACACTTTAAAAGAAGCTGCTACAACTATGATTACTGATTCAAGAATTTCAAAGAAATTTTGGGCTGAAGCAGTTAACACGGCTTTCTATACTCTAAACAGATCGATGATTAATAAGCATCACGGTGTAACCCCATATGAGATTTTGAATGGCAAGAAACCTTTCGTATTTCAGGGTGTTTGTATGCAGATGTTTCATGATACAGGTATTTTCCTAGGGTACTCAGCTGTGAGCAGAGCATACAGAGTTTTCAACAACGGAACGCTAATTTTTGAGGAATCAGCTCACGTAACCAGCTTCAGATCAACTTCAGCTGCAAAGCTTAATGACTTCTGCACTCGTCTGGAGTCAACAAATCTAGATGAATCAAGTGATGACAAAACACAGAACAGAGTCCAAACTGGAGACCAACAATGTGAGACCTGAAATGTAATTAGATTAATTTGTTGGAATTAATTGGTTTTTGGAGATTTCTGGTGGTTCAGATCTCTGTTTGGAAGCTTGGTTTGTATTTTCGGGTCGGAAATCACATTTTAAGCAATTCTGGAAGTTTCGTGTTTTTGGGTTGAAATCTGTTTTTGTGATAAATCTGGATTTTTGGGTGAAAGCTGGTCGTTTTTGGTGAGATCTGTTTGGATTTTGTGAAATCTGGACGCTTAGAGTTGCGGCGTTTTGTAGCGAGAGAGCCTAGTACGTCGTCATTTAGAGAGATCTGGTAGCGCTAGACGTATTGAGAAGTCTGCTCGCGCGTTTTATGTGTTGTATTCCAAAACGTCGTCGTTTGGTGAAGTCTGGTTGTTTTGTGTGTATGAGGGATCTGATGCGTTAGTTTGTAGTGATCTGGTCTCCATGTGTTTTGTATCGTGTGAGATACGACACCGTTTATATTAGTTGGCGCGACGCCGTTTTGAGTGTAGCGCTAGCGAGAGATCTGATTGCGCAAGGAGAGATCTGTTGTGTGTAGCGCTAGTTGTGAAAACAGACGTCAACGCGGGTCAACACTTCCTGTTCAGATTTCTCCAGCGTTGTTGCTAACGTGCAGACCTCACCGTGGTGCTATGCGGCGTTGTTTTGAGCGATTAACGCTATTTCCAGCTTTTAGCATTTTGGCCTCCAGATTTCACCGTGGTATTGGAGCGACGTCGTTTTGGGGGTTGAGCGTTGTTTAGCGCCTGCGTTGGATTTTTGTGGAATCTGTTGAGCGTTGCGAAGTCTTGAAAGCTGTTTCTGTCGGTGGGCATTTTATTCATACTTCTCGCGTGTATATATTGGTAGCTTTGGCCTTCGATTATTTCACCAGATTCCATACTTAGCAAATTACCCGATTTTCGTTCTCTGTTTTTCTCAAACCCTCGGGTACTATTCACCATAAATTTATCCGGTGATTCCCGTTGATTCCGGCCACCATTTTTCACGTTCGAGGTAGCGTTGGACTACTCTTGAAAAGCTCTCATCTCGTACCCATTTTTGAAGCTATAGTTGGCTGGAAGGAAACTCGAAGCTGCTATCTTCGACAGTGTGTTTGTGCACGCAGATAGCCTTTGGTTTCGACTTTGAGATCTCATTTACTAGCTGTGTTTTAGCTCCCTGTTGAGTTGTATTAGGGTGTCAATTGCTGGTTGAGCGTGGAACTCCCAGCCGTGTATTCTGTGGTTGGCCGTGATTTGTTGTTGATGATTCCCTGTATCTTGCGTATGTTTAACAGGTTGGAATCAGATTTCTCAGGCCTAGTATTGTGGTAATTGAGCTAGGAATTAAGGTACGGATCTTGAGCTTGTAATTCAGAGTGGAACTTTCCTTGGATGAATTGTGAGATGGCTGTGTTGGATTGCCGTGCTTTGTTGTTGTCCTGGTTGAGGACTGTGTATGCTATTTGTGTTTAATTGCTGCGTTGCATATGTTTATATGCTTGTGTTCCAGCATGTTGCAAACACGCATGACATTCCATTTCCGTTGTGGCAGCCATTGCCTTGTTTCGTTGTTGCTTCATTGTTTTATTACCAGGATGTGAGGGCGAGCGGCGATTCCACACTCTCATTTCCCCTATGCGCCTAGTGGCTAGCTACCACAGTTCATAGGTTGGGTGTTGATGCATCTGGTAAGGGTGGGGGAGTAGGGGTGAGTGGGCAGCACCCACATGTCCTACACTCACCGTGGCCACATATCCTGTTGCAGATCCCATTGAGCTGTTGTCTCCTTTCTCATGCATAGCATCTGCATTTCATTCTTGCTGTTTACTGCTGTTTTATAGTTGCTCTCCGTACTGGGGTTTGACCCCATGTCCCTCTGTGGCTTGGTTTGTTTCCTTGTTCATGTTGTTTTCAGGGAACCCAGGTTTTACAGCTGGTCGTGGTTATAACCCAGCTGTGGTGCCCCAGGAGGTGGTTAGCGTGTCCCAGTTGCTTATAGCATATATATATATGTATCAGTTAGCCAGGGGGATGCCCTGCGCTTTGTTATTGTATCCGTAGTTGGAGTCTGATACATGTTGTCTTTGGATGTTGTTATGCTATACTGTTTCTGTTGCGGTTGGATTTTAAAGTAGGAATCGTATTTTGAGTATTCTTGTATTTTAAATTATATTGTTTTAAACCGTCAAGTCCAAAAGAGAAAATTTTACCCGCTTTTTTATAAGCTTCCGCATGTGTTTGTATGTTTTACTCTGTTTAGAACACGAGGCCTGACAAAACAGATCATCGATTCTCGGCAATGGGTAATTGTTCTTGACAGTGGCTTTATTCAACTGGCGAAAATCAATGCACATCCGCATTGAGCCATCCTTATTCTTCACAAATAGAATGGGCGCTCCCCACGGTGACATACTAGGGCGAATAAAACCTTTCTCCAGAAAATCATCTAACTGCACCTTGAGTTCTCTCAACTTCGCAGGCGCCAGACGATAAGGGGCACGCGAAATCGGAGTTGTTCCAGGCACCAGCTCTATGCTAAAGTCTATTTCCCGCCTCGGAGGAAAACCAAGAATCTCCTCTGGAAACATATCCGGGAACTATCGCACCATGGGAACATCACTGAGCTGCACGCGGGAAGAAGAAGACACATCCAAAGCGTAGATCATAAAGCCAGCATTCACCAAAGACAACAAGCTAAACATCTCCATCGCTGAGACCAACGGGATCTTCGATCTAGAATCCTTGCCGTAGAAGTCCCACTTCTCTCCAGACAAAGGCCTAAAGCGCACAATCCCATGGAAGCAGTCCACGGAGGCCCTATAGTTGGACAGCACATCCAACCAACCTGCCTCGGAAACGCAAACAACCATCGGAAGAGACAGAATAATCCTCAAGCTCGCCAGCCCTGACCTTCAACTTCAACTCGTGGATAGACGGATCGGTCCTTTGAGCTACTCGAATGGTGGAAACAATCTGTGGCTCCACTTGGAAAGAAGAAACCACCACACAATCTTCAACAGGGTAAAATCTCCAACCCGTAGTGTTAAGATGCTCTTGGTCCTTAGAGATGTATAACGAAGCAAGCATCTCACTAGCCTTCCTGCTCAAAGCATCGGCCACCACGTTCGACTTCCCAGGCTGGTACTTAATCTCACAATCAAAGTCCTTTAGCAGCTCCATCCACCGACGTTTTCTCATGTTCAAGTCAGGCTGTGAAAACAGATACTGCAAACTCTTGTGGTCGGAGTACACCACAAACTGCTCGCCATACAGGTAGTGACACCAGATCTTCAACGCAAAGACCACCGTTGCTAACTCCAAATCATGGATGGGGTAACGAGTCTCATGCGGTTTCAACTGCCGCGAGGCATACGCAATGACTCGACCATTTTGCATCAACACACAACCCAATAATATTAAGCAAAGCGTCAGAACAAACAACAAAACCACCTGAACCGGACGGCAGAGCCAACACAGGCGCAGTAGTCAACTTTTCCTTGAGCAGTTGAAAAGCATTCTCGCACTGCTCAGTCCAAACAAATCTCTTGTCCTCTGCGTTAATTGAGTCATCGGCTTTGCTATACTTGAGAATCCCTCAATGAAGCGACGATAATAGCCAACCAAACCCAAGAAACTACGAATCTCGGAAACATTTCTAGGACGCTCCCAGTTCAGAACAACATCAACTTTGCTAGGATCCACCGAAATCCCCTCAGCTGAAATCACATGTCCCAAGAATACGACGCGATCCAACCAGAACTCACACTTGGAAAACTTTGCATACAACAGCTGGTCTCTCAGCGTCTGCAAGACAATCCGCAAATGCTCCTTGTGATCCAAAGGAGTCTTCGAATAGACTAAGATGTCGTCGATGAAAACGATCACAAATTGATCAATAAACTCACGGAACACTCGGTTCATCAAATCCATAAAGACTACAGGCGCGTTGGTTAAACCAAACGGCATCACCAAAAACTCAAAGTGTCCGTACCTCGTACGAAACGCAGTATTCGCGACATCTTGCTCTCTCACCCTCAGCTGATGGTACTCGGAACGAAGATCAATCTTTGAATACACCGCAGAACCTTGCAACTGATCAAACAAATCATCGATTCTCGGCAACGGGTACTTGTTCTTGACAGTGGCTTTATTCAACAGACGAAAATCAATGCACATCCGCATTGAGCCATACTTATTCTTCACAAACAGTATGGGCGCTCCCCACGGTGACATACTAGGTCGGATAAAACCTTTATCCAGCAAATCATCTAACTGCACCTTGAGTTCTCTCAACTCCCGCCGGCGCCAGACGATAAGGAGCACACGAAATCGGAGCTGTGCCAGGCACCAGCTCTATGCTGAAGTCGATCTCCTGCCTCAGGGGAAAACCAGGAATCTCCTCCGAGAACACGTCGGGAAAGTGTCGCACCACGGGAACGTCACTGAGCTGAACACGGGAAGAAGAAGATGCATCCAAAGCGTAAATCATAAAGCTAGCATTCCCCAAAGACAACAAGCTAAACATCTGCATCGCTGAGACCAACGGGATCATCGATCTAGAATCCTGGCCATAGAAGTCCCACTTCTCGCCAGAAATAGGCCTAAAACGCACAATCCCATGGAAGCAGTCCACGGAAGCCCTATAGTTGGACAGCACATCCATCCCAACTATGCAATCGAAATCCCAAAGCATCAAGCGGATCAAGTTCGCTAACAGGACATGCTCACCAAACCGCAACACGCCATCCAACAAAACTTCCTGGGAGAACAGACTCACACCACCAGGGGTAGAAACAGAAACGGATCGCGCAAAGGGATGGTACACAGACCATGCTCAACAACAAATGAATCAGAAATAAACGAATGCGATGCACCGGTGTCAAACAACACACGAGCAGGAAATTAAAAGACAAGACATGTGCCTCCAATCACCCGGCTCGGTGTCTCCTCGGCCTGCTCCCTCGTAATGGGGTTAACCTGAGCATGCTGGGGTACTGAGAAAAAAGGCTGAGACGACTGCCCAAAGCACGAAGGGCCAGGCTGCTGAAACGGCCTAAACTGAGTCTCACCCAATCGGGGCTGTTGAAACTGCTGAGAACGGCCCCTAGACTGACCTCCATGACCCTGAGGCTGGGCCGCGGTCTGCTGTGATCCAGCTGATGGACACACTCACGCAAAATGCCCGTACTGACCACAAAGGTTGCAGGAACCCTGCACACCAACACACTGCATGGAAGGATGCTTCCCAAATCCACTGCTACTCGAACTGCCAGAGCCAGAAGAGCCAGAACCCGACTTCTTCTTGAACTGCTGACCTCGGGGTCGAAACCTCTGATGGCCAGACTGCTGAGCCACCTGTGGCTGCTGCTGCTGCTGGGGCTGATTGGCTGACTGGGAGGACTGAGAAGACTGCGCTCCCTGAATGGCAGGACGACCACCCTGCGGTGCCTGCTGCCGACGAGCACTATGACTCCGCATGCCCTCCTCGAGATCAAGGGCACTATCCACTGCCTCAGCATACGTTTTGGGTTTGCTGGTCAACACCATCTGATAAAGCTCATCATTCAAACCCTCAATAAATCGAGTCCGCTTGCTCCTCTCCCGGCCAGAAACATGGGGAACATACACCAACAAGGAAGACAACCGACGCTCATACTCCCTCACAGACATGGAGCCCTGCTCCAAACGATCAAACTCCCGCTCACGGGCGTTCACATAATGTTCCGGTACATACTCCTACCGGAAGGTGGTACAGAAACTATCCCAAGAGATCCCAACTCCGGTCTCCAGCAAAGTACTCGAAGCACCTCACCACCAGCGCTATGCGACCTTCCTAAGCAAAAGAGTCACTAAACTCAGCCGAAGATTATCATCATACTGAACTCGGTCGAAAAGAGCATTAACATTTCGGAGCCACGAATCCGCATCCTCACTGGACTCGTCACCATTGAAGACTGGAGGGTTCATCCTCTGAAACCGAGCGATCACCACATCCATCCTCTCCACCGGGGGAGGTAAGTCACCAACTTCCTCCTCATCACTAACCCGATTATGACTGCGAGCACTACGCCTATCCTCGTTCTGTCCTGCTGATTCCTCAAACTGCCCCCTACCTCTACCACGACGTCTAGGCGGCATCTACGAAAAAACTCAACAAGATCAAGCAAAACAGAACAGATACGGCATAGATAGCATATAACACAGAAATATGCAGCACGTAGTCACATGGTCAAGCACACGTAACACCCAACACTGTGCCTAGACTCGAGTGTGATCAAAGAAATTGAGCTTATCCCAGCTTAAGCTCTGATACCAAAAATGTCAGGCCTCGTGTTCTAAGCAGAGTAAAACATACAAACACATGCGGAAGCATATCAAAAAGCGGGTAAAATTTTCGCTTTTGGCCTGACGGTTTAAAACAATATAATTTAAAATACAATAATACTCAAAATACGATTCCCAGTTTAAAATCCAACCACAACAGAAACAGTATAGCATAACAACATCCAACGACAACATGTATCAGACTCCAACTATGGATACAATAACAAAGCGCAGGGCATCCCCCTGGCTAACTGATACATATATATATATATGCTATACACAACTGGGACACGCTAACCACCTCCTGGGGCACCACCAGCTGGGTTAAAGCCACGACCAGCTGTAAAACCTGGGTTACCTGAAAACAACACAAACAAGGAAACAAACCAAGCCCCAGAGGGACATGGGGTCAAACCCCAGTACGGAGAGCAATTGAAACAGCTAAAGGAAAGCATAAGATAAAATACAGATGCTATGCATGAGACACCGGATAACAACGGAAGGCTCAACCAACAAGGGAGCTAAGGAACTCAAGCACAGCTCCAAGAATCTGCAACAACCGTGGCCACGAGGTGTGTTCACAGTGTGGTAATGAGTCACTCGCCGTGATACAACACCCGAATACCAGATGCATAAAACAACTCAACCTGCCGTTGCCTCGCCCATGAACTGTGGTAGTTAACCACTCGGCGCATGGTGGCTAACGATCCCAGCAGGGAGATGAGAGTGCGGTATTGCCGCTCGCCCTCGCATCCTGGTAAGAAACAATAGCACAATACGACAAGAAAGGATACAAGAGAACTGAAATGAATGATGAATCATGCGTGTATGCATATCACTAAGCCAGCTAGCTAAACACAAACGCAACAGCTACCAAAATACCGCATTCAAAACACCAAAGCATTCCAGCAATCTCACATTAAATCTCACACCAATCCAAGCTGAATTTCAAGCTCAAACCCGTACCTTCTCAGCAACAATTACCAAAATTCAGATTCCTCAAAGGTGCGAGCAAGTCACGGCCTGCACAAAATCTGCCAAACACACAATGCACCGATTAAGGAAAAGCCTTCACAACCTCACGACCCTCACACAATTTCTCACGGCCAAACATTAAAGTTCACGGCTGGTAATTCATATGTACAAACCAGCCTTCAACCTTACCCAAACAACTTAACAGGAAGCTTAATACAAGGCTGGGAACAAGATACCAACACAAATTCAAAAGGCTACCTGCGACCAAGTAACGCACGAATGAGAACAGCAGCTTCGTGCTTTCGTTCCAGCCAACTACAGCCTCCAAAATGGGTACGAGATGAAATAGCTTTCCAAGAGGAGTCCAACGCTACCTCAAACGTGGAAAATGGTGGCCGGAATCGATGGGAAATATCCGAAGAAGTTCACGATGAACAATGTTTAGGGTTAGAGGAAACAGAGGTCGACTAACGGGGAAATAAAATGCTAAGTATGGGATCTGGTAAAAATAAAACGAAGCCAACGCTTCCTATTTAAAGGCGCGAGAAGTCTGTTTACAAAACTCACCGACAGAAACAGATCTCACAACCAACATGCGCTAAACACACAACCAACATGCGACTAAACACAACCAAGAACCCCAAAACGACGTCGCACAAAACCACGGAGAAAGCTGATCAAAAAGCGCTGAAAGCTGGAAACACGCTACAGGAGAGTTTACAAACTTTGACATCTGTTTTAAATAATCCAACCAGACCTCATCGCTGCGAACAGATCTCTCACTAGTGCTACTCCCAAAAACGACGAGGTAGCAACTTATTAAAACGGCGGAGTTTAGGAACCAACGCATAAACCCGCAATACACAAAACAGATCTCTCCGCTCACGAGCAGATCTCATGCCAGCGCTATACCATATCTCTCCCACAAGCGCTAACCAAAGCGACACCGTTCTTACTTATCCAAACGACAGCGTTTCAAGCCTTAACAAAATACGCTAGAACAAGATCTCTACACATTAGCGCAAAACATATCTCTCAAGAAACGATGGCGTAAGGACCTCGCGCCAACACAACAAGCTGCGAAGGAAAATAACACCAGTGACCAGACTTATTCAATAGCAAGGCTTACGTCATCAACGCAACGCATACCAGCGAAGCTTACGTCATCAAATCTGCTACCAGATTTCACCAAAAATAGATTTCTCGAAAAACCAGATTTCAAACCCGAAAAAACAAAATTTCCAGAATTGCTCTAAGCATGATTTCCGACCCGAAAATGCAAACGAAACCTTCAAATAGAACTCCGAAAACCCAGAATTCTCCGAAAACCGATTAATTCAACAATTAATCTTATATTACAATCTCAGGTATCACATGTTTGATCAGTTGCAAGGTTCTGCGGTGTATTCAAAGATTGATCTTCGTTCAGGGTACCATCAGCTGAGCGTGAGAGAACAAGATGTCGTGAAGACTGTGTTTCGTACAAGGTACGGACCGAAACCTTCAAATAGAACTCCGAAAACCCAGAATTCTCCGAAAACCGATTAATTCAACAATTAATCTTATATTACAATCTCAGGTATCACATGTTTGATCAGTTGCAAGGTTCTGCGGTGTATTCAAAGATTGATCTTCGTTCAGGGTACCATCAGCTGAGCGTGAGAGAACAAGATGTCGTGAAGACTGTGTTTCGTACAAGGTACGGACATTTTGAGTTTTTGATGATGCCGTTTGGGTTGACCAATGCGCCTGCAGTCTTTATGGATCTGATGAACCGAGTTTTTAGAGAGTTCATAGATCAGTTTGTGATTGTTTTTATTGACGACATCTTGGTTTACTCGAATACTCCGAGGGAGCACAAAGAGCACTTGGAAATGGTTCTTCAAAGATTGAGAGAGCAGTATTTGTATGCGAAATTTTCCAAGTGCGAATTTTGGTTAGATCGCGTTGTGTTTCTGGGTCATGTCATTTCAGCCGAGGGGATTTCTGTGGATTACAGTAAGGTTGATGCTGTTCTGAACTGGGGAGCGTCCCAGAAATGTGTCTGAGATTCGTAGTTTCTTGGGTCTGGCTGGCTATTATCGTCGCTTCATTGAGGGATTCTCTAGTATAGCAAAGCCGATGACTCAATTGACCCAGAAGTACAAGCGGTTTGTGTGGACTGAGCAGTGCGAGAATGATTTTCAACTGCTCAAGGAAAAGTTGAATACTGCACCTGTGTTGGCTCTGCCGTCTGGTTCAGGTGGTTTCGTGGTTTGTTCTGACGCTTCGCTCAATGGGTTGGGGTTGTGTGTTGATGCAGAATGGTCGAGTCATTGCATATGCCTCGCGGCAGTTGAAACTGCACGAGACTCGCTACCCAGTCCATGATTTGGAATTAGCAGTGGTGGTCTTTGCATTAAAGATCTGGCGTCACTACCTGTATGGCGAGCAGTTTGCGGTGTACTCCGACCACAAGAGTTTGCAGTATCTGTTTTCGCAGCCTGACTTGAACATGAGACAAAGTCGGTGGATGGAGCTGCTAAAAGTCTTTGATTGTGAGATTAAGTACCAGCCTGGGAAGTCGAACGTAGTGGCCGATGCTTTGAGCAGGAAGGCTAGTGAGATGCTTGCGTCTTTGTGCATCTCTAAGGATTAGGAGCATCTTAACACTACGGGTTGGAGATTCTACCCGGCTGAGGATTACGTTGTGGTTTCATCGTTCCAAGTGGAGCCGCAGATTGTTTCGACTATTCGAGCAGCTCAGAGAACTGATCCGTCTATCCACGAGTTGAAGTTGAAGGTCAGGGCTGGCGAGCTTGAGGATTATTCTGTCTCTTCCGATGGGTGTTTGCATTTTCGGGGTAGGTTGGTTGTGCCTAATTTGATTGATTTGAAGAAGGAAATCCTTCGGGAAGCGCACTGTAGCAGACATAGTGTTCATCCTGGTGCACGGAAGATGTACCATGCTTTGAAGCCGAACTTTTGGTGGCCTGGCCTAAAGAGTGACATTGATGGTTTTGTCGCTCGTTGTTTGAATTGTCAGATGGTTAAGGCCGAAAGGATGAGACCTGGTGGTCTGTTGCAGAGTTTGGAAGTGCCCCAATGGAATTTGGAGCACATTGCTATGGATTTCGTGACGCATCTGCCTCGTTCCAGCAGAGGATGCGATGCTATTTTGGTGGTTATAGACCTCTTGTCGAAGTCTGCACATTTTATTCCCTATGGGATGACCTTCTCGTTGAAGAAGATGGCGAAGCTGTACGTTGATTTTGTTGTTAGGCTGCATGGTGTGCCTATTTCGATTGTTTCTGAGCGAGATCCTAGGTTTACTTCCAGGTTTTGGAAGAGTTTACAAATAGCTTTGGGTACCTGATTGGCGATGAGCACCGCGTATCACCCCCAGAAACTATGCTACCAAGTGACGATTGGTATGGCGCCATTTGAGGATTTGTATGGTAGAAAGTGCAAATTGCCAGTATGTGGGGAAGAAGTGGGGGAGAAGCAGCTATCTGCCCCTGACTTTGTGCAGCAAATGAAAGATCACGTGGATCTTATTAGACAGCGGATGAAGGCTGCCCAGGATCGCCAAGCCAGTTATGCGAATAAGAGGCGTCAACCTCTTGATTTTCAGGTTGGTGATCGTGTATTTCTCAAAGTTTCTCCGTTTCGCAGTGTGATGCACTTTGGACACAAGGGAAAGTTTGCCCCTCGTTACGTCGGACCGTATGAGATTGTTGAGAGGATTGGCCCTTTAGCGTATCGGCTGTTGTTGCCGTCAGAGTTGTCTTCTCTTCATGATGTCTTTCATGTTTCCATGTTGAGGAAGTATGAGCTAGATCCGTCTCATGTTCTTGGAACTGACGAGGTGGAGCTAGATCAGTCGTTGAGCTATCAGTAATATCCCTTGCAAATCCTTGGCAGAAAAAAGAAACAGCTGAGAAATAATACCATTCCGTTGGTAATGGTGCAGTGGAGCAAACATGGAAGGGAAGAAGCTACTTGGGAGCTGGAAAAAATGATGCAGCGCGAGTGGCGGCATCTGTTTGAGTAGCTGTTGAGCTAAAATTCCAGTAGTTTGTAGCTTTTGGTTGTATCTCTTCTCCAGTTATTGTTATATGTGTGCTTAGTTATCTTGAACTCTTGGCCTTGTGTTGGGCGAGTTCTGCTTGTATCTTGCGATTGCTGTGTGTGGTGCCAGAATTTTTTTTTATTTCGGGGACAAAATCCTTTTAAGTGGGGGAGAAATGTGAGACCTGAAATGTAATTAAGATTAATTTGTTGGAATTAATTTGTTTTTGGAGATTTCTGGTGGTTCAGATCTCTGTTTTGAAGTTTGGTTTTTATTTTCGGGTCGTAAATCACATTTTAAGCAATTCTGGAAGTTTCGTGTTTTTGGGTTGAAATCTATTTTTGTGAGAAATCTGGATTTTTGGGTGAAAGCTGGTCGTTTTTGGTGAGATCTGTTTGGATTTTGTGAAATCTGGACGCTTAGCGTTGCGGCGTGTTTTGTAGCGAGAGAGCCTAGTACGTCGTCTTTTAGAGAGATCTGGTAGCGCTAGACGTATTGAGAAGTCTGCTCGAGCGTTTTATTTGTTGTATTCCAAAACGTCGTTGTTTGGTGAAGTCTGGTTGTTTTGTGTGTATGAGGGATCTGATGCGTTAGTGTGTAGAGATCTGGTCTCCATGTGTTTTGTATCGTGTGAGATACGACATCGTTTAGATTAGTTGGCGCGACGCCGTTTTGAATGTAGCGCTAGCGAGAGATCTGATCGCGTGAGGAGAGATCTGTTGTGTGTAGCGCTAGTTGTGAAAAGAGACGTCAACGCGGGTCAACACTTCCTGTTCAGATTTCTCCAGCGTTGTTGCTAACGTCCAGACCTCACCGTGGTGCTATGCGGCGTCGTTTTGAGCGATTAACGCTATTTCCAGCTTTTAGCGTTTTGGCCTCCAGATTTCACCGTGGTATTGGAGCGACGTCGTTTTGGGGGTTGAGCGTTGTTTAGCGCCTGCGTTGGATTTTTGTGGAATCTGTTGCACGTTGCGAAGTCTTGAAAGCTATTTCTGTCTGTAGGCATTTTATTCATAGTTCTCGCGTGTATATATTGGTATCTTTGGCCTTCGTTTTATTTCACCAGATTCCATACTTAGCAAATTACCCAATTTTCGTTCTCTGTTTTTCTCAAACCCTCGGGTACTATTTACCGTAGATTTATTCCGGTGATTCCCGTTGATTCCGGCCACCATTTTTCACGTTTGAGGTAGCGTTGGACTCCTCTTAGAAAGCTCTTTCATCTCGTACCTATTTTGGAAGCTATAGTTGGCTGGAAAGAAAGCTCGAAGCTGCTATCTTCGACAGTGTGTTTGTGCGCGCAGGTAGCCTTTGGTTTCGGCTTTGAGATCTCGTTTACAAGCTGTGTTTTAGCTCCCTGTTGAGTTGTATTAGGGTGTCAGTTGCTGGTTGAGCGTGGAACTCCCAGCCGTGTTTTCTGTGTTTGGCCTTGAGTTGTTGTTGATGATTCCCTGTATCTTGCGTATGTTTAGGTTGGAATCAGATTTCTCAGGCCTAGTATTGAGGTAATTGAGCTAGGAATTAAGGTACGGATCTTGAGCTTGTAATTCAGCGTGGAACTTGGGTTGGATGAATTGTGAGATGGCTGTGTTGGATTGCCGTGCTTTGTTGTTGTCCTGGTTGAGGACTATGTATGCTATTTGTGTTTAATTGCTGCGTTGCATATATTTATATGCTTGTGTTCCAGCATGTTGCATACACGCATGACATTCCATTTCCGTTGTGGCAGCCATTACCTTGTTTCGTTGTTGCTTCTTTGTTTTCTTACCAGGATGCGAGGGCGAGCGACGATTCCGCACTCTCATTTCCCCTATGTACCGAGTGGCTAGCTACCACAGTTCATAGGTTGGGTGTTGATGCATCTGGTAAGGGTGGGCGAGTAGGGGTGAGTGGGTAGCACCCACATGTCCTACACTCACCGTGGCCACATATCCTGTTGCAGATCCCGTTGAACTGTTGTCTCCTTTGTGAGACCTGGAAATTGTATTAATGATTAATTGTTGAATTAATCGGGTTTTAGTGATTTCTGGTGATTCAGATTTCATTTTGAATGTTTGGGTTGCATTTTCGGGTCGGGAATCACAATTGGAACAATTCTGGAAATTTTGATATTTTCGAAATTTTGGTGAAATCTGGTAGCAGATTTGATGACGTAAGCATCGTGTTTTAACGTCGTGTGGATGACGTAAGCGTTGCTGGTTTGAGAGATCTGTTTGGGTTTGAAAGATCTGTTCGAAGTTTGTGAAATCTGGGCGCTTAGCATTGTGGCGCGTTTTGCTTGATACGACGTCGTTTCATGAGATCCGTTTTGCGCTAAGGTGTATAGATCTGGTTCTATCGTGTTTTGGTTAAGGATCGAAACGGTGTCGTTTTTGTGAGATCTGGACGCCCTGTGTAGGAGATATCTGGTTTAGCGCTTGCATGAGGTCTGCTTGTGTGAGGAGAGATCTGTCCCGCGTGTTTTATGGTTAGTGAAACGCGACGCCGTTTAGTTTAAGTTGTGCGACGCCGTTTTGAGCTAGCGTGAGAGATCTGGTCGCGTGGGATGAGATCTGTTGTTTGAGGCAACGTTAGCGTTTAACAATTTTGGTCTAGACTTCTCCGCTACGTCGTCGTTTTGTGGTAGCGCGCAAGTGTTAGCATTTCCAGATTTCACCGTGTTGTTGTGCATTAGCGCCATTTCCAGATTTCAGCGTTCATGGATTGAACAAAACAGATTTCACCGTGGCTTTTATGCAAGGTAGCACATGTTTTGGTTGGTGGAGAAAGCTGTTTCTGTCGGTGGAATAATTTAACAGATCCCTCGCGCCTATTTATTAGAAGCATTGGCTTCGTTGTAATTCATCAGATCCCATACTTAGCATTTTATCTCCCAACCTTCGTCTTCTGTTCTTCAAACCCTTGTCACTGTTCACCGTGAGCTTTTCGGTGAATTTCCCGTCGATTCCGGCAACCGTTTTTCACGTTCGAGGTAGCGTTGGATTCCTATTGGAAAGCTCTATCATCTCATACCCATTTTTGAGGCTATAATTAGCTGGAGCAAAAGCACGAAGCTTCTGTGTGTGCGTGCTTTTCGTACGGGTGAAGGTAGCCTTTTGTTTTAGTTGTTGAATCTTGCTCCTAGCCTTGTCTTAAGCTTCCTAGTTAGTTGTTTGGGTAGGATTGAGGGCTGGATTGTGTATGAATTTCCAGCCGTGAACTTTAGTGGTTGGCCGTGAGTTTTATGGTGAAATGCCGTATGTTTTGCAGACTTCCATCAGATCTTACGGGCCTTGTTGTGGTGAGCGTTTAGCAGAATTAAGGTAGGGATTCGAGCTTGTTACAGCGTGAGGTTGGCATGAGTAAATGCAGTGATGGATGTTTGTTGTTTACGTGTATGGCTGCCAGTGGTTACTGCCTGTTGTTATATGCATACACGCAATTGCATCTCTTGCATTTCATATCTCAGTTGTATCATATATTTTACTTCGGCAGTTGTGCCTTGTTGTATTTGCTGTTGTTTCTTACCAGGTTGGAGGACGAGCGGGTAACTCCCGTATACCTCATCTCCCTGCTGGGATCTGTTAGCCACTATGAGCGGCGTGGGTAGCTCCCACATCTCATGAGTTGGGCAACAGCAGGTGGAGTGATTGATGCACCTGGTATTGGTGAGCGAGTAGGGGTGAGTGGGTAACTCCCACATGTACTACACTCACACTGGCCACCTATCCGTTGAAGATTTGATTGAGTTATGCCTTGGGTTTCCTTGGCTCCCTTGTTGGTCATAGCCTCATGTTGTTATCCGGTGTCTCATGCATAGCATCTGCATTTTATTGATGCTGTATCTTTGCTGTTTATTTGCTCTCCGTACTGGGGTTTGACCCCATGTCCCTCAGGGGCTTGGTTTGTTTTTTGCCTGTTGTGTTGTCCAGGTCATACAGCTGGTCGAGGAGGTAACCCAGCTGGCGGTGCCCCAGGAGGTGGTTGAGTGTCCCAGTAGCGTATAGCATATATGTATGTATCAGTCTAGTGGCCGGGGAGATGCCGTGGTTGAGTGTCCCAGTAGCGTATAGCATATATGTATGTATCAGTCTAGTGGCCGGGGAGATGCCCTGTGCTTCGTTGTTGTATTCTGATATGGAGTCTGATACGTTTATTTGTATTGATGCTATACTTGCTTTTGTTGGTTTCGTAAACTGGGAACTTATTTTGAGTATCGTTCTATTTTAAATTATATGTTTTAAACCGTCAGGCCTAAAAGCGAAAATTTTACCCACTTTTTGATAAGCTTCCGCGTGTGTTTGGGTTTTACTCGGTTGTGAGCACGAGGCCTGATATTTTTGGTATCAGAGCTTAAGCTGGGATAAGCTCAATTTCTTTGATCACACTTGAGTTTAGGCACAGTGTCGTGTGTTGTGTGTGCTTGACTTATGTGACTATGTGCTGCATATTTTGTGTTATATGCTTTCTATGCTATATCTGTTCTGTTTTTCCTTATCCTGTTGAGTGTATTTAGATGCCGCCTAGACGTAGTGGTAGAGGTAGGGGGCAGTTCCAGGAGTCAGGAGGTCAGAACGAGGATCAGTATAGTGCTCCTAGTCGTACTCATGAGAGTAGCGAAGAAGGGGAAGCTGAGGCTCCACCGGCTCCGGTGGAGAGAATGGATGTTGTTATAGCTCGGTTTCAGAGGATGAACCCTCCTGTATTTAATGGCGACGATTCGAGTGAGGATGCTGATTCGTGGCTCCATAACGTCATTCATCTTTTTGATCGAGCTCAGTATGACGATGGACTCCGGTTGAGGTTAGTGACCTTGTTGCTGAGGAAGGCCGCAGAGCGCTGGTGGCGAGGCGCGTCTAGTACCTTAACGGAGACTGAAGTTGGTATCACTTGGGACAGTTTCTGTGAGACCTTCAGGCAGGAGTATATCCCCGATTCGTATGTAGCTGCCCGTGAGCGGGAGTTTGAGTTTTTGGAGCAGGGCTCGATGACTGTGCGCGAGTATGCTCGCAAGTTTTCTGCGTTGTTGGCTTATTTTCCGCACGTTGCTGGCCGGGAGAGGGCCAAGAGTACCAGATTCGTGGAGGGCTTGAATGAAGAGTTGTACCAGAGTGTCTTGACGAGCAAGCCCAAGACGTATGCTGAGGCCGTTGATAGTGCTATCAACATTGAGGAGGGCATGAGGAGCCGTCGTACGCGTAGAGCGCAAGTAGCACAGGCAGTATAGAGTGGTAGACCTGTTGGTCAGGGAGCTCAGTCTTCTCAGGGTTCCCAGTCTGGCTATCAGCCCCAGAAGCAGCAGCAGGTGGCTCAGCAGTCTGGCCGCCAGAGGTTTCGACCCCGCGGTCAGCAATTCAAGAAAAAGTCTGGTTCAGGGTCTTCCGGTTCAGGAAGCTCGAGTAGCAGCGGTTCTCGGGTGGAGTTTTGTGGCTTTTGTGGTGGGAAGCATTCTTCCACCCAGTGTATCGGTGTGCAAGGTTCCTGCAACCTTTGTGGACAGTATGGACACTATGCTAGGGTGTGTCCGACAGCTGGGTCGTCTCAGGGTGCAGCCCAGCCTCAGGGTCGAGGAGGTCAGTCTAGGGGCCGTTCTCAGCAGTTTCAGCAGCCCCGATTGGGTGAGACTCAATTTAGGCCGTTTCAGCAGCCTGGTCCTTCGCGCTTTGGACAGTCGTTTCATCCTTTATTCTCAGGACCTCAACATGCTCAAGCCAACGCCATTACGAGGGATCAGGCCGAGGAGACACCGAGCCGGGTTATTGGAGGTACATGTTTTGTCTTTGACTTTCCTGCTCGCGTGTTGTTTGAAACCGGTGCATCGCATTCGTTTATTTCTGATTCGTTTGTTGTTGAGCATGGTCTGTGTACCATTCCTTTGCGTGATGCCATTTCTGTTTCTACCCCTGCTGGTGCGAGCCTGTTCTCCCAGGAGGTTTTGTTGGATGGTGTGTTAAGGTTTCGTCAGCATGTTTTGTTAGCAAACTTGATCCGTTTGATGCTTTGGGATTTCGATTGCATAGTTGGAATGGATGTGTTGTCCAACTATAGGGCCTCCGTGGACTGCTTCCATGGGATTGTGTGCTTTAGGCCTTTGTCTGGCGAGAAGTGGGACTTCTACATTCAGGATTCGCGATCGAAGATTCCGTTGGTTTCCGCAATGGATATGTTTAGCTTGTTGTCTCTGGGAAATGCTGGCTTTATGATCTATGCTTTGGATGCGTCTTCTTCTTCCAGTGTTCAGCTTATTGACGTTCCCGTGGTGCGACACTTCCCCGACGTGTTTCCGGAGGAGATTCCTGGTTTTCCTCCGAGGCGGGAGATAGACTTCAGCATAGAGCTGGTGCCTAGCACAGCTCCGATTTCTCATGCCCCGTATCGTCTGGCGCCTGCGGAGTTGGGAGAACTCAAGGTACAATTTGATGATTTTCTGGAGAAAGGTTTTATCCGACCCAGTATGTCACCGTGGGGAGCGCCCATATTGTTTGTGAAGAAGAAGGATGGCTCAATGCGGATGTGCATTGATTTTCGCCAGTTAAATAAAGCAACTGTTAAGAATAAGTACCCGTTACCGAGGATCGACGATCTGTTTGACCAGTTGCAAGGGTCCGCTGTTTACTCGAAGATCGATCTTAGTTTCGGGTACCATCAACTCAGATTGAGGGAACAAGATTTCGCGAAGACTGCGTTTCGTACGAGGTACGGACATTTTGAGTTTTTGGTGAAGCCGTTTGGGTTGACCAACGCGCCTGCAGTCTTTATGGATCTGATGAACCGGGTTTTTAGAGAGTTCATAGACCAGTTTGTGATTGTTTTTATTGACGACATCTTGGTTTACTCGAAGACTCCGAGGGAGCACAAGGAGCACATGGAAATGGTTCTTCAGAGGTTGAGAGAGCAGCAGTTGTATGGGAATTTTCCAAGTGCGAGTTTTGGTTAGATCGCGTGGTATTTCTGGGTCATGTCATTTCAGCGGATGTCATTTCTGTGGATGCTGTTTTGAACTGGGAGCGACCGAGAAATGTGTCTGAGATTCGAAGTTTCTTAATGTATTGGGTTGTATATTGATGCAGAATGGTAGAGTCATTGCGTATGCCTCGCGGCAGTTGAAACCGCACGAGACTCGTTACCCAGTTCATGATTTGGAGTTAGCAGCGGTGGTCTTTGCGTTAAAGATCTGGCGTCACTACCTGTATGGCGAGCAGTTTGTGGTGTACTCCGACCACAAAAGTTTGCAGTATCTGTTTTCGTAGCCTGACTTGAACATGAGACAGCGTCGGTGGATGGAGCTGCTTAAGGACTTTGATTGTGAGATTAAATACCAGCCTCGGAAGTCTAACGTAGTGGCTGATGCTTTGAGCAGGAAGGCTAGTGAGATGCTTGCGTCGTTATACATCTCCAAGGACAAAGAGCATCTTAACACTACGGGTTGGAGATTTTACCCGGCTGAGGATTGTGTGATGGTTTCATCGTTCTAAGTGGAACCGCAGATTGTTTCTAGCATTCGAACAGCTCAGAGGACCAATCCGTCTATCCACGAGTTGAAGATGAAAGTCAGGGCTGGCGAACTTGAGGACTATTCTGTCTCGTCCGATGGTTGTTTGCGTTTCCGGGGCAGGTTGGTTGTGCCCAATTTGATTGATTTGAAGGAGGAGATCCTTCGTGAGGTGCATTGCAGCAGACATAGTGTTCATCCTGGTGCACGAAAGATGTACCATGCTTTGAAGCCACACTTTTGGTGGGCTGGCCTGAAGAGTGACGTTGCTGATTTTGTCGCTCGTTGTTTGAACTGCCAGATGGTAAAGGCCGAAAGGATGAGACCTGGTGGTCTGTTGCAGAGTTTGGAAGTGCCCCAATGGAATTGGGAGCACATTGCGATGGATTTCGTGACGCATCTGCCTCGTTCCAGCAGAGGATGTGACGTTATTTGGGTAGTTATCGACCATTTGTCGAAGTCTGCACACTTCATTCCCTATGGTATGACCTTCTCGTTGAAGAAGATGGCGAAACTGTACGTGGATTTTGTTGTCAGATTGCACGGTGTTCACATTTCGATCGTTTCTGACCGAGATCCGAGGTTTACTTCCAGGTTTTGGAAGAGTTTGCAAACAGCTTTGGGAACCATATTGGCTATGAGTACCGCGTATCACCCCCAGACAGATGTCCAATCTGAGCGAACTATCCAGACTTTGGAAGATATGTTGCGTGTTGTTGTGTTGGATTTCGGAGGTAGCTGGCAAGACACGTTGTCTTTGGTCGAGTTTTCGTATAATAACAGCTACCAAGTGACGATTGGTATGGCGCCGTTTGAGGCTTTATATGGCAGGAAGTGCAGATCGCCAGTGTGTTGGGAAGAAGTGGGGCAGAAGCAGCTATCTGCCCCAGACTTTGTGCAACAAATGAAAGATCATGTGGATCTTATTAGACAGCGGATGAAAGCTGCCCAGGATCGCCAAGCCAGTTATGCGAATAAGAGGCGTCGACCTCTTGAGTTTTAGGTTGGTGATCGTTTATTTCTCAAGGTTTCTCCGTTTCGCAATGTTATGCGCTTTGGACGTAAGGGAAAATTAGCCCCTCGTTATGTTGGTCCGTATGAGATTGTTGAGAGGATTGGCCCTTTAGCGTATCGATTGTTGTTTCCGTCAGAGTTGTCTTCTCTTCACGATGTGTTTCATGTGTCGATGTTGAGGAAATACGAGCCAGATCCATCTCATGTGCTTAGGACTGACGAGGTAAAGCTAGATCAGTCGTTGAGCTATCAAGAATACCCCTTGCAAATCCTTGGCAGAAAAGAGAAACAGTGGAGGAATAAGACCATTCCTTTGGTAATGGTGCAGTGGAGCAAACATGGAAGGGAAGAAGCTACTTGGGAACTGGAAGAAAAGATGCAGCGCGAGTGGCCACATCTGTTTGAGTAGCCGTTGGCCTATATTTTCCAGTAGGTTGTAGCTTTTGTTTGTATTTCTTCCCTAGATGTTGTAAATTGTTTGCTCAGTTATCTTGAACTCTTGGCCTGTGTTGGGCGAGTTCCTGTTTTGTATCTTGCTGCTGTGTTTTGGTATTTGAATTGTTGTTGATTTCGAGGACGAAATCCTTTTTAGTGGGGGAGAAATGTGAGACGTGGAAATTGTATTAAGGATTAATTGTTGAATTAATCGGGTTTTAGTGATTTCTGGTGATTCAGATTTCATTTTGAATGTTTGGGTTGCATTTTCGGGTCGGGAATCACATTTGGAACAATTCTGGAAATTTTGAAATTTTCGAAATTTTGGTGAAATCTGGTAGCAGATTTGATGACGTAAGCATCACGTTTTAACGTTGTGTGGATGACGTAAGCATTGCTGGTTTGAGAGATATGTTCGGGTTTGAGAGATCTGTTCGAAGTTTGTGAAATCTAGGCGCTTAGAGTTGTGGCGCGTTTTGCTTGATACGACGTCGTTTCATGAGATCCGTTTTGCGCTAAGGTGAAGAGATCTGGTTCTAGCGTGTTTTGGTTAAGGATCGAAACGCTGTCGTTTTTGTGAGATCTGGACGCCCTGTGTAGGAGAGATCTGGTTTAGCGCTTGCGTGAGGTCTGCTTGTGTGAGGAGAGATCTGTCCCGCGTGTTTTATGGTTAGTGAAACGCGACGCCGTTTAGTTTAGGTGGTGCGACGCCGTTTTGAGCTAGCGTGAGAGATCTGGTCGCGTGGGATGAGATCTGTTGTTTGAGGCAACATTAGCGTTTAACAATTTTGGTCTAGACTTCTCCGCTACGTCGTCGTTTTGTGGTACGCGCAAGTGTTAGTATTTCCAGATTTCACCGTGTTGTTGTGCATTAGCGCCATTTCCAGATTTCAGCATTCATGGATTGAACAAAACAGATTTCACCGTGGATTTTATGCAAGGTAGCCCATGTTTTGGTTGGTGGAGAAAGCTGTTTCTGTCGTTGGAATAATTTAACAGATCCTCGCGCCTATTTATTAGAAGCGTTGGCTTCGTTGTAATTCACCAGATCCCATACTTAGCATTTTATCTCCCAAACTTCGTCCTCTGTTCTTCAAACCCTTGGCACTGTTCACCGTGAGCTTTTCGGTGACTTTTCCGTCGATTCCGGCAACCGTTTTTCACGTTTGAGGTGGCGTTGGATTCCTCTTGGAAAGCTCTATCATCTCATACCCATTTTGGAGGCTATAATTAGCTGGAGCAAAAGCACGAAGCTTCTGTGTGTGCGTGCTTTTCGTACGGGTGCAGGTAGCCTTTTGTTTTAGTTGTTGAATCTTGCTCCTAGCCTTGTTTTAAGCTTCCTAGTTAGTTGTTTGGGTAGGATTGAGGGCTGGATTGTGTATGAATTTCCAGCCGTGAACTTTAGTGGTTGGCCGTGAGTTTTATGGTGAAATGCCGTGGGTTTTGCAGGCTTCCATCAGATCTTACGGGCCTTGTTGTGGTGAGCGTTTAGCAGAATTAAGGTATAGATTCGAGCTTGTTACAGCGTGAGGTTGGCCTGAGTAAATGCAGTGATGGCTGTTTGTTGTTTAAGTGTATGGCTGCCAGTGGTTACTGCCTGTTGTTATATGCATACACGCAATTGCATCTCTTGCATTTCATATCTCAGTTGTATCGTATCTTGTACTTCGGCAGTTGTGCCTTGTTGTATTTGCTGTTGTTTCTTACCAGGTTGGAGGATGAGCGGGTAACTCCCGTATACCTCATCTCCCTGCTGGGATCTGTTAGCCACTATGAGCGGAGTGGGTAGCTCCCACATCTCATGAGTTGGGCAACAGCAGGTGGAGTAATTGATGCACCTGGTATTGGTGAGCGAGTAGGGGTGAGTGGGTAACTCCCACATGTACTACACTCACAGTGGCCACCTATCCGTTGTAGATTTGATTGAGCTATGCCTTGGGTTTCCTTGGCTCCCTTGTTGGTCATAGCCTCATGTTGTTATCCGGTGTCTCATGCATAGCATCTGCATTTTATTTATGCTGTATCTTTGCTGTTTATTTGCTCTCCGTACTGGGGTTTGACCCCATGTCCCTCTGGGGCTTGGTTTGTTTGTTTTCTGTTGTGTTGTCCAGGTCATACAGCTGGTCGAGGAGGTAACCCAGCTGGCGGTGCCCCAGGAGGTGGTTGAGTGTCCCAGTAGCGTATAGCATATATGTACGTATCAGTCAAGTGGTCGGGGAGATGCCCTGTGCTTCGTTGTTGTATTCTGATGTGGAGTCTGATACGTTTATTTGTATTGATGCTATACTTGCTTTTGTTGGTTTTGTAAACTGGGAACTTATTTTGAGTATCGTTCTATTTTAAATTATATTTTTTAAACCGTCGGGCCTAAAAGCGAAAATTTTACCCACTTTTTGATAAGCTTCCGCATGTGTTTGGGTTTTTACTCGGTTGTGAGCACGAGGCCTGACATCCTTTCTCATGCATAGCATCTGCATTTCATTCTTGCTGTTTACTGCTGTTTTATAGTTGCTCTCCGTACTGGGGTTTGACCCCATGTCCCTCCGGGGCTTGGTTTGTTTCCTTGTTCATGTTGTTTTCAGGGAACCCAGGTTTTACAGCTGGTCGTGGTTATAACCCAGCTGGTGGTGCCCCAGGAGGTGGTTAGCGTGTCTCAGTTGCGTATAGCATATCTATATATATTATATATGTATCAGTTAGCCAGGGGGATGCCCTGTGCTTCGTTATTGTATCCAGTAGTTGGAGTCTGATACATGTTTTGATTGTTGTATGCTATACTGTTGGTTGTTTTTATAAACTGGGATATATTTTGAGTATCGCACTATTTTTAGTTATATTGTTTTAAATCGTCAGGCCAAAAGCGAAAATTTTACCCGTTTTTTTGATAGCTTCCGCATTTTTTATGTGTTTTTACTGTGATATGAGCACGAGGCCTGACAAACACGCACTAGGTACACCCATTACCAATGTTGATATTCAATATATCACCCAAGTTGGTGTCCCAGCTAACATTGAAGTCATTGATTTGAAAAGTGACACTATGCAGGACTAGGTAGCAACAGATGTGCCAGCTTTGAGTGCCGGATCGCGCAACGAGAAACCAGATGCATTCCAACTGGAGGAGAACATGCACAAGCTGGTAACCCAACAAGTAGTATTCAACAAGATCCAGCAGGACTGCAAGGGTAACATGATGCAAGAATCAACACTCAGCACGAAGCATCAACCTCATATGGACCAGGTTTCCGGTGGAATAAGAATCATCCACCCGAGCTGGTCATCGGTAACCCTTGCACCTATTAGGACACGAGGCCAGATGATGAACGAATATTTTGCATTCATATCTCATATAGAGCCTAAGAAAGTAGAAGAATCCTTAGTTTACCCAAGATATATAGAGGCTATGCAGGAAGAACTTAGCCAATTCAAACGTAGCAAAGTTTGGCATTTAGTTTCTAGACCTTCAAATCAAAACATAATAGGTACTAAATGTGTCTTTAGGAATAAACTTGATGAAAATGGCAATGTATTAAGAAATAAAGCTAAAGACAGGAAGAAGGCATAGATTTCGAAGAATCATTTGAACCTGTCAGGCCTCGTGCTCACGTCAGAGATAAACCACGCAAACACTAGCGGAAGCAACTAAAAAGGGGTTAAATTTTTTTCTTTTGGCCTGACAGAAAGATAAAATAATTTAAAATACGGCGATACTCAAAATATATCCCAGTTACACAACAAGCAAAGACTACAAGCCCAAAGTAAAGCAGTACAACATAAACATGCATCAAGTACATGACAACAACCACAACTGAATACAATAGAGCACAGGGCATCCCCCGGCTAACAGTACTGATACATATATATACTATACTAACTAGGACACTCTAACCACCTCCTGGGGCACCTCCAGCTGGATTAAAACCACGACCAGCTGTAAAACCTGGAGTCCCTGAAAAAAAATACAGACAACAAAACAAACCAAGCCCCAGAGGTACATGGGGTCAAACCCCAGTACGGAGAGCAACTGAAACAGCTAAAGAAACATCATAAGATAAAATGCAGATGCTATGCATGAGACACAGAACAACAGCTAAAGTCTTCAACCGAAGAAGGGAGCCAAGGAACTCAAGCACATCTCAACGGAATCTGCAACGAATAGTGGCCACGGTGTGTGTATAATCATACGGGAATTACCCGCTCGTCTTTACACCACACCCGAATACCAGATGCATCAAACAGCTCAACCTGCCGTTGCCCAATCCATGAACTGTGGTAGTTAACCACTCGGCGCATGAGGGCTAACAGATCTCAGCAGGGAGATGAGAGTGCGATATTGCCGCTCGCCCTCGCATCCTGGTAAGAAATAGAGCAACAACAACAAGGTACAAAGTAACAGGGATCTGAAATGCACGTGAACAATGCGTGTATGCATATAACAGAAAGTAGCTATGTGTATGCAAACAGCAACCATACACGGCATACACACACAGCATTGCATACCAGCAACCTAACATTAAATCCCACGCCAATTCCAAGCTATAAGAAGCTCAAATCTGTACCTCGAATCTGTTACGCTCACCACAATGGGGTCCCGAGAAATCTGGTACAAAACCTGCTAAGCAACGCACGCATAAATCTCAGGAACGCTAACAGAAATCACAGGCTGGGAGCTACCAATCAACCAACGATAATCCTACCTTCCTATCTCAACAGAAAGCTCAAATCAAAGCCTATGGTAAGATCTTATCAATTAACTCGAAGCGCTACATGAACGACGCAACACACGAACATTGGAGCAGCTTCGCGATTCTACTTCCAGCCAACCACAACCTCCAAAAGTGGTATCCAACGAAGCACCAAAGAAAGGGGAGTCCAAAGCTCCAACTCTTACTTCCAACAGATCTGTCTATCGCCGGAAATTGGAAGAAAACCACCGCGATGAACAGTAACCTAGGGTTCGCGACAGAGAATGGAAATCGGGAAAATATTCTAAGTATGGGATCTGATACTAATTCGAAGACCAAGTCTTCTATTAAATACACTTCTCAACAGCTGACAGAAACAGGAACAGATTCCACCGACAAAATCAATTGTCATCGCTGTTATCTCAACCAACAGCTGAATCTCTCAAACAACGCTAAGACTAAACGACGTCGCACCAACTTAACCAAACTACGTCGCAGAGGGACACGTCACCTCGCTACCAACGGCTGATCAACAAATTAGCAGCTGAATAAAACAACGCATCAGATCCCTCAACAGTAGATGTCTAATGCGACCAACAGCTGGTTCCTGTTCACAAAACATCGTCGCTTCAGAGTCCCTTAGCACTCTCTGCTGACCATCGCAACTAAAATACCAACGTTTGAAATCCACGTCAGCATTGCTGCTGCTTCCTACCTACACGCAACGTCTGAAATACCAACAGCTGACGCGATCGCTCATAGATGATGCAAAACCCGAACAGATATCTCTCCCGCGACATCTGATAGCATCTCAACGAATTATTCCAACACTTAGACAAATTCGATGACTTCAACTCACGCATCTACTACCAGCTGGTTTCAACCCGAGCAACACCTGATTGCGAAAACATAGGTCTCACATCTCTCCCCCGCTAAAACACGATTTCTTCCTCGAAATCAAACTCGGGGAAACAACTGAAATCACAACCAAGAGTTCAAGATAACTGAGCAAACAACAAACAACAACTAGGGAGAAGAGCAACCAAAACTAACCAACTATTGGAAACTGATACAACATCTACTCAAATAGATGCGGCCACTCACGCTGCATCTTCTCTTCTAGCTCCCAGGTAGCTTCTTCCCTACCATGTTTTCTCCATTGCACCATTACCAAAGGAATGGTTTTATTCCTCAACTGTTTCTCTTTTCTGTCTAGAATTTGAAAGGGATACTCCACATAGCTCAACGTCTGATCTTGCTCAACCTCGTCAATTCTCAACACATGAGACGGATCTGGCTCGTACTTCCTCAACATGGAAACATGAAAGACATCATGTAGAGAAGATAATTCTGGTGGCAACAACAACCGATATGCCAAAGGGCCAATCCTCTCAACAAATACGGACCAACATAACGAGGGGCTAACTTTCCCTTGTGTCCAAAGCGCATAACACTGCGAAACGGAGAAACTTTAAGGAATACCTGATCACCAGCCTGAAACTCTAGAGTTCGATGCCTATTATTAGCATAACTAGATTCGCGATCTTGGGCAGATTTCATCCGCTGTCAAATCAGATCCACATGATCTTTCATCTGCTGCACAAACTCTGGGAAGACAGGTGCTTCTCCCCCACTTCTTCCCAACACACAGGCGATCTGCACTTTCCGTCATACAAAGCCTTGTACGGTTCCATGCCAATCGTCACTTGGTAGCTGTTATTGTAGGAAAATTCAACCAAAGACAATGCGTCTTGCCAGCTACCACCAAAATCCATCACAACAGCTCTTAACATATCCTCCAACGTCTGGATAGTTCTCTCTGAATTGAACATCTGTCTAGGGGTGATATGCGGTACTCATAGCCAATCTGGTACCCAAAGCTGCTTGCAAACTCTTCCAAAACCTGGAAGTAAACCTTAGATCTCGGTCAGAAACAATCGAAACAGGCACACCGTGCAGCCTAACCACAAAATCCACGTACAGTTTCGCCATTTTCTTAAAATAAAACGTCAAACCATAGGGAATAAAGTGTGCAGACTTCGACAATCTGTCGATAACAACCCAAATCGCATCACAACCTCTGCTGGAACGAGGCAAATGCGTCACAAAATCCATCGCTATGTGCTCCCAATTCCATTGGGGCACTTCCAAACTCTGCAACAGACCACCAGGTCTCATCCTTTCTGCCTTAACCATCTGACAGTTCAAGAAACAAGCAACAAAACCAGCAACGTCACTCTTCAAAACAGCCCACTAGAAGTGCGGATTCAACGCATGGTACATCTTACGTGCACCAGGATGAACACTGTGTCTACTGCAGTGCGCTTCTCTAAGAATCTCCTCCCGAAGATCTATCAAGTTGGGCACAACCAACCGACCACGGAAATGCAAACAATAATCAGACGAAACAGAATATTCTTCAAGCTATCCAGCCCTGACCTTCAACTTCAACTCGTGGATGGAAGGATCTGTCCTTTGAGCGGCTCTAATGTTCGAAACAATTTGTGGCTCCACTTGAAAAGAAGAAACCACAACATAATACTCAGCCGAGTAAAACCTCCAACCAGTAGTGCTGAGATGCTCACAATCCTTAGAAATATACAGCGACGCAAGCATCTTTTCCGGAGCCTTCCTTCTCAAAGAATCAGCAACTACGTTTGCTTTCCCAGGCTGATATTTGATCTCACAGTCAAAATCCTTCAGCAGCTCCATCCACCTACGTTGTCTCATATTCAAATCAGGCTGCGAAAACAGATACGGTAAACTCTTGTGGTCCGAATACACTACAAACTGCTCGCCATACAGATAGTGGTGCCAAATTTTCAACACAAATACCACAGCTGCTAGATCCAAATCATGAACTGGATAACGAGTCTCATGCGGTTTCAGCTGCCGCGAGGCATACGCAATGACCCGTCCATGCTGCATCAACACACATCCCAATCCATTGAGTGAAGCATCGGAACACACGACGTAACCACCTGAACCAGACGGTAAAGTCAACACAGGCACAGTAGTCAAATTCTCCTTGATCAATTCAAAAGCATTCTCGCATTGCTCAGTCCAAACGAACCTCTTGTCTTTCTGAGTCAACTGAGTCATTGGCCTAGATATACTAGAGAAACGCTCTATAAAACGACGGTAATAACCAGCCATACCCAAGAAACTACGAACCTCAGAGACATTCCTAGATCACTCCCAGTTCAAAACAACATCTACCTTACTGGGATCCACAGAAATGCCATCCACTGAAATCACATGACCCAAGAACACGACACGATCCAACCAGAACTCGCACTTATAGAATTTAGCATATAGCTGCGAGTCCCTCAACGTCTGAAGAACAACTCTCAAATGCTCCTTGTGCACCGAAGGAGTCTTCGAATACACCAAGATGTCGTTGATGAACACTATAACAAACTGATCTATAAACTCGCGGAAGACTCGGAACGTCTGAAGAACAACTCTCAAATGCTCCTTGTGCACCGAAGGAGTCTTCGAATACACCAAGATGTCGTTGATGAACACTATAACAAACTGATCTATAAACTCGCGGAAGACTCGGTTCATCAAATCCATGAAGACTGCAGGAGCATTAGTCAATCCGAAAGGAATCACCAGAAACTCAAAATGCCCGTACCTAGTACGAAAAGCGGTCTTCGCGACAACTTGATCTCTAACTCTCAGCTGATGGTACCCCGAACGTAGATCGATCTTCGAATATATAGCAGAACCTTGAAACTGGTCAAACAAGTCGTCTATCCTTGGAAACGGGTACTTATTCTTAACAGTAGCTTTGTTCAGCTGACGAAAGTCAATGCATATTCTCATTGTGCCATCCTTCTTCTTGACAAACAAAATAGGCGCTCCCCACGGCGACATGCTAGGTCTGATAAAACCTTTCTCTAGCAAATCATCTAGTTGCACCTTGAGCTCTCTCAACTCAGCAGGTGCTAAACGATATGGTGCACGCGAAATCGGAGCTGTGCCAGGCACCAACTCAATACTAAAGTCAATCTCTCTCTTCGGAGGAAAACCAGGAATCTCCTCCGGAAACAAATCAGGAAAATGACGCACCACAGGAACGTTGCTGAGCTGCACATGCGAAGAAGAAGATGTATCCAACGTATAAATCATAAAACCAGCGTTCTCCGCCAACAACAAGCTGAACATCTCCATCGCAGAGACTAGAAGAATCTTCGACTGGGAATCAGCACTGTAGAAATTCCATTTTTCACTGGATTGAGGCCTAAAACGCACGATCCCATGGAAACAATCCACGGAGGCCCTATAGCTGGACACCACATCCTTTCCCACTATGCAGTAGAAATCCCACAACATCAAACGAATCAAATTCGCTATCAACACATGCTCGCCAAACCTCAGAACACCATCCAGCAAAACTTCCTGGGAGAACAGGCTCACGCCGCCAGGAGTAGAAACAGACACAACATCGCGCAAAGAAATGTTATGCAGACCATGCCCGACCACAAAAGAATCAGAAATAAACGAATGCGAGGTGCTAGTGTCAAACAACACTCGTGCAGGAAAATCAAAGACAAGGCATGTACCTGAAATCACCCTGCTCGGCGTCTCTTCCGCTTGCTCCCTAGTAATAGCATTCGCTTGAGCATGTTGGGGTCCAGAGAAATGCTACTGAGACAATTGTCCGAAACGCGATGGACCAGGCAACTGGAACGGCCTAAATGGAGTCTCTCCAATCCTGGGCTGCGGAAACTGAGGGGAACGACCCTTAGACGATCCTCCTCGACCCTGAGGTGGGGCTGCGGCTTGCTGCGATCCAGCCGACGGACACACCCTCGTGAAAAACCCATACTGACCACAGATATTACAAGTGTTGGCGAAAGTGGCGGATCCGGATCCCGTTTCCCGGGGGCGCAGCGGAATGTAAAATTTTTCCCCGGAAACGTACAATACATATCATAAAACCAATGATAAACATACATAGGATGTTTGAATCGTTACCTTGCTGGCGTCTAGGCGCCTGGCTCCAAACAGATTCACACGGAATTCTGGCTCTTGAAATGTAGGCGGCGGTAGATCCTCCTAATCAGGTCCACGACTGGAAACAAGACTCCTTCGTCATCCTGCACTATAAGGCCTGAATAATTTGGCACGAACGGAATCTCCTCGTCACGCTGATCGGAACAAGTCTGATCACGAAGTCACCGGCGGCGGCGCTTGGAGGCCGACGACGGAGAGGCTTATGGAGAGGAGGGGCGGCACCTATAGAGACTAGGGTATGAGGTTGTGAGTTAGTTGTGATTGTAGCCTTAGGTCATATCAACATATAGACCCATGATGGGCTTGAACCGGCCCATTGGACTTGGGTCTGGCATAGGTCCATATGAACATTCGGTTCATTTAAATCAATGCGGTTTCATCATAACTCAGATCGACGATCAGATCGGACTGATCGACTCAGTTTCCAAAACTGAATATTATGATGCGAAAAACAATTTTTCAGATCACCTAGTCCAAAATTACAGTTTAGCCCCTCAACTTTGGGAAATCGCAATTTGACCCCTGTTGACTTTTAGGAAGTCGCACTCCCTAAAATCCTCTTCATATGCTCAACACATTGAGCTCAGTTTCTGTTCGGGAATCATGAATGTAGTACTTGTGTGACCCTCAATGGTTCAGGGATATAGCTAGCCGTGGGCCCACAACCATTGCGGCTCCGAAATCACAATTTCGGACTTGCCCATCGGATCATGGTAAAGCGCCTAGCAACATCGCCCCATGATCCCCTAGGTATCACTGATAGTGCCTGCAAGAACCAGTTGGTCATGGTTAGCGTACAGTACGGTCCTTTCAACACATATATCCCGATCAGATCAACGACCATTGGT
>KV003244.1:142385-165068 GCA_001598015.1 Dorcoceras hygrometricum | reverse complement strand
CAATGAAACATGGTACTTCACATCGCAGATGCTAGTCTCAAGCTCGGGCGGCCTTATCATCATTTTGACGGCCCAATCGACTAGGAACGTGTTCAGAATGCACAGTGACTATTAGATGTGTTTCATGATAGCCATCACATCCACTATCACATCTAACATACACTATGGTGCATTCTAGATCTTTATCCAACACAATTGTTAACATTATAATCATAATGAAAATAATGAATGCCATAAATAAAATGCGTATATCATATATAAAGATCGTTACATACAAGAGTCTATAAAACCCACACGCCACAAGTTGGCTAGTTGGGCATTTACTCTAACAATCTCCCACTTGCCCTATAGCCAACTACTCATCAGACGCAGTCCCATTGTTTCGCGATGTTTTTCAAACAACGGTCCTGGCAAGGGCTTCGTAAGTGGATCAGCAATGTTATCCGCAGATGCGACTCTCTCAACTGCTATGTCACCTCTAGACACAATATCCCGGATTATGTGGTATTTCCTCAGCCTCCTTAGCAGCAGCTGATGCTGCAATGTACTCAGCCTCGGTTGTTGAATCCGCGATGGTGTCTTGCTTGGAACTCTTCCAAGAGACAGCACCACCATTGAGCATGAATATAAATCCAGAGGTTGACTTCGAATCATCCACGTCACATTGGAAGCTAGAATCAGTGTAGCCTTCCAATTTCAGTTCACCACCCCCATAGACCATGAACATATTCTTAGTCTTTCGCAAGTACTTAAGAATATCTTTCACGGCCTTCCAATGCATTTGGCCGGGGTTGGCCTGGTAGCGGCTCGTGACACTCAGAGCATATGCGACATCCGGTCTAGTTGAGATCATGCCATACATAATGCTACCTATTGCCGAGGCATATGGCACACGTGCCATACTCTCTATCTCCTCATCAGTCTTTGGACACATAGACTTAGATAGAGTTACCCCATGGCACATAGGTAGGTGTCCTCTCTTGGACTCTTCCATAGAGAACCGCTTAAATATGGTATCGATGTAGGCAGCTTGGGTGAGTTCGAGCATCCTTTTCGATCTATCCCGATAGATCTGAATTCCAAGAATATAGGATGCTTCACCCATGTCCTTCATCGAGAATCTACTAGACAACCAGACTTTAGTTGACTGCAGCATTCCTACGTCATTCCCAGTGAGTAGAATGTCATCAACATAAAGTACAAGGAATGTCACAGCATTCTTAACTACCTTCTTATACACACATGGATCCTCATGATTCTTGATGAAATCAAATTCCTTAATTGTTTCATCGAATCTCAGGTTCCAACTTCTCGATGCTTGTTTGAGACCGTAGATCGATCTCTGAAGTTTGCATACCTTATGCTCACTTCCTACAGATGTGAAACCCTCAGGCTGCGTCATATAGATCTCTTCCTTAATGTTTCCATTAAGGAACGCAGTTTTCACATCCATTTGCCATATCTCATAGTCGTACCATGCGGCTATGGCAAGTAAGATTCTAATTGACTTGAACATTGCGACTGGTGAAAAGGTTTCCTCATAGTCAACACCTTGTCTTTGAGTGTAACCTTTCGCGACCAGTCGTGCCTTGAAGGTCAATATCTTGCCATCAGGCCCGAGTTTCCTCTTGTATATCCATTTACACCCAATAAGAACAATTCCTTCGGGAGGATTAACAAGAGTTCAAACATTGTTCGCATGCATTGAGTCAATCTCAGACTGCATTGCTTCAAGCCACAAATTAGAATCAGCATCGGAAATCTCCTCCTTGAAAGTTTTTGGATCACATCCAATAACTTGATCACCTTGATCATCTTCAAGGAGGAAACCATATCTTTCAGGAGCCCTAGGAACCCTTTTGGATCTCCTAGGTGCGACCATTTCTGGTACTGGCTCTAGAGGTGCGGGAGACTCACTTGGTACTTCAGATGGTTCTCGAACTTCTTCGAGTTCTACTATCTTGCCTTTTCTATCGAGTAGAAATTCCCTTTCCATAAAGGTGGCATTTCTAGAAACAAAAACTTTTGTTTCGTTGGATAGTATAAATAGTATCCAATGGAATTCTTCGGATACCCAATGAAGTAACATAAGATGGATCTAGTATCCAGCTTATCTCCCACTGTCTGCTTCACGTAAGCGAGACATCCCCAAATTCTCATATATGAGTATTTAGGCGGTTTGCCCATCCATATCTCATATGGAGTCTTATCCACTGCCTTGGTGTGGACATTATTCAACAACATTATATATGAGTATTTAGGCGGTTTGCCCATCCATATCTCATATGGAGTCTTATCCACTGCCTTGGTGTGGACATTATTCAACAACATTACCGCCGTTTCGAGCGCATAGCCCCAAAATGAGGTAGGAAGCTCAGTGAAGCTCATCATAGATCGAACCATGTCCATCAGGGTTCGATTACGACGCTCCGTTACACCATTGAGCTGTGGTGTGGTCGGAGGGGTCCACTGTGAGAGAATCACATTCTCTTTAAGATAGTCTTGGAATTCAGCACTCAAGTATTCACCACCTCGATCGGATCGAAGCTCTTTAATGCTTTTCCTAACTGATTTTCTACTTCAGCCTTGAATTCTTTGAACATTTCATAGGATTCAGACTTGTGCTTCATTAAGTACAAGTACCCATACCTAGAGTGATCATCGGTAAAGGTGATGAAGTATGTGTGACCGTACTTAGTACCAATGCTAAGTGGGCCACACACATCAGTATGGATCAAATCCAATGGGCCTTGAGCACGTTCAGGCTTGCCCTTGAAGGGTTGTTTAGTCATCTTTCCCTTGAGACAAGACTCACAAGTCGGTAGGGAGTTATTGTCTGACGAATCAAACATGTCACTCCTAACTAACTTGTTCATCCTACTTAGGGAAATATGACCTAGCCTAGCGTGCCAAAGTTGTGCTGGGTTTAAGCTATAGTTTTTCCATTTAACTGTTGTTGTATGTGTTTCCACATCGCGAGTTGGAACAACTTTTAATTTTAAGGTGTATAAGTCGTTTTCGCGTTCCCCAATTCCAATCAAACATTCATTCTTGTATATATTGCAAATTGAATTAGCAAAATGACAAGAATATCCATCACTATCAAGTATAGAAACAGAAATAATGTTCTTTATCAATTTAGGAACAAATAAAACGTCTTTCAATAACAACTTAAAATTCGATGACAGAAATAAATAAACATCTCCTACAGCTACTGCAGCAACTCTTGCTCCATTGCCCAGCTTCAAGTGGGTCACACCCTCTCTAAGACGTCGGCTTCTTGTCATCACCTTCAAATCATTGCAGATATGAGATCCACATCCGGTATCAAGTACCCAAGAAGTCGAATTAAGAGACTTATTTATTTTGATATAGAACATACCTTTCGCAGTTCGCAACTGCTCGAGGTACTCCTTGCAGTTCCTCCTCCAGTGCCCAGGCTTGTGGCAGTGGTGGCAAACATCCTCAGTCTTGTTTGTCTTGGAAGCCTTTGCCTTGGGCTTCTTGGTGGGCTTTTCCTCCTTCGCAGGGGCAGAACGCTTCTTGCCCTTGCGTTTGGGCCCCTTCTTTGCAGAGGAAGAAGAGCCCATAAGGAGGACGGGCTTGTCCTTCTTTATGGTTCCCTCAAACACTACAAACATGTTCACCACCTCTTCAAGGGTGGATTCCATCTTGTTCATGTTAAAGTTGACCACAAAGGGGTCGAATGCAGCGGGTAGTGAGAGGAGAAGCAAATCCACATACAGCTCATGTTGTCCTTCTTTATGGTTCCCTCAAACACTACAAACATGTTCACCACCTCTTCAAGGGTGGATTCCATCTTGTTCATGTTAAAGTTGACCACAAAGGGGTCGAATGCAGCGGGTAGTGAGAGGAGAAGCAAATCCACATACAGCTCATGTGGAAGTGTGATGTCAAGGCCCACCAACATTTCAATGAGCCCAATAATACGAACCCCATGCTCACGGACCGAAGTCCCATCGCGCATGCGGCTTGTCATAAGCTCCTTGACAGTGGTGAACCTCTCATGTCGAGAGTTCTCCCCATACAGCTCTTTGAGATGAAGATGTATTTCAGTAGCATACACCGTCTTCTCGAAGCGCCGTTGAATTTCGTTTGACATCGATGCCATCATATAGCATCGAGTCTTAAGCTCGTCATCCCACCATTTGTTAAGCGTAGTCAGCTCCTCAGGGCTGACGTCGTCAGGGGCTTTCTTCGGAGGGCTCTTCACTAACGTGTAGAGAAGTTTCTCCGAAGCCAATACAATATTGAGGTTTCGAAGCCAGTTTATGTAGTTCAGACCAGTGAACTTGTTGCTCTCTAGTATAGCAGCAAGTGGATTTTTGATCGAAGACATTTTATAATCAGTTTATACTGAAAAGAAAAACATACATGCATTACTAACTATATATGAAAAACGCTGAGACATAAAACAAGGTCATTTAGTTTTATGAATTACCCTCCCACTATTTTAACGATTTCACCACCCTCTAATGAAATCGAGAAAGCAGGTTTCCTTAGTGGGTACACAGAGCTCAATCAAGCGATCATGGTCCCGAATAATATCAGCCAACCATGACCCTCAAAAGGTAGAGCCCAATTGCAACCGGTGCAACCTCCATGTATTTACCTCACGTCCAGTAAGGGCCCAATAATATGACGTTGATTACTATCACGTGTCAAGAGAACCCATCAATGTTGAGTCGTGAAGGACGGTCCCCTTAACGTCCCCAATAATATGAGCCAATGTTAAAGGGAGTTCCAACCGACTCACAACAAGTGTCAATGACGTGTACAGCTTTTCGGCATACATAACCCCCTCAATAATATGAGCCGGGCCATGTATGCGGGTAACATCGACGTACACTCATTGTTGATGAAAGGCAGAAAAATTTAAACAAATTTAAATTCCCTTAGTTTATCGAATAAACTTTTAATCTTGATATCAGTTTTAAATCATATTTAAAACGAGGGATTTTAATTTTGAAAATTTTGGTCTCAATAATATTTTAAATAACAATTTAAAACATGCGGATTCAACTAACATATATATCGCATATATATAAATAAACTTTGGGATGATCGATCGCGAGAGCTATGCGGTCCGTGGTTGCCAATCACGGACCTGGGTCCAGTCCTAGTTGAAATGCAATATGCAATACAATCCTATTACAATTGCTTCCAGTTTTACAGATCTTCGGTCTTCAATATCTTTGATCGTCATCTCCACCGTCTTCAAATGTCCTCCACTAAATCTAGTAATTTACATTTTAATTTCCATGACACATTGGGATACAAATATGTAGGGATGGGAACGGGCCACAAACAGACCCATTTTATAAACGATATCAACAATATATATACAACCAAAATCGCAAAACCTAGAGCATACACCTAACACATTGGGCACGGCTCTCGATCATCCCAAACATGCAATCAATCTAATTAATTGACATAAATTAAATAATCAAATTATATTTGACAATTTCCTACAAAATCATATTTTAATTATAAAATCATATTTTATAAATAAAATCGCATTTTGTCGACAAAATCATATTTTTATCAACAAAATCATATTTTAATTATAAAATCATATCCATATAATTAAAATCACATTTTTTTTAATTTTAATTGCATCAAATTGGGCTTAAAACAATTTTAGGCCCAAAATCTCAAAAATTTCAAAATCAATTTTGGTCCGATCAAAATCTGCCCAATATCGAATATTGGCCCGAAAACTTCATGGACTGCCCGGGACAGGCCCGAAACAAAACCTATAAGACAGAACAGCCGTCGCATCGCCACGAGGATCGCCGGACGACGGCCGCTGCCAACGCAGCGTGCGGCACACGGCCGCACGCTGACCGCGCCATGCGCGGCATCTTCCAGCCACCACCGTGCGCCAAGCATGGCGCACAGATTGCGCACGTTGCGCCCAGCCGTCGTGCAACCAGGCACGAGGCAGCAGGCACCGGCCGGCCACCATGCGAGGCTAGCGCGCATGGTGTCGCGCGCGATGGGCCGCCACGTGCGGCGGCGCCGGGCTTTCCAAAAAATTATTTTTTTTTGTTTTGTTGATTCTGAAATAATTGAAATCGATACAATTCAGGCATAAAATGTATTGAAGGATCCGAGCCTTTGCTCTGATATCACTATTGGCGAAAGTGGCGGATCAGGATCCCATTTCCCGGGGGCGCAGCGGAAGTTAAAATTTTGCCCCGGAAACGGACAATACATATCATAAAACCAACGATAAACACACATAGGATGTTTGAATCGTTACCTTGCTGGCATCTAGGCGCCTGGCTCCAACCAGATTCACAGGAAATTCAGGCTCTTGAAATGTAGGCGGCGGTAGATCCTCCTAATCACGTCCACGACTGGAAACAAGACTCCTTCCTCAGCCTGCACTAGAAGGCCTGACGAATTTGGCACGAACGGAATCTCCTCGTCACGCTGATCGGAACAAGTCCGATCACGAAGTCACCGGCGGCAGGCGGCGGCGCTTGGAGGCCGACGTCGGCGAGGCTTATGTAGAGGAGGGGCGGCGCCTATAGAGACTAGGGTATGAGGTTGTGAGTTAGTTGTGATTGTAGCCCTAGGTCATATCAACATATAGACCCATGATGGGCTTGAACCGGCCCATTGGACTTGGGTCTGGCCCAGGTCCATATGAACATTCGGTTCATTTAAATCACTGATGTTTCATCATAACTCCGATCGACGATCAGATCGGACCGATCGACTCAATTTCCAAAACTGAATATTATGATGCGAAAAACAATTTTTCAGATCACCTAGTCCAAAATTACAGTTTAGCCCCTCAACTTTGGGAAATCGCAATTTGACCCCTGTTGACTTTTAGGAAGTTGCACTCCCTAAAATCCTCTTCCTATGCTCAACACATTGAGCTCAGTTTCCGTGCGGGAATCATGAATCCAGTACTTGTGTGACCCTCAATGGTTCAGGGATACAGCTAGCCGTGGGCCCACAAACATTGTGACTCCGAAATCACAATTTCGGACTTGCCCATCGGATCATGGTAAAGCGCCTAGAAACATCGCCCCATGATCCCCTAGGTATCACTAATAGTTTCTGCAAGAACCAGTTGGTCATGGTTAGCGTACAGTACGTTCCTTTCAACACATATATCACGATCAGATCAACGACCATTGGTAAATCGAGAGTCGCTATAGATCCGATAACTATGCATACATCTTGGAGATCAAATAGTGACATCGCGAGTGTTACTAGGCAAACCCATTTACCTAAAACACATCCAGTACTCTGGCCAGAGATTTATCACACTATTGTCTCCTCATATAGCATAGGATATCCACGCATGAAATCGAGCGGTGAATCCTCGACAACGAAGCATCGACTCCTACATGCATCGGGACCTCACCCAATCCCGCCACCTAATGACCCCAAGTGAGTCGGTAAACGGGTCAAAGTGAGGCGTCTATCATGTAGAGTCTCAATGACGTTTCGATTAGTGAGGACTAATCAGTACAACCAAGACCTCGGACTTATCCATTCGACAAATGGTAACCACTTGGAAAGTCCGAACGAGGGTAGTTTGATAGATCACCAGGTCACTATCCATCTGCATGCTCAGAACATCACAATTTTCCCTACCAATGAAACATGGTACTTCACATCGCAGATGCTAGTCTCAAGCTCGGGCGGCCTTATCCTCATTTTGACGGCCCAATCGACTTGGAACGTGTTCAGAATGCACAGTGACTATTAGATGTGTTTCATGATAGCCATCACATCCACTATCACATCTAACATACACTATGGTGCATTCTAGGTCTTTATCCAACACAATTGTTAACATTATAATCATAATGAAAATAAAGAATGCCATAAAGAAAATGCGTATATCATATATAAAGATCATTACATACAAGAGTCTATAAAACCCACACGCCACAAGTTGGCTAGTTGGGCATCTACTCTAACAACAAGAGCCCTGCACACCAACGCACTGAGTCTACGGATGCTTGCCTCCACAGTAACCACAAAACTCTGCCCTAGAACCACTGCTACTAGAGCTACCAGACCCAGAAGAACCCGAACCAGACTTCTTCCTAAACTGATGGCCACGAGGTCGGAACCTCTGGCGGCTAGACTGCTGAGCCATCTGTTGCTGCTGCTGGGGTTGATGGGCTGACTGGGAAGACTGCGAAGACTGCGCTCCCTGAACAGCGGGGCGACCACCCTGAGCACCCTGAGGCCTAGCACGCGACCTCCGGTTTCGCAGACCTTCCTTGATATCAATAGCGCTATCCACAGCTTATGCATAGCTCTTTGGTTTGCTTGACAAAACCAAAGTATACAACTCTTCGTTCAAACCCTCAAGAAACTTGGTCCTCTTGGCCCTCTCCCGGCCAGCTACATGCGGGACATACGCCAACAGAGAAGAAAACCTATGGGCATACTCCCTAACAGACATGCTGGCCTGCTCCAAGTTGTCGAACTCCCGCTCACGGGCGTTAACGTACGACTCTGGGACGTACTCCTGTCGAAAGGCAACACATAAAATGTCCCATGTAATCCCCACACCAGTCTCCTCCAAGGTCCTCGAAGCGCCTCGCCACCAACGCTCCGCACCATTCCTCAACTGAAAGGTCGCCAAACTCAATCGAAGCACATCATCGTACTGAACACGATCGAACAAACCAATGATGTGCCGTAACCATGAATCCGCATCCTCGCTAGACTCGTCACCGTTAAAGATTTGGGGACTCATCCTCTGGAACCTTGCCATCACAATCTCCATGTTCTCCACTCGGGTTGCCAAGTCATCAACCTCATCCTCCTCACGCCTACCACGACCACGAAGAGGAATACTACGCTGATCCTCATTCTTCCCTTCCAATTCCTGAAACTTCCCCCTACCTCTAGCTCTACGTCTAGGCGGCATCTACGAATACACTCAACAGGATAAGGGAACACATAATAGAAACAGCATAGATAGCACATAACACAAACAATATGCAGCACATAAGTCACATAGTCAAGCACAAGCAACACACGACACTGTTCCTAGACTCAAGTGTGATCAAAGAAATCGATCTTATCCCAGCTTAAGCTCTGATACCAAAAATGTCAGGCCTCGTGCTCACATCAGAGATAAACCACGCAAACACTAGCAGAAGCAACTAAAAAGTGGTTAAAATATTTGCTTTTTGCCTGACAGAAAGATAAAATAATTTAAAATACGGCGATACTCAAAATATATCCTAGTTACACAACAAGCAAAGGCTACAAGCCCAAAGTAAAGCAGTACAGCATAAACATGCATCAAGTACCTGACAACAACCACAACTGAATACAACAAATCACAGGGCATCCCAGGCTAACAGTACTGATACATATATATACTATACTAACTGGGACACTCTAACCACCTCCTGGGGCACCTCCAGCTGGATTAAAACCACGACCAGCTGTAAAACCTGGAGTCCCTGAAACAAATACAGACAACAAAACAAACCAAGCCCCATAGGGACATGGGGTCAAATCCCAGTACGGAGAGCAATTGAAACAGTTAAAGAAACAGCATAAGGTAAAATGCAGATGATATGCATGGGACACAGAACAACAGCTGAAGGCTTCAACCGAAGAAGGGAGCCAAGGAACTCAAGCACATCTCAACGGAATCTGCAACGGATAGTGGCCACGGTGTGTGTACAAGCATATGGGAATTACCCGCTCGTCTTTACACCACACCCGAATACCAGATGCATCAAACAGCTCAACCTGCCATTGCCCAACCCATGAACTGTGGTAGTTAACCACTCGGCGCATGAGGGCTAACAGATACCAGCAGGGTGATGAGAGTGCGGTATTGCCGCTCGCCCTCGCATCCTGGTAAGAAACAGAGCAACAACAACAAGGTACAAAGCAACAGGGATCTGAAATGCACGTGAACAATGCATGTATGCATATAACAGAAGGCAGCTAACATATAACATATGCAAACAGCAACCATACACATACACACACAGCGATGCATACCAGCAACCTCAAATTAAATCCCATGCCAGTTCCAAGCTATAACAAGCACAAATCCGTACCTCGAATCTGTTACGCTCACCACAACGGGGTCCCAAGAAATCTGGTACAAAACCTGCTAAGAAACACACGCATAAATCTAAGGAACGCTAACAGAAACCACAGGCTGGGAGCTACCACTCAACCAGCGATAATCCTACCTTCCTATCTCAACAATAAGCTCAAATAAAAGCCTAAGGTAAGATCTTATCAATTAACTCGAAGTGCTACCTGAACGACGCAACACACGAACGTTGGAGCAGCTTCGCGATTCTACTTCCAGCCAACGACTACCTCCAAAATTGGTATCCAAAGAAGCACCGAAGAAAGAGGAGTCCAAAGCTTCAACTCTTACTTTCAACAGATCTGTCTATCATCGGGAATTGGAATAAAACCACCGCGATGAACAGTAACCTAGGGTTCGCGACAGAGAATGGAAATTGGGAAAATATTCTAAGTATGGGATCTGATACTAATTCGAAGACCAAGTCTTCTATCAAAATTGGTATCCAAAGAAGCACCGAAGAAAGAGGAGTCCAAAGCTTCAACTCTTACTTTCAACAGATCTGTCTATCATCGGGAATTGGAATAAAACCACCGCGATGAACAGTAACCTAGGGTTCGCGACAGAGAATGGAAATTGGGAAAATATTCTAAGTATGGGATCTGATACTAATTCGAAGACCAAGTCTTCTATTAAATACACTTCTCAACAGCTGACAAAAACTGGAACAGATTCCATCGACAAAATCAATTGTCATCGTGTTATCTCAACCAACAGCTGAATCTCTCAAACAACGCTAAGACTAAACGGCGTCGCACCAACTTAACCAAACGACGTCGTAGAGGGACACGTCACCTCGCTACCAACGTCTGATCAACAAACCAGCAGCTGAATAAAACAACGCATCAGATCCCTCAACAGTAGATGTCTAACGTGACCAACAGCTGACGCTAAACGTTACACCCAAAACGTTGTCGTTCCAACTTATCAAAACGACGTAGTTTCGATACTTGCTAAGAAACACGCTAGCGAAACCAACAGCTGGTTCCTGTTCACAAAACGTCGTCGCTTGAGAGTCCCTTAGCGCTCTCTACTGACCATCGCAACTAAAATACAAACGTTTGAAATCCACGTCAGCATTGCTGCTGATTCCTACCAACACGCAACGTCTGAAATACCAACAGATGACGCGATCGCTCATCGATGATGCAAAACCCGAACAGATATATCTCCCGCGACATCAGATAGCATCTCAACGGCTGATTCCAACACTTAGACAAATTCGATGACTTCAACTCATGCATCTAATACCAGCTGGTTTGAACCCGAGCAACACCTGATTGCGAAAACACAGGTCTCATAGAACCCGTGGCCAGATTAGAGGCCATACACATTTTTCTTGCATATGATGCATTTAAGAATTTCAAACTTTATCATTTGGATGTTAAAAGTTATTTCTTAAACGGAATCCTAAATGAGGAAGTGTATGTTGCACAACCTCCTAGCTTTGTAGATCATACCAGACCAGATTATGTGTATAAGCTGGATAAAGCTTTGTATGGTCTGAAACAAGCTCCGAGAGCTTGGTATGATACTCCATCAAGTTTTTAATTGATCATGATTTTGTCATTGGTTCTATAAATAAGGCTCTTTTTAAATTTGTTAAAAACAATCATGTCTTATTAGTGCAGATTTATGTCGATGATATTATTTTTGGCTCGACTAATACCAAGCTTTGTGATAAATTTTCCAAGTTTATGCAGGACAAGTTCGAGATGAGCATGATTGGGGAGCTAACATCTTTCCTAGGACAACAAGTGAAGCGGCTTGAGGATGGAATTTTCATCAATCAAGCGATTACACTAAGGAACTTCTCAAGAAGTTCGGGATGGAGAAATGTTCATCAACGGCTACCCCAATCAGTGCCTCAATCAAGCTAGGTTAGGATGAAGATTGTACTACCGTTGAGGTAACAATGTATCGTGGGATGATTGGATATCTCTTGTACCTGACTTCAAGCAGACCGAACATTATGTTCACTGTCTGCACGTGTGCTTGGTTACAAGCTGATCCAAAACAATCACACTAAATTTCAGTTAAACGCATTTTTTAATATTTATATGGCACTCAAAACTTGGGTCTTTGGTATCCCAAAGACTCAAGTTTCAATTTGATTGGTTATAGTGATGCAGATTATGCAGGTTGCAAGATTGATTGGCGTAGCACAGGTGGAACTTTCCAGTTCCTGGGTGATAGATTAATCTGGTGGTTTAGCAAGAAGCAGAAACAATAGCAACGTCCACAGCTGAGGCAGAGTACCTAGAACTGGGAGTTGTTGTGCTAAAATTCTATGGATACAGCAACAGCTCCGGGACTACGCTGTTTATGTAGCTGAGGCACCCATTTTCTCGACTAAACAAGTGCAAAGCCATCACTCAGAACCCCATGATGCACTCCAGGACCAAGCATATTGACATCAGACTTCATTTCATTAGAGACCATGTGCTGAAGAAGGACGTTCGGGTGGAGCATGTTCCAACAGATCAGCAAATAGCTGATATCTTCACAAAGCCTCTACCAGACGCTAGGTTCTCTTATTTTATAATATTTTAGGTCTCTTGGATATGTCTTGATTATGTTGTGTATGCACTTGTTCAGGGGGAACATCAAAATTCAAATTTATAAACGCAAATTCCTCTGAATTTCTCCGAGTTGATCGGGCTCTCGCTGAGCTGGTCCATGTTAGGGGCATATACAGTTGGTATTATCACGGTGTTTGAGTCATGGTTCCCAGCTAGTATATAAAGAAAAAACAAACGGTGGAGATTTGTTTGTCTTTAAAAATTCTCTTTTAAATCTAACGGTCATCCTTTTAGAATTTCAAATGTCTTTTAAATCTGAGGATGACACGTGTCCACTTACATATTCTCCCTCCTAATTCGTACATGTTAAAAACACTTGCTATTATCTTTGTATTGTACTCTTTCAAAAATCTCTCAAGCATTCTGTTGGATCTATTTATACAGATCAGAATCTAAGTTTTGATTCACACAAAATCTGCTACTATTGTACTAACGCTCTACGTGACATGTGCAGCTTGCTTAGACTAGAGTAGACATGAAGATATCCAAACTGGAACAGTGAGGGGACGCCTGAGCTGGATTGGTCGAATATATCTAGCTGGAACAGTAAGGGGACGCCCAAGCTGGTTCAGTAGTTTACTTTCAGAGTGCGGGGAACATCAAGATGGTTCACCGGCTTGGAGCAGGAGCGACACAGAGATCAAGAACAGTAAAGAGAATAGCAGAGTTCAAGTGCAGAACGGCTCAAGTGCAGATCAAGTGCAGTGTACAAGAGAAGTGTTCAAGTGCAGAGCCGTATACAAGAGCAGTGATCAAGTGCACGTTTGATCACTGAGCACGGATATAATCAGTTCATCATAGGGATCTCAGTCCTTGGGTAGACTGAATCAGAACTGATTAACAGTGTGATTGCTGATGGTTTGGATGAGGTTTCTGAATGGATCAAGCGAAAAAGCAAGCACACAATGGCTCTTCACGAGAAGAATAGAGCCGAGCTCGTAAACCAGATCAGGGAAGAGAAAATCTAATCAAGGATCCCAGTAGCTGGATGCTTAAATGGGGAAGCAGAAGGTGGCTATAAAGGAAGAAGCAACCAGCTTATAAAATCGACCTACTGAGTATGATGAACAAGCTGGCTTATAACAGGTCAAGAGCAGCTGACAAGAGCAAATTAGAAGATCAGCAAAAGCAGCTTGCTCGTAGCAGAGAAACCAGCTGGCCGTATGATATCTATGAGAATTTTGATCTCACAGATGTATCAACCAGCTGAGAGAAAACCAGCTGGGAATGGAACAAAGCTGGTGAACAAACTTAGAGCCTCGAAGCAGCTCAAGAGCAGGAAAGAACAGAACAAGCTCAGCTGCAGACAAAAAGTGGCGCATATGCAGAATAGCTCAAGAGCAGATCAGTTCAAGAGAAGGAGAAAAAGAGAGCTTTGAACGGATCAAATCAAAGACCATCTCAGAGTATTGAAGTGCAGAGTTGCTCAATACAGATCAGAGATGAAGAGCAACCAGCTTGAAGAAGATACCAGCTAAGGAACCATATCTGGACAAGACCATATCAGACGAATAAAGCAGTTTGAACATAAACATACGAATACCAAATTAATTGCTTCAAACTGATTTATTCAAAAAGTGGCGCATATGCAGAATAGCTCAAGAGCAGATCAGTTCAAGAGAAGGAGAAAAAGAGAGCTTTGAACGGATCAAATCAAAGACCATCTCAGAGTATTGAAGTGCAGAGTTGCTCAATACAGATCAGAGATGAAGAGCAACCAGCTTGAAGAAGATACCAGCTAAGGAACCATATCTGGACAAGACCATATCAGACGAATAAAGCAGTTTGAACATAAACATACGAATACCAAATTAATTGCTTCAAACTGATTTATTGTGTCCTGTCCATATCAGGTACAAGAAAACAGAGCTCGAAATTAGCAAAGGCTGCAGAAGCTCCGATGAAAAGAGCTCAAGTCAAATAAAGCATGCAACACATTAAAGTCAAAGGACGCAAAGTACAAATACGTCAGAAGACATTTCAGAACGGCTACAACTTTGTGTTCAACGGATAAATCCAAACAGAGGAATTGGAGGACTTCCCAGTGTGTGAGATTTTATATTTGAGAGATAGGTGCTTATATTTAAATCTCACACACATACACATTCATTCACATTCGAGAGTTTAGCGAAACAGATCAGAGTGAATGTAAAATTAAACTCTCCACTGTAGTCTTTGGACAGAGACATTAAACAAGTCTAGTTTTCTTTCGCATTGAGACGTTAAAGAAGTGTGTGTTGTCTTTCGCACTGAGACGTTAAAGAAGTGTGTGTAGTCATTCTCACTGAGGCGTTAAAGAAGTGAAGTTAGACACGTGCAGCTTGCGGGCTGGTGTGCAGTGGTGTGGTTAGGAGTTCTTGCGGCTGCTGGTCGTAGGAGTGGGTTGCAGCGAAGGGTCATTGTAATCAAATTATTCTAGTAGAAACCTTTCCATTGAGGAAGAAGGGGAGACTTAGGAGATTCAGCTCCGAACTTCCATAAACAAATTGCAGCATATTTTCTTTACTGTTTTCTGCACTTACATTCATACGCATAGCATGTTTACTTAATACTCTTTAAACTGTTTAAAGAGATTTCGAATGTAAGAGTTCACTTTGCGTTATTTCCGCATGATTTTAGTTCATTACTCAATCTGTATCTCAGTACACAAACATTCTAGAACTCTGAGCTATTGCAGCTCAAGATTTACGGAACCAGATCGTTTGTGCTAAACCAGCTCGTAGAGCATCTGGTAATTCGGACCAGCTCGCAGAGCTTTTGATTGTTAGAGTAGATGCCCAACTAGCCAACTTGTGGCGTGTGGGTTTATAGACTCTTGTATATGACAATCTTTATATATGATATTCGCATTTATTCATATGGCATTATTTACTTTCATCGTGTGTATGATGATTTACAATTGCATTGAGTAAAGACCTAGAATGCACTAAAGCGTATGTTAGATGTGATAGTGGGTATGACGGCTATCATGAAACACATCTAATAGTCGCTGTGTATTCTGAACATGTTCCTAGTCGATTGGGCCGTCTAAATGAGGATAAAGCCGCCCGAGTTCGAGACTAGTATCTGCGATGCGAAGTACCATGTTTCATTGGTAGGGAGCATTGTGATGTTCTGAGCATGCAGATAGATAGTGACCTGGTGATCTATCGAACTACCCTCGTTCGGACATTCCAAGTGGTTACCATTTGTCGAGTGGATAAGTTCGAGGTCTTGGTTGTACTGATTAGTCCTCACGACTCGAAACGTCATTGAGACTATACATGATAGGCGTCTCACTTTGACCCGTTTGCCGACTCACTTGGGGTCATGAGGCGTCGGGATTGGGTGAGACCCCGATGCATGTAGGAGTCGATGCATCGTTGTCGAGGATTCACCGCTCGCAGATATGCGTGGATATCCTATGCTATCTGAGGGGATAATAGTGTATAAATCTCTGGCCAGAGTACTAGAAGTGTTTTAGGTAAATATGTTTACCTAGTTACACTCGCGATGTAACTATTCGATCTCCAAGATGTATGCATAGCTATCGGATCTCTAGCGACTCTCGATTTACCAATGGTCGTTGATCTGATCGGGATATATGGATTGAAAGGACCGTACTGTACGCTAACCACGACCAATTGGTTCTTGCAGGCACTATCAGTGATACCTAGGGGATCATGGGGCGATGTTTCTAGACGCTCTTACCATGATACGATGGGCATGTCCGGAATTGTGATCCCGGAGCCACAATGGTTGTGGGCCCACCGTTAGCTGTATCCCTGAACAATTGAGGGTCACACAAGTACTGGATTTGAGATTCCCGCATAGATACTCAGCTCAATGTGTTGAGCACGAGAAGAGGATTTTGGGGAGTGCGACTTCCTAAAAGTCAACAAGGGTCAAACCGGGGTTTCCCGCTGTTGAGGGGCAAAACGGTCATTTTGCACTGGGGTTCTGAAAAATGGTTTTTCAGATCATAGCATTCAGTTTTTGAAACTGAGTCGATCGGTCCGATCTGATCGGCGATCGGAGTTACGATGAAGTCTCGGTGATGGGGCTGAACTGAATGTTCACCCGTTGGACCCGGGCCCGTTGGGCCGGTCCAAGTCATCATTAAGTCTATTTAATTAGACTTAGACTTGATTAACTTATAACTTACAACAAACCCTAAACCTAATAGCTAGAGTAGCCGCCCCTCCTCTCTCAAAGAGCCGCTGCCGCCTCTTCGTCAGAATCTGTTCCGGCCAAATTTGACGCGGAAAATCCGTCCGTGCAGATCTCGTCAGTCCTTATAGTGCAGGCTGACGAAGGAATCCCGTCTCCAGTCATGGACCTGATTGGCGTTATCTACCGCAGTCTACCGTGAAGTGCCGGTTTTCTCGAGAAACTGGTCTGAGCCAGGCACGAGTTGCCAGCAAGGTAGTGATTTTGAACGCCCTATGAATGTCATATTGTGTTTTGTATTATCTTATTGATCGTCTCCCAGCACATGATTTTTCTGTTCTTCGGCTGCCTCGCCGGGGGGCGTGATCCGGATCCCAACAGTGGTATCAGAGCCAGGTTTTCGGATCTGATCAATAATTTATGCCATATTGTATCTGATTTTCTAATTTTTCAGAAAGATCAAACGAAATTTCAGGCTGGAACCGCCGCGGCGCCGCCGCGCATGGCGGCGCCCCACCGCGCGCATGAACGCGTGCGGTACATGCGCGCTGGACGCGCATGGCTGGGCTTTGCTTGACGATGCTTCGCGAAACTTGTCGCGCGCCTCGGCCGTGCGCCTGCCGCACTTTTCGCACGCCTCGGCCGTGCACCTGCCGTGCTTGTCGCGCACCTCGGCCGCGCTGGTTGCGCGTTGCGACCTCCGCTCGCGCAAGCGTTGCGCCGCTGGTCGCGCGCCGCTCGTCGCTTGGTGGCCGATGTTCGACGCACGGTGGTGCGCTGCTTGAGGAAGGATTGCGCGAGGAGGCTACTCGACGTGCGATCGAAGAGGCGCAGCATGCGCAAATGGTTGCGCGGCTGTGTGTATTGATCGGCGACGTGCGTGCTGCTGTCGCGTGCAATTTTCTTCGTGGTGGCGCCGCCGCCGGCCGGCCGCCGCTCCGGAGAAGCTCCGGCGATGTCGTGACGGCTGATTTCTTCTAGGGTTTGGTTCGGGCCTGTCCCGGGCAGGCCGTGAAGTTTTCGGCAGGTATGCGATATCGGGCCCGTTTTGATCGATTTTGAAATTTTAAGTTTTTGGGCCTAAAATTGTTTAAGCCCAATTTGATACAATTAAAATTAGTAAAATTTGATTTTAATTATAAGATGTGATTTTATAATGAAATAAGATTTTGTTGATTAAAATTTGATTTTATCGACAAAATGCGATTTTATTATAAAATGCGATTTTATGATTAAAATATGATTTTGCGATAATAATTTGATTATTTAATTTATGCATGTTAATTAGATTATCTGCATGATTGGGGTGATCGAGAGCCGTGCCCAATTTGTTAGGTGTATGCGATAGGTTTTGTATGATTTCGGTTTTGTAATATATTTTGATTATAATTTAAGTCGGCCTGTTTGTGGCCCGTTCCCACCCCTTGATAAATGTATCCCTTATTTGTCATAGTAAATTTAAATGTAAATTACTAGATTTAGTGGGAGGACATCCGAAGACGGTGGACGATGACGATGACGATCAAGATATTGAAGACCGAAGATCTGTAAAACCGGAAAGCTTTGTAATAGGATTGCATTGCATATTGCATTACCCCTAGTATTGGACCCAGGTCTGTGGCTGGCAACCACGGCATAGGTTTTGTATTGATTTCGGTTTTGTAATATATTTTGATTATAATTTAAGTCGGCCTGTTTGTGGCCCGTTCCCACCCCTTGATAAATGTATCCCTTATTTGTCATAGTAAATTTAAATGTAAATTACTAGATTTAGTGGGAGGACATCCGAAGACGGTGGACGATGACGATGACGATCAAGATATTGAAGACCGAAGATCTGTAAAACCGGAAAGCTTTGTAATAGGATTGCATTGCATATTGCATTACCCCTAGTATTGGACCCAGGTCTGTGGCTGGCAACCACGGACCGCATAGCTCTCGCGATCGATCATCCCAATATTTGTTTATATATGTTGATATATAGATTAATTGAATCCGCATGTTGCATGTTTTAAATTAGATTTAAATATGCATGAGACCAAAATTTTCAAAAATAAAATCTCTCGTTTTAAATTTGATTTAAAATTTATATCAACATAAAATGTTTATTCTATAAACTAAAGGGTATTTAAAATTGTTTAAATTAACCCTACCTTCCATCAACAATGGGTGTACGTCGATGCTACCCGTATACATGGCCCGGCTCCTATTATTGAGGGGGTCATGTATGCCGGAAAGCTGTCCACGCCATTGACAACTGTTGTGAGTCGGCTGGAACTCCCTTTAACGTTGGCTCATATTATTGTGGACGTTAAGGGGATCGTCCTTCACGACTCGACATTGATGGGTCAATCTTGACACGTGATAGTAAACGGCGTCATATTATTGGGCCCTTACTGGACGTGAGGTGAATAAATGGAGGTTGCACCGGTTGCAATCGGAAACTACCTTTTGGGGGTCATGGATGGCTGATATTATTCGGGTCCATGATCGCTTGATTGGGCTCCGTGTACCCACTAAAGAAATCTGTTTTCTCGATCATTAGAGGGTGGTGAAATCGTTAAAATAGTGGGAGGGTAATTCATAAAACTAAACGACCATGTTTTATGTCTTAGCTTATATCTTATATAGTTAGTGATGTATGTCCGTTTTCCTTCAGTATTACTGCATATAAAATGGTTTCGATGAAAAACCCGCTCGCTGCTATACTGGATAGCAACAGGTTCACCGGTCTGAACTACCAAGACTGGCTCCGCAACCTCAATCTTGTATTGGCTTCGGAGAAACTTCTCTATGCGATAGAGAAGAGTGCTCCGAAGTTTACCCCTGCCGATATCAGCCCTGAGGAGCTGATCACGCTTAAACAATGGTGGGACGACGAGGTTAAAGCTCGGTGCTATGTGATGGCATCGATGTCCAATGAAATGCAACGGAGATTTGAGAAGACGAAGTATGCTGCTGACATACTTCATCATCTCAAAGAGCTGTACGGGGAGAACTCTCTACATGAGAGGTTCACGGCTGTCATGGAGCTGATGACGAGCCGCATGCCCGATGGAACTTCGGTCCGCGAGCATGGGGTTCGTATGATTGGGCTCGTTGAAAAGCTGTCGGGCCTTGATATCGCACTTCCACACGAGCTGTCGGTGGATGTACTTCTCCTCTCTCTACCCGCTACATTTGACCCCTTTGTGGTCAACTTCAACATGAACAAGCTGGAGGCCACCCTTGAAGAGGTGGTTACAATGCTTGTAGTGTTTGAAGGGACTATAAAGAAGGAAAAACCCGTCCTCCTTCTGGGTTCTTCTTCCTCTGCGAAGAAGGGGCCCAGACGCAAGAGCAAGAAGCGTTCTGCTCCTGCGAAGTAGGAAAAGTCCGCCAAGAATCCTAAGGCAAAGGCTTCCAAGCCAAACAAGTCTGAGGATGTTTGCCACCACTGCCACAAGGCTGGACATTGGAGGAGGAACTGCAAGGAGTACCTCGAGCAGTTGCGAACTGCGAAAGGTATGTTCTACATTGAAATAAATATGTCTCTTAATTCAACTTCTTGGGTACTTGATACCGGATGTGGATCTCATATCTGCAATGATTTGCTAGGTGATGACAAGAAGTCGACGTCTTAGAGAGGGTGAGACCCACTTGAGGACTTCGCAATGGAGCAAGAGTTGCTGCAGTAGCTATAGGAGATATTTATTTATTTCTGTCTTCGGAAAAGTCCGCCAAGAATCCTAAGGCAAAGGCTTCCAAGCCAAACAAGTCTGAGGATGTTTGCCACCACTGCCACAAGGCTGGACATTGGAGGAGGAACTGCAAGGAGTACCTCGAGCAGTTGCGAACTGCGAAAGGTATGTTCTACATTGAAATAAATATGTCTCTTAATTCAACTTCTTGGGTACTTGATACCGGATGTGGATCTCATATCTGCAATGATTTGCAGGTGATGACAAGAAGTCGACGTCTTAGAGAGGGTGAGACCCACTTGAGGCTTCGCAATGGAGCAAGAGTTGCTGCAGTAGCTATAGGAGATATTTATTTATTTCTGTCTTCAGATTTTAAGTTGTTGTTACGAGACATTTTATTTGTTCCTGAATTGATTAAAAACATTATTTCTATTCCTATGCTTGATAGAGATGAATATTCTTGTATGTTTGCTAATTCGATTTGCAATATTTACAAGAATGAATTTTTAATTGGAATTGGGGAACGCGAAAACGATTTATACACCTTAAAATTAAAAGACGTTCCAACTCGCGATGTCGAAGCACATACAACAACGATTAAACGGAAACAAGATAACTTGAACCCAGCACAACTTTGCCACGCTAGGCTAGGTCACATTTCTCTAAGTAGGATGAACAAGTTAGTTAGGAGTGACTTGTTTGATCTGTCAGACATTAACTCTCTACCAACTTGTGAATCTTGTCTTAAAGGAAAGATGACCAAGCAACCCTTCAAGGGCAAGGGTGATCGTGCCCAAGGCCCATTGGATTTGATCCATACTGATGTGTGCGGCCCGTTTAGTATTGGTACTAAATATGGTCACACATACTTCATCACCTTTACCGATGATTACTCTAGGTATGGGTACTTGTACTTGATGAAGTACAAGTCTGAATCCTTTGAAAGGTTCAAGGAATTCAAGGCTGAAGTAGAAAATCAATTAGGCAAAAGTATTAAAGCACTTCGATCCGATCGAGGTGGTGAATACTTGAGCGCTGAATTTCACGTTTATCTGAAAGAGAATGGGATTCTCTCACAGTGGACCCCTCCGGCCACACCACAGCTCAATGGTGTAGCGGAGCGTCATAATCGGACCTTGTTGGACATGGTTCGAACTATGATGAGCTTCACTGAACTTCCTACCTCGTTATGGGGCTATGCGCTCGAAACGGCGGTAATATTGTTGAACAATGTCCACACCAAGGCAGTGGATAAGACTCCATATGAGATATGGATGGGCAAACCACCCAAGTACTCATACATGAGGATTTGGGGATGTCCTGCTTACGTGACGCAGACAGTGGGAGATAAGCTGGATACGAGATCCATCTTATGCTACTTCATTGGGTATCCAAAGAATTCCATTGGATACTACTTCTACTATCCGAGTGAAACAAAAGTGTTTGTTTCTAGGAATGCCACCTTTATGGAAAGGGAATTTCTACTTGATAGAAAGGGCAAAATAGTAGAACTCGAAGAGGTTCGAGATCCAATCGAAGTACCAGGTGAGTCTCCTGCGCCTACAAAGCCAGTACCAGAAATGGTCGCACCTAGGAGATCCGAAAGGATTCCTAGAGCTCCTGAGATATATGGTTTTCTCCTTGAAGATGATCAAGGTGATCAAGTTATTGGATCTGATCCAAGAACTTTCAAGGAGGCAATTTCCGATGCTGATTCTAACTTATGGCTTGAAGCAATGCAGTCTGAGTTTGACTCAATGCATGCTAACCAAGTTTGGAATATTGTTAACCCTCCCGAAGGAATTGTTCCCATTGGGTGTAAATGGGTATACAAGAGGAAACTTGGGCATGATGGTAAGATAATGACCTACAAGGCACGACTGGTCGCGAAAGGTTACACTCAAAGGCAAGGTGTTGACTATGATGAAACCTTCTCTCCAGTCGCAATGTTCAAGTCGATTAGAATCTTGTTAGCCATAGCCGCATGGTACGACTATGAGATATGACAAATGGATGTGAAAACTGCGTTCCTTAATGGAAACAATAAGGAAGAGATCTATATGACGCAGCCTGAGGGTTTCACATCTGTAATAAGTGAGCATAAAGTATGCAAACTTCAGAGATCGATCTACGGTCT
>KV003244.1:119635-141523 GCA_001598015.1 Dorcoceras hygrometricum | reverse complement strand
CGCCTCTGCGGACAACGTTGTTGATCCACTTACGAAGCCCTTGCCAGGACCCTTGTTTGAAAAACATCGCGAAACAATGGGACTGCGTCTGATTAGTAGTTGGCTTTAGGGCAAGTGAGAGATTGTTAGAGTAGATGCCCAACTAGCCAACTTGTGGCGTGTGGGTTTATAGACTCTTGTATATTACAATCTTTATATATGATATTCGCATTTATTCATATGGCATTCTTTATTTTCATCGTGTGTATGATGATTTACAATTGCGTTGAGTAAAGACCTAGAATGCACTAAAGCGTATGATGGATGTGATAGTGGGTATGACGGCTATCATGAAACACATCTAATAGTCTCTGTGTATTCTGAACATGTTCCTAGTCGATTGGGCCGTCAAAATGAGGATAAGGCCGCCCGAGTTCGAGACTAGTATCTGCGATGCGAAGTACCATGTTTCATTGGTAGGGAGCATTGTGATGTTCTGAGCATGCAGATAGATAGTGACCTGGTGATCTATCAAACTACCCTCATTCGGACTTTCCAAGTGGTTACCATTTGTCGAGTGGATAAGTCTGAGGTCTTGGTTGTACTGATTAGTCCTCACGACTCGAAACGTCATTGAGACTCTACATGATAGGCGTCTCACTTTGACCCGTTTGCCGACTCACTTGGGGTCATGATGCGTTGGGATTGGGTGAGACCCCGATGCATGTAGGAGTCGATGCATCGTTGTCGAGGATTCACCGCTCGCAGACATGCGTGGATATCCTATGCTATCTGAGGGGATAATAGTGTATAAATCTCTGGCCAGAGTACTAGAAGTGTTTTAGGTAAATGTGTTTACCTAGTTACACTCGCGATGTCACTATTCAATCTCCAAGATGTATACATAGCTATCGGATCTTTAGCGACTCTCGATTTACCAATGGTCGTTGATCTGATCGGGATATATGGATTGAAAGGACCGTACTGTACGCTAACCACGACCAACTGGTTCTTGCAGGCACTATCAGTGATACCTAGGGGATCATGGGGCGATGTTGCTAGACGCTCTTACCATGATCCGATGGGCAAGTCCGGAATTGTGATCCCGGAGCCACAATGGTTGTGGGCCCATGGCTAGCTGTATCCCTGAACCATTGAGGGTCACACAAGTACTGGATTCGAGATTCCCGCATGGATACTTAGCTCAATGTTTTGAGCACGAGAACAGGATTTTGGGGAGTGCAACTTCCTAAAAGTCAACAGGGGTCAAACCGGGGTTTCCCGCTGTTGAGGGGCAAAACGGTCATTTTGCACTGGGGTTCTGAAAAATGGTTTTTTAGATCATAGCATTCAGTTTTGGAAACTGAGTCGATCGGTCTGATCTGATCGGCGATCGGAGTTACGATGAAGTCTCGGTGATGGGGCTGAACTGAATATTCACCCGTTGGACCCGGGCCCGTTGGGCCGGTCCAAGTCATCATTAAGTCTATTTAATTAGACTTAGACTTGATTAACTTATAACTTACAACAAACCCTAAACCTAATAGATAGAGTAGCCGCCCCTCCTCTCTCAAAGAGCCGCCGCCGCCGCCGCCGCCTCTTCGCCGGAATCTGTTCCGGCCAAATTTGACGAGGAAAATCCGTCCGTGCAGATCTCGTCAGTCCTTCTAGTGCAGGCTAACGAAGGAATCCCGTCTCCAGTCGTGGACCTGATTGGCGTTATCTACCGCAGTCTACCATGAAGTTCCGGTTTCCTCGAGAAACTGGTCGGAGCCAGGCACGAGTTGCCAGCAAGGTAGTGATTTTGAACGCCCTATGAATGTCATATTGTGTTTTGTATTATCGTATTGATCTTCTCCCGGCACATGATTTTTCTGTTCTTCCGCTGCCTCGCCGGGGGGCACGATCCGGATCCCAACATTGATCCAGCTTCACGTCTATCTGGTTTCATAATTTTCGTGCTGGTCTTCGAACTCATTAATTTTTTAAAATGCACGTAACTTACGGGGTTGGTGTTTCGGCTGTGTGGGAGCCCACTTGAGTAGTGGTAGAGCTCACGAACACCCCCGTATTTTGGGACCAACACATTCTAGCAGTTTATTGCTATATTTCGCAAATATTTCCTTAAACTCAAATCCACTAACTCCTTTATTCGAAATGGCTTCCTTCACTGTCAATGCTCTAAAGGTTAACTTTGAATCCGTGCTCAGCATGGAAGACGCCGGAATGGTAAAAATGTTTAAATCGCTGGAGGAATCGGGGATCAGAGGATTTTTGGAGGCTTTGGGTTCTGTGATTGAGGATTCTCTGAATCAGTTCTTCATGAACGCAATGGTTATTGTAGGGACTATCGTGAGTACAATGAGAAGAGAAAGTTGGTGATTACGAAGGATGTTTTTGCTGAAATTTTCCACCTTCCACAAGTGGGTTTGGTCAGTTTTTGAGGCTACTGGCCAAGGCAGTGGCTGACATGAAGGTTTTATTCTCTGGTACACATGTTCCTTTCAGGCCCCCAGACAAGAAGAAAGATCGGAAGGTGGAATACGGATTGCTGCATGACATAGTGGCGAAGTATTTGTGCGCCAAAGCTGGATCGTTGATGTGGTGACCACAGAAAAGTTTGAAATGATGGTGGCAATCAGCGACGGGTTGAAGATTGACTGGGGACACATTCTGTTTCAAACCCTAGTTGCCATTGTCTATAATCCAGGTTAGCAGTCCCAGGGGTTTGCTGTGCCCCTCAGTATCTTGCTGGAGAAACTGGTGAAGGCGAACCTTGGGGAGTCCATAGCCCTGCATCCACTCAAGGTGTGGAATAACAAATCTGTTATCACCTATTTGAAGAAGAATCAAGCGGTGGATTCCGAGGGGAGCAAGAAATCAGGAGATACAGCAGGTGAAAAAAAATTCACTTCTGATGGTCTACAGTAGCTGATGAACAGCCAGAGAAGGAAAAAGTGAAGAATAATATGGTAGCTGTGATCTAGGCTGCTTAAGCCTGGGTGAAAACTGAGGCCAGCTCAGACGCTGATAAGGTTACTTTGGAGACTCTAGCCAGAACAAGAGGAGCTGCTGCCAAAAGAAAACTTATTTTAGCTCCATCTGACTCTGAATCTACTGTGTCTCTCCCTCTGCCAGATATTAATAAAAAGTTGAGGACAAAGAGGCATAGGCCGGTGAAGACTATAGATGTTGACCAAGCTGACTCTATTCTTGCACCAATTCCTACTATTCTAGTTGAGGCTGAGGGAGTATCTACTTCTGCCCCACAGGCGGACGAGTTGTCTAGTAGGGTATCCGCTGGTGATTTTGCATTTGCTCCCGTGGAGATACTGTAAATCAACTGGGTCACTCATCTTCTACCCAAGAGTGATCCATCTGACAAAAGAAAGGGAGTCTTACCTCGTTTTGATCGGTCGAACCCATTAGAGGAGCACTACTTGCTGGTTATTCAAGATATATGGGACAAGGTGGACTCAATCCACTTGTTCGATCAATCGAGTAGGTTTCGAATTGGTTACAGGCTGAACCGGATTACGTCTATGAAACTTGTGGAAGAGTTTGCTAAAGTTGAATAGTTATTGCTTCTATTGGCAGAGACGGAGAAGGTACATGAGTTTCTCCAGAGAAGGGAGCTCATATGGTACAAGATGGTTGAGCAACATATGCGCAGGGTTGTAGCTGAGAACTGGCAAGAGTTTAACAAGGATAAGACATCAGCTAAGCAAGATTTATTGTCTGTTTGTTTGTTGGAGGCTGCTGAAGCCAGGAGGAGTGTTAGTCTATTAAAGCAAAAGCCGGTCTTCCTATTACATTTCCTGTGAGATCTACAGACCGTGGTGCATCTATTGATATCACTCCTGGCATCTCCTGGCCAGAACTCAAAGCTCAGCTCACTCACCTCACCTTCCAAATACCAGTTAAGCATCCGGCTCAGGTAGCAGTGGAGCATCAGTCTCCTGAGGATGGGCAACAGGCCCTGGAGCATCAAGCTACTGAGGATGGCAAACCGGCCCTAGAGCAATAGGCTCTCAAAAATGAGCACAAGGCTCACAATGAGCGTCAAGCTCAAACAGCGGCGCAACCGGCTCATGAGGACGAGTGCCAGGCTCAAGCGACTCTTACCCCATCCGGTCCAAAAAATTATGGGATATCTATTTATTCTTCTGATACAAATAATAATGAGGAACGTCAGGCTCTTGATCCTTCAGCGTTGCCAATTGTAAAGTATTGGGGTACGCAAGCTGATCGGATGACAACACTAGAACGAGCCCAACCAACTCAACAGTAAATCGAACTACCTTCCTCTATGTGAGATCCGACAGATTATTGGATTAATTAAGTTAATTAATCGGGTTTAGTATAGACCAGATTTGGCGTGAGCAGATCTGGGACAGATCAGCTTTGAACTGGTATGCTTGGTAAGCGTATCAGATCTGTATTTGTGTGTTGGGAATAGCTCTAGACAGTTGTGGAGTTCTGCGGGGTTGTTATATTTGGGGATTTGAGAAGTGCTGGTTGGTGACTTCGGCTTTGGCGTTGGTTGATGGCAATCAAGGCTAGAGGTCAAATCTGGTTTTCACAAAGTATTCGGAGTAAGCTGGTTGAATATCCTGCGCGGGTAGAGAAACGATGTCGTTTGGGGGAAACCAGATTTGAGGGCGCAAGCTGTTAGCGCTATGTGAACCAACCTGGCTCGAGGGTTGGTGTAGACCGGTTTTGGGTTATATTGACCGGAAGGCAGCGCGACGCCGTTTGGGGTATTTGCAAACGCTGGTTAGAACTTGTGTGAGATCTGGTCATTCAGATGTGGATTGCGGTGCGACGCCGTTTAGCGATAGCAGGCTTAGTGCTAGCGGGATGACGTGTACCAGTGGAATAGTGGACTTCGGTGCGACGTCGTTTTGAAGGAAGTTCAAATCTATTTTAATGTAGAGTCCAGATCTGGACTCAGATCGGAGTGGATATCAGCTTTGAGCCCATGATGAACAGTGACTACTGTTCATCAGATTTAGGAGACTTAAGTTATATATATATAGGATTTTGACTGTGGTTTTGCCATTATTCTTTCCCGACACTTAGAAGATTTTCTTCCCGTAAGCTTACTCTATCATGATACCCTAGCTACTGTTCACCGAACCTTATTTTCTCCGATTCTCGATGGTAGACGGCGCAGCTTGGTGCAAGGGTGGTAGCGTTGGACTCCTCTTGCCAAGATCGTTCTTTCTATACCTCTTTCAAAGACTTGGGTTAGCTCGAAGAGGATCGCAAAGGAAGCTACCTTGTGTAGTCTGTGAAGATTGGCTTTTCCATTCATGTAATGCTTTGAGTAAGTGATAAATGCAGAGCTGGTTGAGCTCGTAGCTCCCAGTTAGAGTGTCTGTGTTTTGCGTCCCTGAGCTAGTTGTTGTTATTGGCTTATCAGGTTTTAGATCTGTGTGCTCGGGACCTCGATTGTAGTAAATATATCTCAGAAGTGAAGGTACGGATGTGAGATTTTAATTACATCTTTGAGATGGACTTGTGTATAAATGGGTTGTGCTGTTATGTTAAGCAGTGTGTATGCGGTGATTTCTGTGTTTTTGCTTGCATCTGTTTGTGTACGTTATCTTGCAAGATGCTATTTTGCATACACACATGTCATGTTGTTCTGCTCATTCCTTTGCGAGCCTTTGTTAACAGCCTTCTGTTAGATCCTCTGATCTGTTGTTGTCTGCTTGGAGCTAATCTTTGTTGACAGGATGTGTGTGATTGAGCGCTTGGGTAACTCCCAATTCTCTCACATGCGATATGGCCTTTCAGTTATAGCTGGTGTTGGTATTTCGTGTGATTGAGCGCATGGGCAGCTCCCATTTCTCTCACATGAGTTGCAACCCTGATCTGTTTGTGTTTGGTACCATGTATGATCGAGCATGTGTGTAGCTCCCATTCTCTCATACATCCGGTGACCATTCATGTTCTGTTGACCAGCTGCGTACAGTTCTCTCGGATCCTTTGAGCTACCTGTTCTCATGCATCGCATAGCATTTATAACCTGCTCTATCTGCATGTTGTATTATGTTGCTCTCCGTACTGGGGTTTGACCCCTGTCCCTCTGGGGATGGATTGTTTATTTGCCTCTGTGTTGTTCAGGTTACCAGGTTTCTCAGCTGGTCGTGGAGATGGCCCAGCTGGATGTGCCACGGGAGGTGCATAGAATGTCCCAGTTATGTATATTATTTATATTAGGCAATAGAGCAATCTCCGGGGAATACCCCGTGAGGATGTAATGTTTTATTGCTGATTTGGGATGTACCCTGTTAGGAGTGTCTCTATGCTTGTCTTTGTTATTTTATCTGTTGTTGTTGGTTTTCAATTGTTTTAAAACCAATATTTTTAGTATCCATGTATTTTAAATTATGTTTTCTAAGTCAGACCAAAGCGAAAATTTTTGCCACTTTTAAATACTTCCGCAGTTGTATTTTGCATGGTTAATCTCTGTATTATCCATCGGGCCTGACATTTTGGTATCAGAGCTTAAATTGGGATAAGCTCGAATTATTTTGATCACACTTGAGTCTAGGCACTTGCGTGTTGCATGTGCTTGACTATGTGCTATATCTGCTGTGTGATCTTATTGTGTTAGTGATCTCGTAGATGCCGCCTAGACGTAGGGGTAGAGCGAGAGGGCAGATTCTGTCAGAATCTGAGGGTAAGAATGAGGAGATTCAGCGTAGTGTTCCTTGTCGTAGGCGTGCTGATCAGGCTGATGATGAGGTAGATGTGTTGGCTGCTCGTGTGGACGAGATGGAACTAATCATGGCGAGGTTTCAGCGTATGAATCCTCAGATTTTTGATGGAGACGAGAGTAGTTCTGATGCGGAGTCCTGGCTGCAACACGTTACAGGATTGTTTGATCGGGTGCGCTATGATGATGAGCGTAGACTGAGTTTGGCGACGTTCCAACTGAAGAAGAACGCACAGCGCTGGTGGATAGGTGCTTCCCGAACTCTTGAGGAGACTGGTGTCGGGATTACTTGGGATAGTTTCTGTACGGAGTTTCGTCAGGAGTATGTTCCGGAGTCTTATGTGAATGCTCGGGAGCATGAGTTTAACAACTTGGTTCAGGGAACCATGTTGGTGGGAGAGTATGCTCGAAGGTTTTCTTCTCTTCTTGCCGACGTTCCTCACGTGTCTGGCCGGGAGAGGGCGAAAAGAAACTGTTTCTTGGAAGGGCTTAACGAGGATCTGTATTCCTTGGTGTTGGCGAGTTCACCTACCAGTTATGCGGACGCGGTGTACAAGGCAATGGACATCGAGGAAGGGTTGAGGAGCCGCAGGTCTCGGGTTCAGCCTCAAGCTGCACGGGTTCACGTCCCAATGTTCCAGGGGCGCAACCTCCCCAGTTTCCCCAGTAATCTCAGCAGCAACCCCAGCAGTCAGCGCAATAGTCTGGACGCCACAGGTTTATGCCTCGTGGCCATTAGTTCAAGAAGAAGTAGGGTTCTAGTTCTTCTGGCTCGAGCAGTTCGAGCAGTAGTAGTAGTCCGAGGGCTACCTTTTGTGGCCAGCATGGTAGCAGACACCCTTCGACACAGTGTACAAGGGTTCAGGGTACTTGAAACATTTGTGGGCAATATGTACATTTTGCGAGAGTGTGTCCATTGGCGGGATCTCAGCACTCGAGCAGTAGTAGTAGTCCGAGGGCTACCTTTTGTGGCCAGCATGGTAGCAGACACCCTTCGACACAGTGTACAAGGGTTCAGGGTACTTGAAACATTTGTGGGCAATATGTACATTTTGCGAGAGTGTGTCCATTGGCGGGATCTCAGCACACCGCTGCCCCACCGCTGGGTCGTCCTGGTGGGTCATCTCGAGGTTGTTCTTTTTATGTCCGTTGCCGAGGGTAGGGGAAGCTCAGTATAGGTCGTTCCAGCAGCTTGGTCCTTCGTGATTTGGACAGTCTTCCCAGCCCCAGTTCCCAGGACCTCAGCATGCCCAGGTGAATGCCATGACTAGGGAGCAAGCGGAAGGCACGCCAGGAGGAGTGATTGCAGGTACTTGTACTGTTTTTGATATTCCTGCACGTGTATTGTTTGATACTGGAGCATCACATTCATTTATAGCTGATGCATTTGTGGTTGAGCATGGTTTGCGTACCACTTCTTTATGTGATATTGTTTCTGTTGCGACTCCTGTCGGCGCGAGCCTATACTCCCAAGAGATTTTGTTGAATGACATTCTTAGGTTTGGTGAGAATGTGCTGGTAGCGAACCTGATTCGGTTAGTGATGAGGAATTTTGACTGCATTGTGGGAATGGATGTGTTGTCTATCTTTAGGGCCACCGTGGATTGTTTCCATGGCGTTCTACGTTTTTGGCCCCAGTTTGGCGAGAAATGGAATTTCTATGGCCACGATTTCCAGTCGAAGATTCCCTTGGTCTCTGCCATGGAGATGTTTAGCCTATTGTCGTTAGAGAACTCTGGATTATGATTTACGCCCTTGATGTTTCCCGGGAATCACGAATTGAGTTGAGAGATGTTTCGATTGTTCGGGAGTTCCCAGATGTTTTTCCGGATGAGATTTCTGGATTCCCACCGAGACGAGAGATTGGCTTCAGCATAGAGTTGGTGCCAGGGACAGCCTGGATTTCGAGAGACCCTTACCGATTGGCGCCGGATGAGTTGAAGGAGCTCAAGGATCAGTTGCGTGATCTTTTGGAGAAGGGATTCATAAGGCAGAGTATATCACCTTGGGGAGCTCCGATTCTCTTCGTGAAAAAGAAGGATGGATCTATGAGGATGTGTATGGATTTTTGGCAGCTGAATAAAGTGCGATCAAGAACAAGTATCCTTTGTCGAGGATTGATTAATTGTTTGATCATCTACAGGGATCGGCAGTGCACTCTTAGATTGATCTACGACCGGGTTATCATAAGTTGCGGATCAGAGACGTTGATGTGTCGAAGACGGCTTTCAGGACTAGCTGCGGGCATTATGAGTTTCTGGTGATGCCGTTTGGTTTGACGAATGCTCCTGCTGTCTTCATGGATTTGTTTAATCGCATATTTAATGAGTACATCGATCATTTTGTGATTGTATTCATAGATGACATCTTGGTGTATTCTAAGAACTTCAGACAACACAAGGAACACTTGAGACTGGTGTTGCAGAAACTGAGAGACTCACAGCTTTTTGCGAGCGACCTTGGAATGTTTCAGAGATCTACAGTTTCTTGGGTTTGGCTGGCTACTATAGACGTTTCATTGAGGGTTTTTCTTCGATAGCCAAGCCGATGACGCAGTTGACCCAGAAAGATAGAAGATTTCTATGGACGGATGAATGTGAGTCGAGTTTCCAATTGCTCAAGGAGAAGTTGACCACTGCTCCTGTGTTGGCTTTGACTTCAGGTTCAGGTGGCTATGTGGTTTTTTCGGATGCTTCGCTTAATGGATTGGGTTGTGTGTTGAGCAGAATGGTTGAGTCATTGTGTATGCTTCTCGTCAGCTGAAACCGCATGAGACTCGATACCCAGTTCATGGTTTGGAGTTAGCGGCCGTGGTCTTTGCCTTGAAGATTTGGCGACACTATCTGTATGGCGAGCAGTTTGTGGTATATACGGACCACAAGAGTCTTCATTATCTTTTTTTCTCATCCATATTTGAACACGAGACAGCTTAGATGGATAGAGCTGCTTAAGGATTTTGACTGTGAGATCCAATATCAAACCTGGGAAAGTAAATGTAGTTGCTGATGCTTTGAGCAGGAAGGCTCAAGTGTCTATGCTTGTTTCGTTGCAGATTTCGAAGGTTCATGAGCATCTAAGCATTACAGGTTAGCATTTCTATCCAGGTGAGGATTATGTTGTGTTGTTTTCTTTTCAAGTTGAGCTACAGATTATTGCGAATATTAGAGCAGCTTAGAGATTAGATCCATATATCCATGATGATAGGATCAATTAGGATCGAAAACAGGCCTAGGAGTTCAGAAGGAGGGTTGAATGAACTCCTTGGATTTTTATTTTTCGAAATCTAAAAAACGATTTTACAAGCTCCTAGCTTAACTCGGATCTGTTTTACCAGATCTGAGGTATTTCAGTTCAAAATCTGATTTCTCGATTAACAAACATATGTGCGGAAATAAGTCGATTGATCAGTGAACAGTATAATTAAATAAATGCGATAAGTAAAAGTATAAGGATCAGAGATTTGTTTCTGAAAGTTCGGATATCAAATCCTACGTCTCCCCTTCTTCCTTTCTGGAAGGTTCCACTAGAAGACTTTAATGTGTACAGACTCTGTAAACACCCAATCACCGAGTCTCGCTCCAAGTGAACTCCTAGCAATCACCAAGTTCACGCAGACGACACTGCGGAATTACAAACAACTTGATTTTTCGAACTGCATAACACAGCAAGTTCGTTACAGAATCAATCTAAATAATACGATGAATACAGTATTTTGAGTGCTGTAAATATCTCGAAGATAAACAATTAAGAAAACTGGAATGTTCTTCGAGATTTAGACAACTGGGACTTTGAATATCTTTAAGCTTGGATATCCCAGAGGTTCAGAGCTTGAGAGTGTAAGATGAAATCAAGCGAGAGTTTAAACGATTTTCAGAACTTGTTCTCTGTTTGAAGTCTTCATCTATTTATACTCTCCAATCTCAACGGTCAGTAGATGTGAATCTCTTCACCGAATCTCCATTAGTGCTATGTAAAAGGTAAATCGCTTTGTCATAGCTTGATTTTCTTGTTTACCAAACCGGGTAACCAGCGTATCAATCATTCTGCATAATGCGACTTACTCAAGATAGCTTTGATCTTGTTTCCTTAATTCAATTTTGACCGTTGTAAATCTTCTCAAGTAAACTGACAACATCTGAACAAATTGATGCTCTCATCTGTTGTAGTACTGAAATCTGAGTACTTCTCTGTTTCTCTTTATGAATATCTACTCTCCTTACACGTAGAGTTATCACATCTGAGATATCCCCCTTTGTACTATTAACGCTATCACATCTGACTCTATCAAGTCTAAAGTCTGAAGAACCCTGTGCAGTCTATTCACATCTGATATTCATATACTCAAATCTGAAATGTACTTACTGAACAAATATACCCGGATCTGTCACTGTAGCCTCTGAATCAAATCTGAACACCCTCAAATTTGAATTCCTGACTCGTTAACTGAAATAATCCTGAATACTTGATTCTGATAAGCTTGATAACTGAAATCTGAATCTCTATAGTTCTGAATGATCAAATCTGAGTCTCTGAAGCAAAATCTCCAACCCGATACCTGGAATCTGAGACAACTTTGCCAAAGCTTTAGGATATGAAAATTCTTACTATTAACCATGATTGTCCAGATCTGGTTACTAAGATTCAGTTCTTGTCTTGTCTTTGTTATCACCAAAACTTATAAATTTTATCTTAACAATTTTTCCGTTTTTGGTGATGAAAATACTTAGCAGACTTTGACCTAAAAGAGACAAAAATAAATTGTTCAAAGTCTGCTATATATTCAACACGAATCAAAGTACAAAATATTTGTACAAAGAACAGAAAAACTAAAAAAAATGCAACTGATCAGATCTCTCCAATAATTAGTTTCCACCAATCCAGTATCTCCAGTCCCTTCTCTGCGAACCACCACCACCTCGTTTCCTAGGGGGTTCACTCCTACTGCCTCCTCTAGATCTGCTCCCTCCATCCCTAGAGCTAGGTCTGCCAAGATCATCAGGAGACTGCGGACCACGGCTGCTACCACTTTCCCCCTTTTTGTCATCACGTCCCATATTGATATAATCAACAAGCTCTGATAACTGAGACGTGAGGTGATTATAGCTTTCCTGTGCTTGCACACGAAATTCAATTATCTCATGGGAAAGGGCATCTTGCCCGTCCTCGATCCTCTTAAATTTATCATCATATGCCTGAGAACACGCAACCTGCTGAGATTGTAGCTTTTGCTGAGATTCCAGAATATCAAGGTACAGGGCGGTCTTTTGAATCTGAACTTCTTTTCGAACATTGCTAAACAGACCTCGATACGTCCTGTCCTGTTGATTTAAAATCTTGGTAAACCGCTGCTCAAGGTTGTTGATGTGAAAGATGAGCACATCCTTGAGTTTTTCTGATTCATCTCCTTTCTTCACTCGCTCAGTTTGAATCTGGTTGACTGAAGCTCGGAGCTGTGCTAAGGGGTCTGTGAAATCTAGCGGGGTAACAGCAGGAGCCATCAAGATAAGGTGGACACCCAAAAGAGTGTCATCAGTAGTGAAGAACATACGAGAATCGGTATAAGTACTCGGATTTGGCGAAATCAAAGCTGTATCCAGGTGATGCTGAGAACCACTGTCAGCCAGAGAGATCGGATCTGGTTGGCTGGAGCTAGAACTCGAATCTGAGGGAACCAACTGTACATCTAAACCTCTGCGAAAAATTCCAACAAAATCTGCCGGATCTACTGCTACATCTACCATTGTACAAACTGGAACTATATCTCTACAAAAAATATTTGAACCAACTGGTTGCAAACGACCAAACGTAGAAAACTGTACAACTTCTATACATACATCAGCCTACTGTTTGCGAAACAGCTTGAAGAATTCACTGACTGGGGCTAGAAAATCATCGAATTGCCGTTGAAATGGCAATTCCAATTCGAGAGAGACAGCCGTTTGAGTAGGCGCTGCCAGAGATCATTTCCTTCTTGAATAACCCAAGACCCATCAACCAAGGTCTTGGTTCAAAGCCAGCACAAAGACCTGTTGCTTGTATTTGATCGGGAAAGTACGGCACCACGATCTCTTATTTCCCCTCAAACAGTCTTGAACTGCATATCCTTTCCCACTTCAGGCCGTGTAATCTCATCTGAGTTTGCAAATTCTCGAATGCAAAGAGATGAGCATTAGAGAGCAACGCTATGATCTGAAGATTAATGGCTGACGTGGGTTGGCCGGCTTTTAAGTTTTGTCGATGAGCCTCCAAAAATTTTCTCAGAATCATCTCTCTGTATTTAGCAATAATGTACTCCTGCCTCCTCACAGCTCTCTCTAACGAATCGGTCTCGGCCCACGCTAAGAACTGCTTTTATTTAACAATTATATATTTGACTGAAGCAAGATCTGCTATTCTACTCAAACTGGACGAATGAAAGAATGTGACAACATCTGTTATTACCTTATTTCGAAGCTGGACAGGAAATCTATATCTGCACAGATTAAACTTGACATCTCATGCGCCGGATGCCCTTTTATTCATCCTCAACAAGAGGCGCCTTCCCCTTGTCAGTTGTAGCAATCCGAGGGAGACTGGCCTTGTACCAATCCCCTTCACTAACTCCTGGTATCTCAATACCAAGTCCGAATTTTATTCGTGTAGGCTCTGCAGCTGTTAAGTCTGGCAGCATCATTCACTCTGGGATCCGTTTCAGAATATCCTCGATGGACATGGATTCTTCATCAGATTTTGATCCATTTTTAAGTTCCAGAACCTTGCTCAAGGGCTCTGTGTCCTCAGAGTCCGTCATTGTCGCAACATTCTTTGCTAGACTTACATCATCAGTAGCCACTGGCTCAATCTCCTTGTCCTTCCCTGCGACTGGAGGCTCAATTATCTTACTTGGTTGCTTAGACCCAGACATGTCGTCATCCTCCCCAGATCTCAAAGGCTCTTTAAGAAGCTGTTTCGGTGCAGTAAAATTTGTCATTTTCCTAGAACTCTAATTTTCAGCTCCATCAAGATTATCATCCTCATCATTCACAGCAATCGAGCGCTTAGTTATCTCAACGATTATATCATCAGATCTCGTTAACGATGGTTCCTCCATATCTATTTCCATCTGCGCTGTTTCAGAAATAATTTGACCCATAATTTGATCCACTTCATCAGCAGTTGTCTTATCCCTCTGTTTCTCTACAACACTCTCCACAGCTAGTTCTATATCAACAATGTCATCGTCAGAACCTGCTGGCAGCTGCAACCTCCTCTTCGGTGCTTTACGTTTAGGAGCAGGAGGGGTCACAGCTGATATCATTTGGATAGGGACAACCGCTTGCGCTACTGGAACAAGTGCCAAAATTGTTGCTGCGGGAGTATCTTTCCCAATTGTTCTCTTCATCTTAACAACTGGTGTTTCAACAGTAGGAGCAGATCTTCTTAGACGCTGCCTTCTTTTTCTCCGTTGGTTTCTCCACCACTGGCTCATCCTCATCAACATAAATATTCCTGTTTTTGGCAATATACGTGCCAACAGTTTTGGCAGTTAGAAGTTTCAGAGGTGGAAACTCCTTTGATTCTCCTAGCTCCAAATCTGGGGCATTTTTCAACAGAACACAGATCTGTATCGTATATCCTCTGGCTTGCCTCGTCGCGGGAGTCACCATATCCTTGAAAATGTTAAACTAGTCTTCCCCAGGTGATAGGAACGCCCCCATAAATAGCAAACATCATTAAGAACCTTTCATGAGTCACAACATCAAAAGACCCGGCCTTCACAATCACAGATTTCTCCAGAATATCATTCAGCAGTCGAAACTCAAACTCCATCTCCATCTTCTTACAAGATGTGGTAAGCAGTTTACCATCATATGAGAAAGCACGCCTTGCTTCAGAAACCAGATCCTGCGGTACTTCATGCAAGTCCGTCAGCCCTTCCAACGGTAACTCAAAGGCGCCAGCAAACAGTTCTTCTGAAATAGTGACTGGTTTTCCTTGTACTGTACTCACAACCATACCATCCCGGACTGAAGCATTTTGGAAGAACTCCACCAGAGCTGCTTCGTAGATGGCCGATGAACATCCCAGAAACCCACTGAGGCCAGATGCCAATAGGGCTTCGAACATAGAGACCATCCCCTCGTGTTCCATCCCTAGAACAGAGGCAAAGTAAACCTGAATGGTGTTGTTGATCAGTGCGGAGGCCATTTGTGATGGGTTGATAGGCGATGAAGACGCCGAAGGATAGATTTTTCTGCAAAAGTAAACACTGGAAGCAAGAGCTTGAGATAGCAATATAGTATATTTCACAAATTAAGGGTTAGAGTAATAGAAGCAATGTAATATAAGTAGGGAAAGTGAATCGAAAGATGAAACGACTCATGTTACCATGTGGATGTGACGTTTCGCATGATGACAACACGTGTCAATCATCCGATGGCACGATAAATATTTTGAAAAGATTTTCGAAATCATTTTGGAAAAGATTTGAATGAAAAACATAGAGTTTTAACAGCAAGGGGCAAAAAGTGAAAAACAAGCGCCATTTTATAACTTACGTCACAGCCTTGAAATTTGTTTCGATATATCAGCTGGGGTAGTACCAAATATGTTCTTTTGTAAGCATCAGCTGTGTATAAACGAGGTCTGAGAAGGTTCAGATCTCACGCATTCAGCTGACTCGGTGCTTATTAACCTGGATCTGATGTTCCCCCTAAGGCTGAGGTCCTCCCAAGTCTCAGCATTTACCAGATCTGAAAGATCTACGTTCCGCCTGAACAATAGACACAGATCTAAAAAAACGATAGCAGTTCAACCTGCAAAGTGTTAGCACACAGACAAATTAAGGCAATTCTAAGAGACCAAGAATGTTTCTAAAATGAGAAAACTTAGCGTCTGGCAGAGGATTAGTGAAGATGTCAGCTACTTGCTGGTCAGTCGACACATACTCCAATCCGACGTCCTTCTTGAGCACATGATCTCTTATGAAGTGATGCCTGATGTCGATATGCTTTGTTCTTGAGTGCAGCATAGGATTCTGGGTGATTTCGATGGCACTGGTGTTGTCACAGAGAATAGGAGCTTCAGAAGCATCAATTCCATAGTCTTTGAGCTGATGTTGAATCCATAAGATCTGAGCACAGCAGCTTCCATCCGCTAAGTACTCCGCTTCAGCTATTGACGTCTTCTTATTACTCAACCATGAAATCAATCGATATCCTAAGAATTGACAAGTCCCACTTGTGCTTCGCCGATCAATCCTGAATCCTGCATAGTCTGCATCACTGTAACCGATTAGTTGAAAGCTGGAGTCTTTGGGATACCAAAACCCACATTGGAAGTTCCTTTTAAAAAACTTTAAAATTCTTTTTACTGCAATGTAATGCGATTTTTTGGGCTCTGCTTGAAATCTAGCACACATACAGACAGCAAACATGATGTCTGGTCTGCTAGCAGTTAGGTAAAGCAGAGAGATAATAATACCACGATACAATGATACCTCTATGGCAGTTCCAGCTTCATCTTTTCTACAGAGATAATAATACCACGATAATAATACCGCTGCTGCTGAGCAATTATTCATGCCAAATTTCTTCAGCAGTTCTTTCGTGTATTTTGTTTGCTTAATGAAGATCCCATGGTAAATCTGTCTCACTTGTAATCCCATAAAGAACGTCAGCTCACCCATCATGCTCATCTCCAATTTATCCTGCATCAACTTATAGAACTTCTGGAACAATTTGGGGTTAGTTGACCAAAAAATAATATCATCAACATATATTTTGACTAAAAAAACATGATCAGATTTGACAAATTTAAACAATGTCTTATCAACGGTGCCTATTGTGAATTCATGCTCGAGAACAAAGTGAGACAGTGTATCACACCAAGCTCTGGGTGCTTGCTTCAACCCATATAGATCTTTATCCAGTTTGTAAACGTGATCTGGATATGTATGATTCACGAAGCCAGGAGGTTGTGCAACATACACTTCCTCTGTTAAGACATCATTAATAAATTCACTCTTAACATCCATTTGAAAGACTTTAAAATCTTTAAATGCAGCATAAGCAAGAAAAATGCGGATGGCTTCTAGTCTAACTACTGGTGCGAAGGTCTCATCAAAATATATGCCTTCCATTTGCCTAAATCCTTGTGCTACTAGTCTAGCTTTGTTTCCAGTTACTACGCCATCTTCATTCAGTTTATTCCTAAAGACCCATTTAGTACCTATTACTGAATGATTATTAGGTCTAGGTACAAGTTTCCATACATTGTTTCTCTTAAACTGATTTAGTTCTTCTTGCATTGCATCTATCCAACTTGGGTCTGCTAAGGCCTCTTCTATCAACTTGGGTTCTATATGCGAAATGAATGCTGAATCAAAGTGATCATGCATAAGCTGGCCTCGTGTGTGAACAGAAGAATGAATGTTACCTATGACCTGCTCAGGTGGATGATTTCTATTCCACCGCAGATCAGATCCGATTGGAGTACTCCTTGTTCAGGCTGGATAGTTGCATCTGGATTATCTGTCAGTAACTGATGGTTCGCGTTGCTAGCTTGTCCATTAGATTCCAGTTGTTGTGATTGTTGTTCCAGATTTGAACTCGATACCATTTGATAAGATGTATTAGCATCTAGTGCGTCAGATGTCGGTCTATGTACTATAGCCCCTGCTTTTCTACCATCTTGAGAATTGAGTGGTTGGTCTCCAGCATCTGGCACACTTGTTGAGATCGTCCTATTGGTCAACGTTAGTCAAATCATTGACTACTGGGTTACCTGTCAGATCTGCTTGTTCGTTCTCGTGAGGTATGTCCAGATCTTGTTGAGGATCAGCTGTATGTCTTTGTTGTGGCACGTCATCATCTAATTCATCAAGGCTGGATGATTCTAGACGTGTGCATAAATCATTAAGGCTCGCAGCTGAGTTGGATCTGAAACTTGTCTCATCAAAAACCACATGTACTGATTCTTCAACTGTCAGACTTCGATTGTTGAACACTCTGTAGCTTTTCTCACAGCTGAATATCCTAGAATAGACCTGCATCGGATTTGGCATCAAAGGTTGTTAGGTGCTTTTTACCGTTATTGTGAATGAAACTTCTGCACCCAAACACCCTAAAATACGAAATGTCGGGTTTCTTGCCACTCCAGATCTCATATGGGGTTTTGCCGTGCAACTTATTAATCATAGATCTGTTTTGAGTGTAGCAGGCTGTGTTAACTGCTTCTGCCCAGAATTTTTGTGAAATACCAGAATAAGAAATCATAGATCTAGCAGCTTCTTTTAAAGTACGATTTCTCCTCTCAACCAGCCCGTTCTATTGAGGAGTTCTAGCTGCAGAAAGCTCACACTTTATCCCAATGTCATCCAGATAAGGAGATAACTTTTGATTTAAAAACTGGGTACCACGATCACTTCTTATCCCGTTGACTGTACAAGATCTGTCATTTTGTAAACTTTTTAAAAGCCGAATTAGCTGGTCAGCGGTATCAGATTTTGAATTTAAAAACAGCACCCAAGTGAATTTTGTAAAATCATCTATAACAACTAGTGTGTAATTCATTCCCCCTAAGCTCGTTACGGGAATAGGATCAAATAGATCCATATGTAAAATCTCTAAGATTCGGAAAGAACATTTACCGCCTTTCTTTTTAAAAGTAGAACGATTTTGTTTACCAAGCTGACAAGCGGCACAGATCTTGTCCTTAGAAAAATTGATTTTGGGCATACCAGAAACCAGTTCATGCTGACTCAATTTGGCAAGTGTTTTGACGTTGAGATGATTCATTCGCTGATGCCACAGCCAGCTCTTGGAAGAGTCAGCTGCTAGGCATCTGTTCAGATCTTATTTGCTCTGACCAATTGATAATGTATGTATTCCCCGATGATTTGCCTACCAATACAGTCAGACCATCTGTACTCTGAACTGTGCAAGTGTGCTTTTGAAAGTTAACTGTGTAACCTTTTTCACATAGCCAACTTATACTAGTTAAATTATAGCACATATTTTCAACAACTAAAATATCAGATATTGAAATATTACCGTGGGTAAGCTTACCCTTACCCACAGTGTTACCATGTGAGTTATCGCCAAATATGATTTTTGCTCCTTTGTGAGGTGTCACATCTGATAGCAGCTTTGGGTCTCCTGTCATGTGACGTGCACAGCCGCTATCCAGGTACCATATGATTGACTCTTCTGCAGCTTTGTACCTATTACCCTGCAATCACGAAAACAGATTTTGGTACCCAATTTTACTTGGGTCCAGATCAGAATACCCCTTTCGGGACCCATACTTGAATTACCTTAACAGTTTTCCCAGTCTGAAAGTCCATAATGGTGTGTGCAGAATTATGATGAGATCTGTTGAGCTTTGGCTTAGTATGTGGACCATTCAGATCTCGTCAGGGCTGAACTTTTCTCCAAACAGATTTGACCTTCGTTGAATTCCACCTTGGATGGTGAGGAACAGACGACTTAGAGCCAGCTTTCACTTTCTCTTTAGCAAGTCTGTTCTTTAACCAGCTTGGCTTAGAATTCTCAGGTCTGATATATCCGATACCAACTTTGCCTTTTTGGTTCAGTTTCCCAGAGGTCTGGTCGTCATACTTTACCGACTCATATGTATTGTGTATCACACTGGCTTTGACAAAGTTCATCTTTTTGAACTTGTCATATACCAGATTTGAGTGAGCACTGGTCTCTCCGGAGCTGCTTTAACCAACATTGAAAGCCAAGCCAGATTTGTCATTTAATGGCTTTTGAATCTCATGAAGCTTGCTCAGAGAAACAGAACACTGAGTCCAAGAGCTCATCACCAGATTTAATTTTTCGTTCTCAGATGTGAGCTCACAGAACTTTAATCTCAAGATTCATTCTCAGCCTTCAGCTTACTTAACTCAATTTGTAAATTGTCAGTTTCCCCAATTTGAGCGGTACTTGGTTCTACTGAACTATTTTTCAAATCCATGTTTTCAGCTGTGACTTCCTCGAATTTATGAGAAAGCTTTCGATACTCTTGGACCATTTCATTCAGTGCATTGATTAGGTCCTCTCGTGTAAATTCAGTGTTTGAGAAATCGAATACCTCATCTTCCGTATATTGGTTGGCCATTAGACAATGGACTTCATCTTGACTATAGCTAGATGAGGAGCTACTGTGTGAGGATTGAGAATTTGAAATAGTGATTAATCGGATTTGTATAGGATTAGTCACGAGATTTATAATTTCGAATTTTCAGATTTCCAATTTCAGACTTTAGATTTTGGTGAAGTCTGGTTGATTATTTTCGGATTTCTCCTTGAGATGTTGTGCTTCGAGTTGTAAGCTTCTTTCGGGTGAAATATGTTTGAGAAAAGGAGTTGAATTGGTGAAATTGTGAATGAAATCTGATTCCCTAGCGTTTAGAAGTGAACGCCGTCGTTTTGGGTTAGATCTGAGTCCCTAGGCAATTGCGTGAGTGGTCGTGAAATTTTAGTGAAACGCTGTCGTTTTGGTGGAGTCTGGTGGAGTGAGAGATCTGCCAGGGAGAGAGAGATCTGATAGTTGAGTTTGGTGCTAGAAGCTATACGCCGTCGTTTCGCGATTTCAGATGTCTCGCTTGAAGATGGGATCTGGTTGGCGGAGTAAGCAGCTAGCGAGAGATCGGTTAGCGCTAGCGTGCTACATGAGCAGATGTCATGTTGGTCAATTGCTGAGTTTACTGCTGGTGTATTAGCGTGTTCAGATGAGAGATCTGTTTCAGTGGTGTTGAACGCTGGCGAAGGTACGTGTGTAGAGATATGATTCAGCGATGAGCGTTAGTTTTGTTTACGATGTCTAAAGTGCGACGTCGTTTCGTTAAGTGGTGTGTCGTCGTTTTGGCTAGTGAGCGCTTAGCGTGATTTGAATTGTGTGAGCGGAGGGATCTATTACATGTTACGTGGAGCATTCAGATGCCACCTGTACGATGTCGTTTGGTTTAGCGGGCGAGTGTTAGCATTAGCGGTATGAAATCTGATGGGTTTTAAGCGCTGTTCGAGGAATCTGTTTGGCACTAGGATTTGTTGCATGAATCTGTTTTCGGTGATTGACTTGTTCAGTAGCTTCTGAGTTTAGAATTTTAAATGCAAGTTTTTAGTTACACTTAGAATATTTTCAACCCGATATTTCTTATCCTCTTCTCTGTTGAAACCCTCGACCGACACTGTTCATTCGAACATTTCTCCGTTAGATTCCCATTGTTTCCCGCCTTTGTTTTGGATGATTTTGGTGGCACTGAACTCCCCTTGTTTAGCTCTTTCGATCGCTACCCATTTGAGGCTATGAATCGCCGTTGGAGAAGAAGTGCGAAGTTGCTGTGTCTTTGTGCCGTGAAGTCTGTAGTTCCTCTGTTGTTGTAAGCTTCTGGGTAAGCATATCTTGTTGATTTGAGCTCTGTTCTTATAGTTAATGCCTGCATGGGTGAATGGAACTTGAGTAGAGTTCTGGCCGTAGGTGTTAGAGTGTACAGGTTCAGATTTGAGCTGAGATATTAGATACCTTGTACAGATTTCAGCTTCCAGGGAGTCTCTGCCGTGTTGCCGATGCTGGAGAGATCTGAATTGCGCCATTTGGGGATTTCCGTGCTCTGTTCTTAATCTGTGAGGTAGAATTAAGCTGTGGAAGGTACGAATTGAGCAGCTCTAACAGCCTTAAGCATGAACATGGCTATAATTTGTTACCTGAAATCTGATTGAATTTCTGTTATGTTTTTACATGAAGCATGCCTGATTTATTGTATATGCTGTTTTGCGTAAACTGTGCATGTAGAAATCAGATATGAATTTCTTGGCATTCATGCATACATCTTGAGCCAGATTGATTGATTGATGACCTTGTTGATAGCCACGTTGTGACTGGCCGACAGATGTGTCGTGCCTGAAAAGTCCAACGCTATCATCGGAGTGGTGACTACTGTTGGGGATCCGGATCCGCCCCCCGGCTAGGCAGCGGAAGAACAAACAATGAAGGCCGGGAGACGATCAATACGAAAAATTCATAAACAAACTACGACATTCATAGGATGTTTAAGCGGATTACCTTGCTGGCACTTGTGCCTGGCTCCAACCGGTATTACAAGAATCCGACTCTTCTTGGTAGATTGCGGTAGATTATCGCCAATCCGGTCCACGACCAGAACCGAGACTCCTTCGTCAGGCTGCACTAGAAGC
>KV003244.1:84008-105864 GCA_001598015.1 Dorcoceras hygrometricum | reverse complement strand
ATGAGACCTGGTGGATTGCTACAGAGTTTGGAGGTGCCCCAATGGAATTGGGAGCACATCTCCATGGATTGTGACTCATCTACCTCGATCGAGTAAGGGATGCGATACTATTTGGGTGGTGATTGATAGACTTTCGAAGTCAGCCCATTTCATTCCCTATGATGTGAGGTGTTCCATGAAGAAAATGGCGAAACTGTACATCGACCATGTGGTTAGATTGCATGGAGTGCCTGTTTCGATAGTGTCTGACAGAGATCCAAGGTTAAATTCTCATTTTTGGAAGAGTATGCAAGCAGCGATGGGTTCAAGATTGGCTATGAGTACAGCCTATCACCCACAGACGGATGGTCAGTCTGAACGGACCATTCAGACTTTAGAAGATATGCTGCGTGCAGTTGTGATGGATTTCAGTGGTGGCTGGCAGGATTCGCTATCCTTGGTTGAGTTTTCGTATAATAACAGCTACCAGGTGACTATCGGGATGGCTCCGTTTGAAGCATTGTATGGTCGTAAGTGCAGATCTCCGATCTGTTGGGAAGAAGTTTGTGAGAGACAGCTTTCTACCCCTGAGTTTGTGCAGCACATGAAGGATCAGGTTGATTTGATTCGGAGTAGAATGAAAGCTGCTCAAGACCATTTCTCCAGCTATGCTAACAGAAGACGCAGACCTTTGGAGTTTGAGGTTGGCGATCGAGTATTTCTCAAAGTTTCTTTTTCAAGAGCGTTATGCGATTCAGATTTAAAGACAAATTAGCTCCTAGATTCGTTGGTCCCTTCGAGATTGTTGAGCGGATTGGACATTTGGCTTATATATTGCAGCTGCCTGATGAGTTAGCAGCGATACATGACGTTTTTCATGTGTCAATGTTGAGGAAATATGAGCCAGATCCATCCCATGTGTTGGAAACCGACGAAGTTGAGCTGGATTCTGCCTTGAGCTATGTAGAATATCCAGTGCAGATTCTGGATAGGAAGGAGAAGCAGCTGAGGAACAAGATAATTCCGTTGGTGATGGTCCAATGGAGTAAGCATGGCCGAGAAGAAGCTACATGGGAGGTTGAGGAGGAGATGAGACAAGATTGGCCTCATCTGTTTGAGCACTGATAGTGTAAATTCCAGGTAATTTCTAAGCTTTGATTCGAGCTTGTTTAGATGTTTGTGTTTGATTTGAATGTCTGATTGATTTTCTTACCTGTGTTTGCCTTTGATTTCGAGGACGAAATCTCTTAAGGTGGGGAGAATGTGAGGATTGAGAATTTGAAATAGTGATTAATCGTATTTGTATAGGATTAATCACGAGATTTTATAATTTCGAGTTTTTCACGATTTCAGACATTAGATTTTGGTGAAGTCTGGTTGATGATTTTCGGATTTCTCCTTAAGATGTTGTTCTTCGAGTTGTAAGCGTCTTTCGGGTGAAATATGTTTGAGAAATGGAGTTGAATTGGTGAAATTGTGAATGAAATCTGATTCCCTAGCGTTTAGAAGTGAACACCGTCGTTTTGGGTGAGATCTGAGTCCCTGGGCGTTTGCGTGAGTGGTCGTGAAATTTTAATGAAACGCTGTCGTTTTGGTGGAGTCCGGTGGAGTGAGAGATCTGCCAGGGAGAGAGAGATCTGATAGTTGAGTTTGGAGCTAGAAGCTATACGCCGTCGTTTCGCGATTTCAGATGTCTCCCTTGAAGATGGGATCTGGTTGGCGGAGTAAGTAGACGTCAACGTGGGTCAACGCTATTGGAGAGTAGCGAGAGATCGGTTAGCGCTAGCGTGTGACATGAGCAGATGTCATGTTGGTCAATTGCGGAGTTGACTGCTGGTTTATTAACGTGTTCAGATGAGAGATCTGTTTCAGTGGTGTTGAACGCTGGCGAAGGTACGTGTGTAGAGATCTGATTCAGCGATAAGCGTTAGTTTTGTTTCAGATGTCTCAAGTGCGACGTCGTTTCGTTAAGTGGTGCATCATCGTTTTGGCTAGTCTCTTAGCGTGATTTGAATTGTGTGAGCAAAGGGATCTGTTACATGTTACGTGGAGCGTTCAGATGCCACCTGTATGATGTCGTTTGGTTTAGCACGCGAGTGTTAGCATTAGCACTATGAAATCTGATGGGTTTTAAGCGCTGTTCGAGTAATCTGTTTGGAGCTAGGATTTGTTGCAGGAATCTGTTTTCGTCGGTGATTGACTTGTTCAGTAGCTTCTGAGTTTAGGATTTTTAATGCAAGTGTTGAGTTACACTTAGAATATTTTCAACTCGATATTTCTTATCCTCTTCTCTGTTGAAACCCTCGACCGACACTGTTCATTCTAACATTTCTCCGTTAGATTCCCATCGTTTCCAGCCTTTGTTTTGGACGATTTTGGTGGCGCTAAACTCCCCTTGTTTAGCTCTTTCGATCGCTACCCATTTGAGGCTCTGAATTGCCGCTGGAGAAGAAGTGCGAAGTTGCTGTGTCTTCGTGCCCTGAAGTCTGTAGTTCCTCTGTTGTTGTAAGCTTCTGGGTAAGCATCTCTTGTTGATTTGAGCTATGTTCTTATAGTTAATGCCTGCGTGGGTGAATGGAACTTGAGTAGAGTTCTGGCCATAGGTGTTAGAGTGTACAGGTTCAGATTTGAGCTGAGATATTAGATACCTTGTACAGATTTCAGCTTCCAGGGAGTCTCTGCCGTGTTGCCGACGCCGGAGAGATCTGAATTGTGCCATTTGGGTATTTCCGTGCTCTGTTCTTAATCTGTGAGGTAGAATTAAGCTGTGGAAGGTACGAATTGAGCAGGTCTAACAACCTTGAGCATGAACATGGCTATAATTCGTGAAATGAAATCTTATTGAATTCCTGTTATGTATTTACGTGAAGCATGCTTGATTGATTGTATATGCTGTTTTGCGTAAACTGTGCATGTAGAAATCAGATATGAATTTCTTGGCATTCATGCATACATCTTGAGCCAGATTGATTGATTGATGACCTGATTGATAGCCACGTTGTGACTGGCCGACAGATGTGTCGTGCCTGAAAAGTCCAACGCTATCATCGAAGTGGTGACAACCGGATTCGAGTGTCTACCACCGAGCTGTGATGGGCTGACAGGCTCTGAAGTCACAGACCGATGATTTCCCCGGTTGATACACCATGCGGGTATTGAGGCTGATTGAGATGATTTTCCAGTTGATACACTGGTCTAGCCATCCGATCCTTGATAGCCCTCATGCATTGCATAGCATCGATTATAGCATGTTGCATGATTAGCTGTTTTGATGTCTATTCGTACTGAGGCTTGACCTCGTATTTCTTTTCCTGCTTTTGTGTTGTTTGGGTCTGCGTTGCCCATTTGCAGGATCTTCAGGTAACCAGGCTGGACCGAGTGGAGCGCCAGCTGGTCGATCCCCTTATCCTTGAGTCCCAGTTTATTTTATTATGTATTGAACCGGGGGATGCCCCATGTTTTTATGTATTGGGGATCTATTTCTGGTTTGAGTTATTGATGTTACCTGTATTGTATGAGTTTGAGTTAACTCATATTTTGAGTATTGATATTTTGAATGTATATTTTGTGTTAAGGCCCATTTTATTTGAAAAAAAAAAATTTTAAGCCCGATTTTACGCTTCCGTGATTATGTTCTTAATTGTGCTATATTCTCTGTTTATTAGCACGGGGCCTGACATACTGTATGAGGAATCGAAATCTGAGTCCGTCCAGTTTTTGTTGCTTTCTTCTGCAACAAGTACATTACGATCATTCTTTCTAGTTGGCCTTTTGTCAGATATGGTTCTCCTCCTTTCCATGGATCTCCTATCATCCTTCTTGAATCGGTCCTCCTTCTTGCTTTCATCCTTCTTTGGCCTGTTGCTGTTGCTTTCTTCTGCAACAAGTACATTACGATCATTCTTTCTAGTTGGCCTTTTGTCAGATATGGTTCTCCTCCTTTCCATGGATCTCCTATCATCCTTCTTGAATCGGTCCTCCTTCTTGCTTTCATCCTTCTTTGGCCTGTTGCAATCTGCTGCAAAGTTCCCTGGACGACCACAATTAAAACAATTCATATCAGTCGAAGTATTTTCAGATTTGTGTGCATTATTATAAGAGAAGGAAGGGTTGTAGGATTTTCTCAAGTATTTCCCAAACTTCTTTACGAAAAGGGCCATCGCGTCATTGTTTAGTTGTTCGGCAGATTTGCTCGGTGAGCACTGTTCAGATTTCGTTGCCGCTAAAGCTTTAGTTGGTTGAGATGTCGATGGTCCTGCTTCAGATATGGTTTCTAACTCAATCTCATACGCCTTTAGGTTCGCAAACAGATCATGAAGCTCCAACTTGTTTAGGTCCTTAGGCTCCCTCATGGCCATAGTCTTCACGTCCCACTGCTTGGGTAATGCTCTCATCACTTTGTGTATTCTTTTCCCAGACTTGTTAGATCGATCACCACAGCACTGAAGCGCTCATAAAATTCATGGTTTCGCCCTCTCGCATCTTCATTGACTCATACTTCTACTGGGCCACCGTTATTTTGTTCTCCTTCGTTTCTTCATTGCCCTCGCAGATCTGAACCAGCTTCTCCCAAATCTCCTTTGTTGTAGCACAGTGTTTGATTTTGCTGAACATGTTCTTGTCCAGCGTCTTGTACAATATATCCCTAGCCACATTATCCAAGTTCGATTTCTTCTTTTCCTCAATAGTGTATTCATATCTTTTCTTTTCTATCCACTCCGCTGCACCATCAGTAATGGCTATAACAGTGTTGGCCTTCATTATCTTTATGGAACCATCTGTAATGATAGACCACATATCATCATCTTGCGCGGCCAAGTGAGCTTTCATCCAAATCTTCCAGTCGTCATATTCCTCCGTGGAAAACATAGGAATTTTGTTGTGAGATATTGCCACATTGAAAAGTATAAAGCGCAAAAGATAAACTGTTCAATAACTGAGATAACGCGCGCTCTGATACCAATTTATAGGATCAATTAGGATCGAAAACATGCCTAGGAGTTCATAAGGGGGGGTTGAATTAACTCCTTGGATTTTTATTTTTCGAAACCTTAAAAACGATTTTACAAGCGCCTAGCTTAACTCGGATCTGTGTTACCAGAGCTGATGTATCTCAGTTCAAAATCTGATTTCTCGACTAACAAAAATATTTGCGGAAATAAGTCGATTGATCAGTGAACAGTATAAGTAAATAAATGCGATAAGTAAAAGTATAAGGATCAGAGATTTGTTTCTGGAAGTTCGGATATCAAATCCTCCGTCTCCCATTCTTCCTTTGCAGGAAGGTTCCACTAGAAGACTTTGATGTGTACAGACTCTGTAGACACCCAATCACCGAGCCTTGCTCCAAGTGAACTTCTAGCAATCACCAAGTACAAGCAGACGACACTACGGAATTACAAACAACTTGATTTTTTGAATTGCTTAACACAGCAAGTTCGTTACAGACTCAATCTAAATAATACGATGAATACAGTATTTTGAGTGCTGTAAATATCTCGAAGATAAACAATTAAGAACACTGGAATGTTCATCGAGATTTAGACAACTGGGACTTTGAATATCTTTAAGCTTGGATTATCCCAGAGGTTCAGAGCTTGAGAGTGTAAGATGAAATCCAGCTAGAGTTTTAATTATTTTCATAAATTTTTCTCTGTTTGAAGTCTTCATCTATTTATACTCTCCAATATCAACGGTCAGTAGATGCGAATCTCTTCATCGAATCTCCATTAGTGCTCTGTAAAAGGTAAACCGCGCTGTCATAGCTTGATTTTCTTGTTTACCAAACCGGGTAACCAGCGTATCAATCATTCTGCATAATGCGCGACTAACTCAAGATAGCTTTGATCTTGTTTCCTTAATTCAATTTTGACCGTTTTAAATCTTCTCAAGTTAACTGATAACGTCTGAACAAATTGAAGCTCTCATCTGTTGTAGTACTGAAATCTGAGTACTGCTCTGTTTCTCTTTATGAATATCTACTCTCCTTACACGTAGAGTTATCACATCTGAGATATCCCCATTTGTACTTTTAACACTGTCAGATCTTAATATTTTCCTGCTCTACTGACTCTATCAAGTCTAAATTCTGAAGAACCATGTGCAGTCTATTCACATCTGATATGCATAAACTCAAATCTGAAATGTACTTACTGAAGAAATATACCCGGATCTGTCACTGTAGCCTCTGAATCAAATCTGAATACCCTCAAATCTAAATTCCGAACCCATTAACTGAAATAATCCTGAATACTTGATTCTGATAGGCTTGATAACTGAAATTTGAATCTCTATAGTTCTGAATGATTAAATCTGAGTCTCTAAAGCAAAATATCCAACCCGATAACTGAAATCTGAGACAACTGTTTCCAAAGCTTTCGGATCTGAAAATTCTTACTGTTAACCATGACCGTCCAGATCTTATTACTAAGATTCAGTTCTTGTCTTGTGTTTGTTATCACCAAAACTTATACATTTTATCTTAACACATGAGCTGAAGCTGAAGACTCGAGCTGGACAGTTAGAGGATTACACATTCACATCTGATGGGTGTTTGAGGTTTCGTGGCAGGTTGGTAGTGCCAAATCTGATTGATTTGAAGGAGGAGATCTTGAGAGAAGCACACTGTAGTAGACACAGTGTCCATCCTGGTGCAAGGAAGATTGTACCATGCCTAGAAGCCACTCTACTGGTGGGAAGGTTTGAAGAGTGATGTTGCTGATTTTGTTACCCGTTGTCTGAATTTTCAGCAAGTTAAGGCAGAAAGGATGAGACCTGATGGTTTGTTTCAGAGTTTAGAGGTGCCTCAATGGAATTGGGAGCACATAGCTATGGATTTTGTGACCCATTTGCCTCGTTCCAGTAGATGTTGTGATGATATTTGGGTTGTTATAGATAGAATTTCAAAGTCTGCTCACTTCATTCCCTACAGTATGACACATTCTTTGAAGAAAATGGCAAAATTGTATATAGATTTTGTGGTGCGTTTGCATGATGTGCTTGTTTCCATTGTTTCAGATCGGGATCCGAGGTTTACTTCCAGATTTTGGAAGAGTTTGCAAGCAGCTTTAGGCACTAGATTGGATATAAGTACAGCTTATCATCCCCAAACCGATGGCCAATCCGAGAGGACTATCCAAACTTTGGAGGATATGTCGAGAGCTGTTGTTATGGATTTCGGTGGTAGCTGGCAAGATTCGCTGTCTTTGGTTGAGTTTTCCTATAATAACAGCTACCATGTGACAATTGGAATGGCACCATTCGAAGCATTGTATGGTAGGAAGTGCAGATTGCCGATCCGTTGGGAAGAAGTAGGGGAGAAATAACTATCTTCTCCAGAATTTGTGCAGCAGATGAGAGATCAAGTATATCTGATTATACAACATATGAAAGCTGCACAGGATCGCCAAGTCAGTTATGCGAACCGTAGGCGTAGGCCTCTAGAGTTTCAGGTTGGTGATAGAGTTTTCTTAAAAGTTTCTCCTTTTAAAAGTGTATTGAGATTTGGTCTCAAGGGTAAAGTAGCTCCTCGTTATGTTGGACCTTATGAAACTATGGAGAGGATCGGTTCTATGGCTTATTGTTTGTTGTTGCCATCAGATCTGTCCTCATTACATGATGTGTTTCATGTGTCTATGCTGAGGAAATATGAGCCAGATCCTTCTCATGTGTTGCGAACTGACGAGGTGGAGATTGATCGAACTTTGAGCTATGTTGAATATCCCTTGCAGATTTTGGACAGTTTAGAGAAACAGATTAGGAACAAGACCATTCCTTTGGTGATGGTCCAGTGGAGCAAACATGGGAGAGAAGAAGCTACATGGGAGTTGGAGGAGAAAATGCAACGTGAATGACCTCATCTGTTTGAGTAGATTTTGCATTAACTCCAGTAGCTATTTTGCTTGTTGTTTTGCCCAGTTATCTTGAATTCTTGGTAATAGCCTCTTGTTGTGTGCTAGATTGCTGCTGGTTTTTTGTGCGCAGCCTGATTTTCCAGTGTTGGTTGTTTTGTTGAAGTTTTGCTCAGTTCTGGAGTTGTTGTTTGATTTCGAGGACGAAATCTTGTTTTACTGGGGGAGTAATGTGAGACCCGAAAGATTTGTGGATTAATTAAGTTAATTAATCAGGTTTTGTACAGACAAGATCTGGCGTGAACAGATCTGGGATGGACCAGCTTTGGGTTGGTATGCTTGGTGGACGTATCGGGTTTTGATATTTGTGTATTGGAAATAGTTCTGGACAATTGTGGGGTTCTGCGGGGTAGTAGTCATATTTCGGAGTCGAGAAGTGCTGGTTGGTGACTTCGGCTTTGTGCTGGTTGATGGCAATCAAGGCTAGAGGTCAAATTTGGTTGTCGCAAAGTATTCGGAGTACGCTGGTTGAATATCCTACGCGGGTAGAGAAACGTTGTCGTTTTGGGGAAACCAGATTTGAGATGCGTAAGTAGTTAGTGCTGTATGAATCGGCCTGGCTCGAGGGTTGGTGTAGACCGGTTTTGGGTTATCTAGACCAGAAGGAAGTGCGACGCCATTTTGGGTATTAGTGACCGCTGGTTTGTACTTGTGTGAGATCTGGTCATTCAGATCTGGATTGCGATGCGACGCCGTTTAGTGATAGCAGATTTGGTGATAGCGGGATGACGTGTATCAGTTGGAATAGTGGACTTCTGTGCGACGTCGTTTTGAAGGAAATTCAAATCTGTTTTATCGTAAGGTTCAGATCTGAAGTGGTACTCAGATCTGAGTGGTTATCAACTTTGAACCTATGTTGTCGGTGGCTACTGTTCATCATATTTGGGAGACTTAAGTTGTATATATAGAGGACTTTGACTATGGTCTCGCCATTATTTCCCGACACTTAGAAATATTTCTCGTAAGCTTACTCTGTCGCGATACCTTAGCTACTGTTCACCGGAACTTATCTTCTCTGATTCTCGGCGGTATACGGCGCAGCTTGGAGCAAGGGTGGTAGCGTTGGACTCATCTTGCCAAGACCGTTCTTTCTATACCTCTTTCGAAGACTTGGGTTTAGCTTGGAGAGGATCGCGAAGGAAGCTACCTTGTGTAGTCTGTTAGCATTTGAGCAGATTTGTTCTTCTGTCCGGTAACGTTTCGAGTAAGTGTTAGAACCTACCTTATGTTCCGTTTAGAGCTATTTGTTGTGCTAGAAGGGTAGGACAGAGCTGGTTGAGCTCGTAGCTCCCAGTTAGAGTTTTCTTGTTTTGGCGTCCCTGAGCTAGTTGTTGTTATTGGCTTATCAGGTTTCAGATCTGTGTGCTCGGGACCTCGATTGTAGTAAGTATAGCTCAGAAGTGAAGGTACATATGTGAGCTTTTAATTACAGCTTTGAGATGGACTTGTGTATAAATGTGTTGTGTTGTTATGTTGAGCAGTGTGTATGCGGTGATTCCTGTGATGTTGCTTGCATCTGTTTGTGTATGTTATCTTGAATGCTGTTATTTTGCATACACGCATGTCATGTTGTGCTGCTCATTCCTTTGCGAGCCTTTGTTAACAGTCTGCTGTGAGCTCCTCTGATCTGTTGTTGTTTTCTTTGATCTGATCCTTGTTGACAAGATGCGTGTGATTGAGCGCTTGGGTAACTCCAAATTCTCTCACATGTGATATGACCTTTCAGTTCTAGCTGGTACTGGTATTCCATGTGATTGAGCGCATGGGCAGCTCCCATTTCTCTCACATGAGTTACGGCCATTCCTGATCTGTTTGTGTTGGTACCATGTATGATCGAGCGCGTGGGTAGCTCCCATTCTCTCATACATCGGGTGATCATTCCTGTTTTGTTGACCAGATGTGTTCAGTTATCTTGGATCCATTTGAGCTCTCTGTTCTCATGCATCGCATAGAATTTATATCTTGCTCTATCTGCATGTTGTTTTATGTTTCTCTCCGTACTAGGGTTTGACCCCTGTCCCTCAGGGGCTGGATTGTTTGTTTGCCTGTGTGTTGTTCAGGTTATCCAGGTTTCTCAGCTGTTCGTGGATATGGCTAGCTGGAGGTGCCCCGAGAGGTGCATAGAGTGTCCCAGTTATGTATATTATTTATATTAGGTAGCAGAGCAGTCTCCGAGGAATACCCCGTGATGATGTAATGTTTTATTGCTGATTTGGGATGTACCCTGTTAGGGAGTCTCTCTATGCTTGTCTTTGTTATTGTATCTGCTGTTGTTGGTTTTCAATTGTATTAAAACCAATATTTTGAGTATCGATGTATTTTTAAATTATGTTTTCTAAGTCAGGCCAAAGAGAAAAATTTTAGCCACTTTTAAATGCTTCCGCAGTTGTATTTTGCTTGGTTAATCTCTGTATTTTGCATCGGTCATGACACCACAAAACCACCAGAACCTGCAGGCAAGGCCAAGACTGGAGTTGTAGTCAACTTTTCCTTTCGCAATGAAAAATGGACTCACACTTCTCCGTCCAAATGAACCTATGATCCTTTTGAGTCAACTAAGTCATAGGTTTGGATATCTTAGAGAATTCGTTGGTAAACCATCTATAATAGCCAGCCAATCCCAAGAAACTACAAATATCAGACACATTCCTGGGTCGCGTCAAGTTTACCACAGCCTTGCTGTGATCCACTGATATGCCCTGAGACGAAACAACATGACCCAGAAAAACAAATCTGGCCAACAAAAACTCACACGTAGAAAATTTGGCATATAGTTGTGAGTCTCGAAGAGTCTGCAGGACTAATCTCAAGTGCTCCTTTTGTTCCCTCTTGGTCCTCGAGTAAACCAAAATATCATCGATGAACACAAACATAGACTGGTCTAAAACTCTCGAAAGACCCTATTCATCAAATCCATAAAAACAGCATAAGCATTCTTCAGACCAAAAAGCATGAAAAGGAAATCATAGTGTCCATACATGTCCGAAAATTATTCTTAGATACTTCCTCGTCGCGGATTCTCTACTAATGGTAGTCGGAATGAAGATAAATATTAGAGTACACCGTTGTACCTTACAGCTGGTCAAACAAGCCATCGATCCTTGTGTTAGAGTAGGTTCCCAACTAGCCAACTGTTGGTAGTGGGCTTTGTTGACTCTATTTTAAAACGATCTTTATTCATTTAGATTTATATTTTACATGGAATTATTTATTTTTGCTATTATTGCATAAAATTTTTGGATAAAGACCTTGAGTGTACTATAGCGTATACAAGAACTCGAATAGAATAGAAAAGATCAGTGCTTCGACTAAGATCAAATCAGATAAAAGGTAATAAGCTAAGAACCAATATTAGTTTGGTAGAACAATTCAGATCAGAGCATGGTATTCAGATAAATACGAGTACAGCTCAATCGTAGCTCAGAATAGTTCAGAAACTTATATCAATTCAATTCAGAATCGTAGATCAGCCCAGACCGTTGTAATCAGATTAGAGCTAAAGAGATCATAATGAAGCTCCGAAGTAGAACGAACAGTTTAGAGCAAGGTAATATTAGAGAATAGTTCAGGTCTCGCATACATATTTCAGCTTAGAGCTTATCAGTTTTCAGATCAGAGCTTCAGATTGACAAGTCATCTTCAGACCCTGTCCATATCTGATTAAGAGACAAATTCGACGAGCATTTATGAGTATCAGAATCAGTATGGTATAATGAACAGAGAGACTTGATAAATTCGAAGGTTTCCATTTTGGTTAAAAAGAAAATGGGTTCTGCAGAGAAAGTCAATCCTCAGAAGCATTAAATGAAGCATTTATCGCAACATACCTTTGTCCTGGTTGAAAAAGGTTTGTATCTACTGGCTCATTTAATGACCGTTGGAGAAAGAAGAGTATAAATAGATGACAAGCTACTGGATGAAGGCTACATGAAATATACGAAGTGACACACGATACACATACTTGATATATATTCGATATGAAAATTTATTGTGTCGTGTTTTCTCACTTGTAAAAACACTCTATAGTTTGTTCTTTCTTTTGTAAATCAGAAACAGAGTGTGTAAGAGCGTGCTAAGCGTAAGCAGCTCAGAGCTCATATTGTATTTACTTTACAGATTGAGAGTCTAAATTAGTTTGGTGTTTGCTAGGAGTTCAAGAAGTTGCAGCTGGTGTGATCGGGTTGTTACAAAAACTGTAATAATCAAAGTCTTTTAGTGGAATCCTTCCTGAACAAGGAAAAAGGGGAGACGTAGGAATTTTAGCTCCGAACTTCCATAAATAAACTCTCGTGCCTTATCTTGTTATTGCTTTAAGTTTATAGTCGATTCACTGTATAATCGAGTTATTTCCGCACAATTATTTTGTTACTCGAGAGGACAGATTACTAACTCACTGATCTGGTAACTCAGCTCTGAGTTAAGCCAAAGGATTGATCTAAAATCCTGAGCTTATATTGTAACTCTTTTGATCCAAACAGATAGCTATCATGAAACACATCTAACAGTAACTGTGCATTCTAAATGAGTTCCTAGTCGTTGTACAGTCCAAGACAAGGATAAGGGCCACTTCAGCTTGAGACTAGTATATGCGATGCAAAGTACCACATTTCATTGGTAGGGAACATGGACATGTTCTGAGCATGCATGATGGATAGTGACCCGGTGATCTATCGAACTACCCTCGTTTGGACATTACAAATGGTTATCATTTGTTCAATGGATTAAGTTTGAGGTCTTGGTTGTATAGATTAGTACTTATTACTCGAAAAATCATTGATACTCTACATAATAGTCACCTCACTTTGACTCGTTTACCGACTCCATGAGGGTCATCAGGTGGCAAGGTTGGGTGAGGTCACGACGCATGTAGGAGTCGATGATTTGTTGTCTAGGATTCACCAGTCGCCTGCATGCATGGATATCCTATGCTATCAGAGGAAATAATAGTGTGACAAATCTCTGGCAAAAATACTAGATGTGCTTTAGTGGGTCGGCTACTTAGCTTAGACGGACCTATTAGCACATGTCATGTCACTATGATCTCCAAGATATGGCTATGAATCTCTAGCAACTCTTGATTTACCAATGGTTGTTGAATCGATCGGGATACTTGAGATTAAAGGATTGTACAGTATGCTAACCATGATCATATAGTTTGCAGGCACTATCAGCGATACCTAGGGGATCATAGATCGATTTTTCTAGAATATTTACCATGGCGCAATGGGTAAATCCGAAAATGTGTTTAAGGAGTGACAAAGAGTTTTGAGCCAATGGCTAGCTATATCCCTGAACCATTAAGAGTCAAACAAATACTGGTTCCCCATTCCTGTATAGATATGGAATTCAAGGTGTTGATTCAATCGGGAGCATGACTTCAAAAATAGGTTGCGAGCGTATGACTTCCATTTAAGCTACTAGAGTGGAACTGCTATTTTTAGATTCAGTGGCCCGAAAATTTGTTTTTGCATCATAATGTATAGTCTTGGAAACTGGTCACATCGGTCTGAAAAGTTTTTTTGCATCTTAATGTATAGTCTTGGAAACTGGTCACATCGATCCAATCTGATAGTCGATTGGGATTATGATGAAACACAATGATGGATTCGAAGCTTGTTGGATCGGGCTTTGGGCTTGCCTTGGGCCCATCAACCTAGTTTTGGACCTAGATCGATGATTGGAAACCAAGGATTGCATAGCTCTCGGTTATCGATCATCCCCTATGTAATATATATATTTGATATATATATATTGTTTAATCCACAAATATGTTAAATATGATTTAAAATTAATGAGACTAAATTTCAAAAATAAAATCCCTAATTTTAAATATTTTAAAATTTATATCAAGATTAAAGGTTCATGATTAAATTGAAAAACTTAGTTTAATGATAATTATGAAGTAATGTGACAAAACGTGATCTAAGAGAGCCCTTCATAAACCGACTTAAAAATGGTTTGTACCGGCTTAGCTCTCTGAAGGGCGTTGCTTTGTCTTAGGAATTTGGGTTGTGAATGGGCCTTAGCTCCTCTAATGACCTGGAAACACTCTTAGAGAGTGTTAGTCCATAGCTTATAAATTGATCATAAAAGAAAAGATTATTCAATAAGATAATGAATCTAAGGAACTTTAAATATTGTTTAAATTTCTTACCTTCTGCAGGCCCAGTGCTCTAAAATCAGAGATTAAACAAACAAAACACGGAATCTTAAAAGTGAACAATTTTTTTATTTTTGGCCTGACTGAAAGTTATAACTTAGAAATACGCGAATACACAAATTAATGAGTTTTATAATGAAACTAGTATCAAGCATACCGCTATGAACATACAACAATTACAAGTATTCCAATTAAACGCCGCACAGAATCTGAAATACAATAGCAACACGAGGCATTCCCCGATGGCATACTCAAAGACGCTAAATAATAATTATATAAATAGCTGGGACACTCTATAAGCCTCTCGGGGCACAACTAGCTGACGCACCTCCTAGGCCAGCCGAAGGGCCGGGAAAACTTGAATGGCACACAAACAACCAAACAGCCCCGGAGGGACATGGTTCAATCCACAGTACAGAGAGCAGCATAACACCAAAGAGATAGCACAAATATAAATGCGATGCAATGCATGATACAGGAGAAGAACAAAGGAGCTCAAAGGAACAACTCAACAGATGGCGATCAAAAAAGCATGATCCCGATGCTACACAGCAGCTAACGAGCTGGAAGCATGAGTAGATGAGATCACTGAGCTCACGGAAGCAAAAGCTCTGCTCGAATCAACAATAGCAACAACGGTTAGCAAGGGTTATGAGCTCAACATGAAATGCAGGTATTCAGGAATAACAGATTGCAATATACAACAGAGAACATAGGCAAGCAATAGCATAACACGGTACTCACAAACACTGCACAGCAGACCAGCACGCATGCAAATATATCCATGCCTATCTCAAAGCTGTAACATAAGCTCACAACCGTACCTTAACTCCTGAGCAAGAAATACCTCAACAGATCGCACGAGACAGAGCACCAACAGCACGCACACGTCTACTGCTCCTCCAGATCTCGAAGAATCTCAACAGAAACTACCTGAACACTACTAAGCTATAACCTTCTTGGTGACACAACATCAGATCAGGGACAACTACAATAGAACAGAGCTGGGAGCTACCAGCTCACCCAGCTCGAACCTACACTCCCAAACACGAAAAGTGGCTCTAAAAAAAACACAAAACAAGATCTAACATTTACCCAAGAGAGCTATTGGAACTGGGGAACTAACTAACCGAAATTCGCAAAATATCTGAACACTTCAACTCCGTCGCACTCACTCTTCTAGCCAACCGAAGTCTCTAAAGTGGTACAGAAGTAACTGTCTTGAAGAGAGAAACATAGCACCACCAGCCTTGCTTTAAACTGCGACGTCAATCGATGACGAACGGAGGAGATAAGGTTCGATGAACAGCAAGGGTTTGAGGAAAATATATGTCGGCAGCACTCTGCTGAGGAAGGGATATGAGGTCCAAAAATATCTAAGTGTTGGAAAATGGATAAGGTGTACACTGTCAAAGTCAACATTTATACTTAAATCCCATGATCTAATACAATTCCACCGACCAGCTCGGGTCCAAGATGATACCAGCCCAGTCATAAACCAGCACGCTGCCTTACCCAGCTAACGCACTCACCAGCTCAGACTCGCTAGTCAGATCACAATTACCAGATTAAACTTCCCAAATAGATTACACTAACTGCTCAACTCACTATCCTCAAACAACTCAAGCACCCAGCTTAGAAGAGCTAGACCAGCTCACGCATACAAACCAGTTTTCACCTAAGCTGGTGACCACAAGTAGCCCTCGGCAAATCTGATCCTAAAAACAACTCTCGTCTGGTTTGGATTGCAAAAAGCTACCACCTAAGCTGGAAAACAATGAACCTCATTGGCTTAAGCTGAAGATAGCAATCAGCACGGGCCTAAGCTGGTACTCCTAACAATGCAGCACAACTCACAAAATCTGTACATCCATCTCATGACACCCACAACATCCCTAAGCTGAATCCAACTACTGTACCAGCTCGCATCTGCTACACAACGATGTTTCTCCCTAAGCTGCTCACCCTAAGATGATTTCCCCAGAACCAACTCGCGGCGACATCCAGCTATACAACCAACTGGACAATTCAGCTCAGGACGATCTCTCACAGATCAGCATACACTCAACGAAGCATATCAGCTCAGATATGTTACACACACAGACCAGCTTGCGCTCCATAAAGCATATCAGCTCGGGGTTGATCCATCCTAGATTAGCTCGCACCTGATCTGGTCTGTCCTAAAATCGATTAACAAGCTCAATTAATCCTATAATATTCTAGGTCTCACATTTCTCCCCCACTAAAACAGGATTTCGTCCTCGAAATTGAACCAATATTATCAAAACTCATCTACAACAACGGAGAACCAATACTGAAGCACACCTTGTACAGAACCACACGCAGTAACGTGAAAGCTCGCAGACGGGTACTAACCAAGAGTTCAAGATATCACAACAAGCGGCAGGAAACATACAAGCTACAAGAGTTAATAAGATGCATACTCAAACAAATTAGGCCACTCTCGTTGCATATTTTCCTCCAACATCCACGTAGCCTCTTCTCTCCCATGCTTGCTCCACTAGACATCACTAAAGGAATGGTCTTGTTCCTGAGTTGTTTCTCCTTTCTGTCCAAAATCTGCAAGGGATACTCAACGTAGCTAAGCGTTCTATCCAATGTTACCTCATCGTTTGCAGCACATGAGAAGGGTCTGGCTCATACTTCCTCAACATAGACACATGAAAAACATCATGTAGTGAGGACAGCTCGGGCGGCAACAGCAAACGATAAGCTAAGGGGCCGATCCTCTCAACAATTTCATATCAGGTCCAACATAACGAGGTGCTTGCATTCCCTTGAGCCCAAACCGCATAACACTTCTGAACGGAGAAACCTTAAAGAAAACTCTATCATTGACCTGAAACTAAAGTCCTACGACTTTTGTACGCATATCTGTCTTGGCGATCTTGAGCTGCCTTCATATGTTGGCGAATTAGATCGACCTGGTCTCTCATCTGTTGCACAAATTCAGGCGAAGATAGCAATTTCTCCCCCACTTATTCCCAACAAGTCGGCCGATCTGCACTTCCTACCGTAAAATGCTTCAAACGGTGCCATCCCAATAGTTTCTTGGTTGCCGTTGTTGTACAAAAATTCCACCAACAACAAGGAATCCTGCCAGCTACCGCTGAAATCCATCACCATAGCTCACAGCATATATCCTCTAAATTCTGAATAGTTCTCTCGGACTGGCCATCGGTCTGAGGATGATAAGTTGTACTCATAGACAATCTAGAGCCTAGAGCTGCTTGCAGGCTCTTCCAAAATATGGAAGTAAATCTTGGATCCCTGTCTAAAACTATTGACACCGGTACTCCATGCAAACGAACCACAAATCGATGTATAGCTTTGCCATTTTCTTCAAAGAGCACGTCATACTATAGGGAATGAAATGAGCATATTTTGAAATTCGATCAATTACCACCCAAACAGCATCACAACCTCGGCTAGAACGAGGTAATGGGTCAAAAAATCCATTGCTACATGTTCCCAATTCCATTGGGGTACCTCTAAATTCTGCAGCAAACCCCCAGGTCGCATCCTCTCTGCCTTGACCTGCTGTTAGTTTAGACAACAAGCCACAAAACTCGAAAAATGGTAACCACTTGGAGAATCCAAACGGGGGTAGTTCGATAGTTCGCCAGGCGAACCATCCATCTGCATGCTTAGAACATCACAATGTTCCCTACCATGAAATATGGTACTTCACATCACAGATGCTAGTCTCAAACTCGGGCGGCATTATCTGTTAGAGTAGATGCCCAACAAGCCAACTTGTGGCGTGTGGGTTTATAGACTCTTGTATGAAACAATCTTTATGTATGAAATTCGCATTTATTTATATGGCATTCTTTACTTTAATTGTGTTGTATAATGATTAACAATTGCGTTGAGTAAAGACCTAGAGTGCACTATAGTGTATGTTAGATGTGATAGTGGGTATGACGGCTATCATGAAACACATCTAATAGTCACTGTGTATTCTGAATTAGTTCCTAGTCTATTGGGCCGTCAAAATGAGGATAAGGCCGCTCGAGCTTGAGACTAGTATCTGCGATGCGAAGTATCATGTTTCATTGGTAGGGTACATTGTGTTGTTCTGAGCATGCAGATAGATAGTGATTAACAATTGCGTTGAGTAAAGACCTAGAGTGCACTATAGTGTATGTTAGATGTGATAGTGGGTATGACGGCTATCATGAAACACATCTAATAGTCACTGTGTATTCTGAATTAGTTCCTAGTCTATTGGGCCGTCAAAATGAGGATAAGGCCGCTCGAGCTTGAGACTAGTATCTGCGATGCGAAGTATCATGTTTCATTGGTAGGGTACATTGTGTTGTTCTGAGCATGCAGATAGATAGTGACCTGGTGATCTATCGAACTACCCTCGTTCGGACTTTCCAAGTGGTTACCATTTGTCGAGTGGATAAGTCCGAGGTCTTGGTTGTACTGATTATTCCTCACGACTCGAAACATCATTGAAAATGATAGGCGTCTCACTTTGACTCGTTTGCCGACTCACTTGGGGTCATTAGGCGGCGGGATTGGGTGAGACCCCGATGCATGTAGGAGTCGATGCATCATTGTCGAGGATTCACCGCTCGCAGACATGCGTGGATATCCTATGCTATCTGAGGGGATAATAGTGTATAAATCTCTGGCCAGAGTACTAGAAGTGTTTTAGGTAAATGGGTTTACCTAGTTACACTCGCGATGTCACTATTAGATCTCCAAGATGTATGCATAGCTATCGGATCTTTAGCGACTCTCGATTTATCAATGGTCGTTGATCTGATCGGGATATATGGATTGAAAAGACCGTACTGTACGCTAACCACGACCAACTAGTTCTTGCAGGCACTATCAGTGATACATAGGGGATCATGGGGCGATGTTGCTAGACGCTCTTACCATGATCCGATGGGCAAGTCCGGAATTGTGATTCCGGAGCCACAATGGTTGTGGGCCCACGGCTAGCTGTATCCCTGAACCATTGAGGGTCACACAAGTACTGGATTCGAGATTCCCTCACGGATACTGAGCTCAATATGTTGAGCATGGGAAGAGGATTTTGGGGAGTGCGACTTCCTAAAAGTCAACAGGGGTCAAATCGTGATTTCCCGCTGTTGAAGGGGAAAACGGTCATTTTGCACTGGGATTCTGAAAAATGGTTTTTCAGATCATAGTATTCAGTTTTGGAAACTGAGTCGATCGGTCCGATCTGATCGGAGATCGGAGTTATGATGAAGTCACGGTGATAGGGATGAACCGAATGTTTATCCGTTGGACCCGTGCCCGTTGGGCCGGTCCAAGACTATGACTAAGTATATTTAATTAGGCTTAAGAGTTTCATAACTTACAACAATCATAATTAACCCTAACCCTAGCTCTAAGTGGCCGCCTCCCTCCTCTCCTCAAAATCCGCCGCCGCCGCCTCGCTTCACCGGAATTTGTTCCGGCCAACTTGACGAGGAGAATCCGTCCGCGCCGATCTTGTCAGGCCTTCTAGTGCAGGCTGACGAAGGAGTCTTCCTTTCGGTCGTGGACCTGATTGACGTAATCTACCGCCCCTACCGTGAAGTGCCGGTTTCCTCGCGAAACTGGTCGGAGCCAGGCACGAGTTTCCAGCAAGGTAATCAACAAAACACCCTATGGTTGTGTTTGATTTTATTGTATTGATCGTCTCCCGACCAAATTTTTGTTCTTCCTCTGCCTCGCCGGGAGGCATGATCCGGATCCGCCACGGTTCCCCAACAGTGGTATCAGAGCCAAGGCTCGGATCTGATCAATACAGTTGTTGCCATATTGCATCAGATCTCAAGTTTTAAAAGCAAAACACAAAAAAATGTTTTTTGAATCGGCCGGCCGCCGCCGCACGCGGCGTCCCATCGCTCGCACAACAGCACGCGCGACACCATGCGCGCTGGCCGCGCATGGTGGCCGGCCATGTCCAGCAGCCGCGCGCACCTCGTTGCGCGCTGGCTGCGCATGGCGGCCGCGAACTGGGCGCCGCTTCGCGCAATCATTGCGCGATCTGCCGCCGGCCGTTGCTCTCTGGTTGGCGCATGATCGCCGCTCGCCTCGCCCATTGATGCGCCACTGGTTGGGCATCACAGCGCCATTGTGCCGCGCTTGTCGGGGCCTTGTGCCGCGCGCAACATGGTGGCGGCGGCCGCCGTCCGGTGGTGCTCCGGCGAGGTCGTGACGGCTGATTTCTTCTAGCCCGTGAAGTTATCGGGCCGATATTCGATATCGGGCCCGTTTTGGTCGATTTTGAAATTTTGAGATTTTTGGGCCCAAAATTGTTTTAAAACCCAAATTGATGCAATTAAATTGCAAAATATGATTTTAATTTTGAAATACGATTTTATAAATTAAATATGATTTTGTTGATTAAAATTTGATTTTATCGACAAAATACGATTTTATTTATAAAATGCGATTTCGTGATTAAAATATGATTTTGTGGATAAATAATTTGATTATTTAAATTTATGCATTTTAATTAGATTAATTGCATGATTGTGATGATCGAGAGCCGTGCCCAATTTGTTAGGTGTATGCGATTGGTTTCTATGATTTCGGTTTGTAAATATTTTGATTATCATTTAAAGTGGGCCTGTTTGTGGCCCGTTCCCACCCCTTGATAAATGTATCCCTTATATGTCATGGTAAATTTAAATGTAAAATTACTAGATTTAGTGGGAGACATCCGAAAACGGTGGAGATGACGATCAAGATATTGAAGACCGAAGATCTGTAAAACCGGAAGCATTGTAATAGGATTGCATTGCATATTGCATATCACCCATAGGATTGGACCAAGGTCCGTGGCTGGCAACCACGGACCGCATAGCTCTCGCGATCGATCATCCCAATATTTATATATGTGATATATAGTTAGTTGAATCCGCATGTTGCATGTTTTTTATATTTGATTTAAAATATCTGCATGAGACCAAATTATCGAAACTAAAATCCCTCGTTTTAAATACGATTTAAAACTAATATCAAGATAAATGTTTATTCGATAAACTAAAGGTAATTTAAATTTGTTTAAATTATCCCTGCCTTCCATCAACAATGGGTGTACGTCGATGCTACTCGTATACATGGCCCGGCTCATATTATTGAGGGGGTCATGTATGCCGGAAAGCTATCCACGCTATTGACAATTGTTGTGAGTTCGGTTGGAACTCCCTTTAACGTTGGCTCATATTATTGGGGACGTTAAGGGGACCGTCCTTCACGACTCAACATTGATGGGTCATCTTGACACGTGATAGTAAACGGCGTCATATTATTGGGCCCTTACTGGACGTGAGGTGAATACATGGAGGTTGCACCGGTTGCAATCGGAAACTACCTTTTGGGTGTCATGGATGGCTGATATTATTCGGGTCCATGATCGCTTGATTGGGCTCCGTGTACCCACTAAATAAACTTGCTTTCTCGATTTCATTAGAGGGTGGTGAAATCGTCAAAATAGTGGGAGGGTAATTCATAAAACTTAACGACCTTGTTTTATGTCTTAGCGATTATTTTATATATAGTTAGTAATGATTGTCTGCTTTCCTTTTCAGTATTACTGCATTGTAAAAAGGTCGATGAAAAACCCGCTCGCTGCTATACTGGATAGCAACAACTTCACCGGTCTGAACTACCAAGTCTGGCTCCGCAACCTCAACATTGTGTTGGCTTCGGAGAAACTTCTTTATACGATAGAGAAGAGCCCTCCGAAGGAAGCCCCTGCTGATATCAGCCCTGAGGAGCTGGTTACGCTTAAACAATGGTGGGACGA
>KV003244.1:0-53900 GCA_001598015.1 Dorcoceras hygrometricum | reverse complement strand
TTTGTGGCCCGTTCCCACCCCTTAAATTGTATCCCTTATGTGTCATGGGAATTTATTGTAAATTACTAGACTTAGTGGGAGGACTTTTGAAGATGGTGGGCCTGATGACGATCAAAGATATTGAAGACCGAAGATCTGTAAAACCGGAAGCAAATGTAATAGGATTGCATTGCATATTGCATTTCACCTAGGATTGGACCCAGGTCCGTGATTGGCAACCACGGACCGCATAGCTCTCGCGATCGATCATCCCAATGTTTATATATGTGATATATAGTTAGTTGAATCCGCATGTTTTAAATATGATTTAAAATACACTGCATGAGACCAAATTTTCGAAAATAAAATCCCTCGTTTTAAATACGATTTAAAACTAATATCATGATAAAAGTTTATTCGATAAACTAAGGGAATTTAAATTTGTTTAAATTTCCCTACCTTCCATCAACAATGGGTGTACGCCGATGCTACCCGTATACATGGCCCGGCTCATATTATTGAGGGGGTCATGTATGCCGAAAAGCTGTCCACGCCATTGACACTCGTTGTGAGTTCGGTTGGAACTCCTTTTAACATTGGCTCATATTATTGGGGACGTTAAGGGGACCGTACTTCACGACTCAACATTGATGGGTCATCTTGACACGTGATAGTAAACGGCGTCATATTATTGGGCCTTTACTGGACGTGAGGTGAATACATGGAGGTTGCACCGGTTGCAATCGGAAACTACCTTTTGGGGGTCATGGATGACTGATATTATTCGGGTCCATGATCGCTTGATTGGGCTCCGTGTACCCACTAAAGAAACTTGCTTTCTCGATTTCATTAGAGGATGGTGAAATCGTTAAAATAGTGGGAGGATAATTCATAAAACTTAACGACCTTGTTTTATGTCTTAGCGATTATTTTATATATAGTTAGTGATGATTGTCTGTTTTTTTTTCAGTATAACTGCATTAATAATGTCTTCGTTCAAAAACCCACTCGCTGCTATACTGGATAGCAACAAGTTCACCGGTCTGAACTACCAAGACTGGCTCCGCAACCTCAATCTTGTGTTGGCTTCGGAGAAACTTCTTTATACGATAGAGAAGTGCCCTCCGAAGGAAGCCCCTGCCGATATCAGCCCTGAGGAGCTAGTTACGCTTAAACAATGGTGGGACGACGAGGTTAAAGCTCGATGCTATGTGATGGCATCGATGTCCAATGAAATGCAACGGCGCTTTGAGAAGACAAAGTATGCTGCTGACATACTTTTTCATCTCAAAGAACTGTACGGGGAGAACTCTCGACATGAGAGGTTCACGGCCGTCAAGGAGCTTATGACGAGCCGCATGCGCGATGGGACTTCGGTCCGCGAGCATGGGGTTCGTATGATTGGGCTCGTTGAAAAGCTGTCGGGCCTTGCTATCACACTTCCACACGAGCTGTCGGTGGATGTACTTCTCCTCTCACTACCCGCTGCATTTGACCCCCTTTTGTGGTCAACTTCAACATGAACAAGCTGGCAGCCACCCTTGAATTGGTGGTTAACATGCTTGTAGTGTTCGAAAAGGTATGTTCTATATAGAAATAAATATGTCTCTTAGTTCGAATTCTTGGGTACTTGATACCGGATGTGGATCTCATATCTGCAATGATTTGCAGGTGATGACAAGAAGCCGACGTCTTAGAGAGGGTGAGACCCACTTGAGGCTTGGCAATGGAGCAAGGGTTGCTGCAGTAGCAATAGGAGATGTCTACTTATTTCTGTCTTCTGATTTTTAAGTTGTTATTACGAAACGTTTTGTTGGTTCCCGAATTAATAAAGAACATTATTTCTGTTTCTATGCTTGATAGTGATGGATATTCTTGTATGTTTGCTAATTCGATTTGCAATATTTACAAGAATGAATGTTTAATTGGGAACGCGAAAACGATTTATACACCTTAAAATTAAAAGACGTTCCAACTCACGATGTCGAAGCACATACAACAACGATTAAAAGGAAACACGATAACTTGAACCCAGCACAACTTTGGCACGCTAGGCTATGTCATATTTCTCTAAGTAGGATGAACAAGTTAGTTAGGAGTGACATGTTTGATCTGTCAGACATCAACTCCCTGCCGACTTGTGAGTCTTGTCTCAAGGGAAAGATGACTAAGCAACCCTTCAAGGGCAAGGGTGAGCATGCTCAAGGCCTATTGGATTTGATCCATACTGATGTGTGCGGCCCGTTTAGTATTGGTACTAAATACGGTCACACATACTTCATCACCTTTACCGACGATCACTCTAGGTATGGATACTTGTACTTGATGAAGCACAAGTCTGAATCCTTTGATAGGTTCAAAGAATTCAAGGCTGAAGTAGAAAATCAGCTAGGCAAAATTATTAAAGCACTTCGATCTGATCGAGGTGGTGAATACTTGGGTTCTGAGTTCCAATATTATCTTAAAAGAATGGGATTCTCTCACAGTGGACCCCTTCGGCCACACCACAGCTCAATGGTGTAGCGGAGCGTCGTAATCGAACCCTGTTGGACATGGTTCGATCTATGATGAGCTACACTGAACTTCCCACCTCGTTTTGGGGCTATGCGCTCGAAACGGCGGTAATGTTGTTGAACAATGTCCACACCAAGGCAGTGGGTAAGACTCCATATGAGATATGGATGGGCAAACCACCCAAATACTCATTCTTGAGGATTTGGGGATGTCCTTCTTACGTGAAACAGACAGTGGGAGATAAGCTGGATACGAGATCCATCTTATGCTACTTCATTGGGTATCCAAAGAATTCCATTGGATACTACTTCTACTATCCAAGTGAAACAAAAGTGTTTGTTTCTAGAAATGCCACCTTTATGGAAAGGGAATTTCTACTTGATAGAAATGGCAAAATAGTAGAACTCGAAGAGGTTCGAGAACCAACTGAAGTACCAAGTGAATCTCCTGCACCTCCAGAGCCAGTACCAGAAATGGTTGCACCTAGGAGATCCGAAAGGGTTCCTAGGGCTCCTGAGAAATATGGTTTTCTCCTTGAAGATGATCAAGGTGATCAAGTTGTTGGATCTGATCCAAGAACTTTCAAGGAGGCAATTTCCGATGCTGATTCTAATTTGTGGCTTGAAGCAATGAAGTCTGAGTTAGACTCGATGCATGCTAACCAAGTTTGGACTCTTGTTAATCCTCCCAAAGGAATTGTTCCTATTGGGTGTAAATGGGTATACAAGAGGAAACTTGGGCCTGATGGTAAGGTAATGACCTACAAGGCACGACTGGTCGCGAAAGGTTACACTCAAAGGCAAGGTGTTGACTACGATGAAACCTTCTCGCCAGTCGCAATGTTCAAGTCAATTAGAATCTTACTACCATAGCCGCATGGTACGACTATGAGATATGTCAAATGGATGTGAAAACTGCGTTCCTTAATGGAAACATTAAGGAAGAGATCTATATGACGCAGCCTGAGGCTTTCACATCTGTTGGAAGCGAGCATAAGGTATGCAAGCTTTAGAGATCGATCTACGGTCTCAAACAAGCATCGAGGAGTTGGAACCTGAGATTCGATGAAACAATTAAGGAATTTGGTTTCATCAAGAATCCCTAGGAGCCATGTGTATATAAGAAGGTAGTTAAAGCGCTGTGACATTCCTCGTACTTTACGTTGATGACATTCTACTCATTGGGAATGATGTAAGAATGCTGCAGTCAACTAAAGTATGGTTGTCTAGTATATTCTCGATGAAGGACATGGGTGAAGCATCCTATATTCTTGGAATACAGATCTATCGGGATAGATCTAAACGGATGCTCGGACTCACCCAAGCCACCTACATCGATACCATACTTAAGAGGTTCTCTATGGAAGAGTCCAAGAGTGGACACCTACCTATGTGCCACGGGGTCACTCTATCTAAGTCTATGTGTCCGATGACTGATGAGGAGATAGAGAGTATGACACGTGTGCCATATGCCTCGGCAATAGGTAGTATTATGTATGGCATGATCTCCACTAGACCGGATGTCGCATATGCTGTGAGTGTCACGAGCCGCTACCAGGCCAACCCCGGCCAATTACATTGAAAGGCTGTGAAGGATATTCTTAAGTACTTACGAAGGACTAAGAATATGTTCATGGTCCATGGGGGTGGTGAACTGAAACTGGAAGGCTACACTGATTCTAGCTTCCAGTGTGACGTGTATGATTCGAAGTCAACCTCTGGATTTGTATTCATGCTCAATGGTGGTACTGTCTCTTGGAAGAGTTCCAAGCAAGACACCATCGCGGATTCAACCACTGAGGCTGAGTACATCGCAGCATCAGCTGCTGCTAAGGAGGCGGTTTGGATAAGGAATTTCGTCCAAGAGTTGGGCGTCATTCCTAATGGAGTTGGTCCAGTCCCGGTGTACTGCGACAACACGGGTGCCGTTGCGCAAGCAAAGGAGCCTAGGTCTCACCAAATATCCAAACATATACTGAGGAAATACCACATAATCCGGGATATTGTGGCTAGAGGTGACATAGCAGTTGAGAGAGTCGCCTCTGCGGACAACGCTGATGATCCACTTACGAAGCCCTTTTCAGGACCGTTGTTTGAAAAACATCGCGAAACAATGGGACTGCGTCTGATGAGTAGTTGGTTTTAGGGCAAGTGGGACATTGTTAGAGTAGATGCCCAACTAGCCAACTTGTGGCGTGTGGGTTTATAGACTCTTGTATATGACAGTCTTTATATATGATATTCGCATTTATTCATTGCGTTCTTTACTTTCATTGTGTTGTATGATGATTAACAATTGCGTTGAGTAAAGACCTAGAATGCACTATAGTGTATGTTAGATGTGATAGTGGGTATGACGGCTATCATGAAACACATCTAATAGTCACTATGTATTCTGAACACGTTCCTAGTCGATTGGGCCGTCAAAATGAGGATAAGGCCACCCGAGCTCGAGACTAGCATCTGCGATGCGAAGTACCATGTTTCATTGGTAGGGAACATTGTGATGTTCTGAGCATGCAGATGGATAGCGACCTGGTGATCTATCGAACTACCCTCGTTCGAACTTTCCAAGTGGTTGTACTGATTAGTCCTCACGACTCAAAACGTCATTGAGACTCTACATGATATGCGTCTCACTTTGACCCATTTGCCGACTCATTTGGGGTCGTTAGGCGGCGGGATTGGGTGAGATCCCGATGCATGTAGGAGTCGATGCATCGTTGTCGAGGATTCACCGCTCGCAGACATGCGTGGATATCCTATGCTATCTGAGGGGATAATAGTGTATAAATCTCTGGCCAGAGTACTAGAAGTGTTTTAGGTAAATGAACCTAGTTACACTCGCGATGTCACTATTCGATCTCCAAGATGTATGCATAGCTATCGGATCTATAGCGACTCTCGATTTACCAATGGTCGTTGATCTGATCGGGATATATGGATTGAAAGGACCATACTGTACGCTAACCACGACCAACTGGTTCTTGCAGGCACTATCAGTGATACCTAGGGGATCATGGGGCGATGTTGCTAGAGCCACAATGGTTGTGGGCCCACGGCTAGCCGTATCCCTGAACCATTGAGGGTCACACAAGTACTGGATTCGAGATTCCCGCACGGATACTGGGCTCAATGTGTTGAGCATAGGAGGAGGATTCTAGGGAGTGCGACTTCCTAAAAGTCAACAGGGGTCAAATCGTGATTTCCCGCTGTTGAGGGGCAAAACGGTCATTTTGCAATTTAGGGTTAGATGATCTGAAAAATTGTTTTTCATATCATAATATTCAGTTTTGGAAACTGAGTTGATCGGTCCGATCTGATCGGCGATCGGAGTTACGATGAAGTCGCAGCGATGGATATCGTCATTTGGACCCGGGCCCGTTGGGCTGGTCCAAGTCCATTGCTAGTCTATTTAATTAGACTTAAGGGCTTTATTGTAACTAAGTAATTCAGATTACACACACCCTAACCCTACACTAAACTCTCGGCCGACTCTCCCTCTTCTCCCACACACGGCCGCCGCCGCCACCGCATCTCCCGCCGTCGGTCGCCGCCTGTCGCCGGTGATCGGACTTGCTCCGATCAATTTTTCGAGGTGAATCCGTCCGCGCTGATCTCGTCAGGACTTCTAGTGCAGGCTAACGAAGGAGTCTCCCTTCCGGTCGTGGACCTGATTGACGAATCTACAGCCGCCTACCGTGAAGAGCCGGTCTTCTTGTAATTCCGGTTGGAGCCAGGCGCAAGTCGCCAGCAAGGTAATCTACTAATCATCCTATGAATGGTTCGTAGTTTGCAGTAGTTTTGAATTGTATTGAAAGTTTCCTGGCCTAATTTTATTCTTCCGCTGCCTCGCCGAGAGACGGGATCCGGATCCGCCACGGTTCCCCAACAATAACAACTACCAAGTGACGATTGGTATGGCACCTTTTGAGGCTTTGTATGGTAGAAAGTGCAGATCGCCATTGTGTTGGGAATAAGTGGGGGAGAAGCAGCTATCTGTCCCTGACTTCGTGCAGTAGATGAAAGATCATGTGGATCTTATTCGACAAAGGATGAAAGCTGCCCAAGATCGCCAATCCAGTTGTGCGAATAAGAGGCGTCGACCTCTTGAGTTTCAGGTTGGTGATCGTGTATTTCTCAAGCTTTCTCCGTTTCGTAGTGTGATGCGCTTTGGACGCAAGGGAAAGCTAGCCCCTCGTTACGTTGGTCCGTATGAGGTTGTTGAGAGGATTGGCCCTTTAGCGTATCGACTGTTGTTGCCTCCAGAGTTGTCTTCTCTTCATGATGTCTTTCATGTTTCCATGTTGAGGAAGTATGAGCCAGATCCGTCTCATGTGCTTGGAGCTGACGAGGTTGAGCTAGATCAGTCGTTAAGTTATCAAGAATATCCTTTGCAAATCCTTGGCAGAAAAGAGAAATAGTTGAGGAATAAGACCATTCCGATGGTAATGGTGCAGTGGAGCAAACATGGAAGGGAAGAAGCTACTTGGGAGCTGGAAGAAAAGATGCAGCACGAGTGGCCGCATCTGTTTGAGTAGCTGTTGAGCTAAATTTTACAGTAGTTGTAGCTTTTAGTTGTATTTATTCCCTAGTTGTTGTTAATTGTTTGCTCAGTTATCTTGAACTCTTGGCTGTGTTAGGCAGAGTTCTGTTATGTATCCTGCTGTTTAGTTGTATTCCAGATTTTTGTTCGATTTCGGGGACGAAATCCTTTTTAGTGGGGGAGAAATGTGAGACCTGAAATTGTAATATAAGATTAATTGTTGAATTAATCGGTTTTTGGAGAATTATGGGTTTTCGGAGTTCTATTTGAAGGTTTCGTTTGCATTTTTGGGTCGGAAATCATGCTTAGAGCAATTCTGGAAATTTTGGTTTTTCGAGTTTGAAATCTGTTTTTGGTGAAATCTGGTAGTATATTTGATGACGTAAGCTTCGCTGGTATGCGTTGTGTTGATGACGTAAGCCTTGCTGTTGAAGAAGTCTGGTCGCTGGTGTTATTTTTCCTTCGCAGCGTGTTTTGTTGGTGCGAGGTTCTTACGACGTCGTTTCATGAGAGATCTGTTTTGCGCTAATGTGTAGAGATCTGGTTCTAGCGTATTTTGTTAAGGCTTGAAACGCTGTCGTTTGGATAAGTAAGAACGGTGTCGTTTTGATTAGCGCTTGTGGAGAGATCTGGTATAGCGTTGGCATGAGATCTACTCGTGAACGGAGAGATCTGTTTTGTGTATTGCGGGTTTATGCGTTGGTTCCTAAACTCCGCCGTTTTAATAAGTTTCTACGTCGTCGTTTTTGAGTATAGCGCTAGCGAGAGATCTGTTCGCCTGAGGAGAGGTCTGTTGTGTGTAGCGCTAATTATTGAAAACATATGTCAAAGTTGGTCAACTCTCCTGTAGCGTTTTTCCAGCTTTCAGCGCTTTTTGACCAGCTTTCTCCGTGGTTTTGTGCGACGTCGTTTTGGGGTCTTGGTTGTGTTTAGCGCGCGTTGGTTGTGAGATCTGTTTTTGTCGGTGCTTGTTTTTAAACAGATCTCTCGCGCGTATATAAGAAGCATGGCTTGGCTTCGTTGTTTTCACCAGATCCCATACTTAGCAAATATTTATCTCGACCTTCGTTCTCTGTTCTCGAACCCTAGAGCACTGTTCACTGTGAGCTTCTCTGGTAATTTCCCGTCGCTTCCGCCGTATTTTCTTTCGTGTGATGTAGCGTTGGAATCCTCTTGGAATGCTCTTTCACCCTATACCAGTTTTGGAGGCTATTGTTCGCTTGAGAGAGATTGCGAAACTACTGCTCTCGGCCGTGAGTTGTGTGTGCAGGTAGTTTTCGAGTTTAGCTGTTGAGGTCTCGTTTCCTACCTGTGATTTAGCTCCCTGTTAAGTTGTATTAGGGTTTTATTTGCTGGTTGAGCGAGTGACTCCCAGCCATGAGCTTTATGTGTTGGCCGTGAGTTTTGGGTTGATGATTCCTGTATCTTGCGTATGTTTTACAGGTTGGAATCATAATTCTAAGGCCTTGTATTCGGTAATTGTTGCTCAGTGTGAAGGTACGGATTTGAGCTTGATATTGCTGGGAATTGGCATGAGATGAATGCTAGATGGCTGTGGTGTATTGATGTGGATGTTGCAGTGTGCATATGTGATTTCTGTTGATCGTTCAGCTGCCAGTTATGCATACATGCATTTCCCATGTTGCATTCATATTGTTATTGCAGCCATTGTTCGTATCTTGTATTGCTGTTGTTGATTCTAACAAGGATGCGAGAGCGAGCGGAAATACCGCACGCTCATCTCCCTGCTGGGATCGTTAGCCACCATGCGCCGAGTGGTTAACTACCACAGTTCATGGGCGAGGCAACGGCAGGTTGAGTTGTTTGATGCATCTGGTATTCGGGTGTTGTACACGGCGAGTGGCTCATTACCACACTGTGAACACACCCTGTGGCCACTGGTGTTGCAGATTCTTGGAGCTATGCTTGAGTTCCTTAGCTCCCTTGTTGGTTGAGCCTTCCGTTGTTATCCGATGTCTCATGCATAGCATCTGCATTTTATCTTATGCATTTTTCTTAGCTGCTTTATTTGCTCTCCGTACTGGGGTTTGACCCCATGTCCCTCTGGGCTTGGATTGTTTCCTTGTTTGTGTTGTTTATATGAAACCCAGGTTTTACAGCTGGTCGTGGATTTAACCCAGCTGGTGGTGCCCCAGGAGGTGGTTAGCGTGTCCCAGTTGCGTATAGCATATACATATATGTATCAGTTAGCCAGGGGGATGCCCTGCGCTTCGTTATTGTATCCCGTAGTTGGAGTCTGATACATGTTGTCGTTGGATGTTGTTATGCTATACTGTTTCTGCTGTGTTGGATTTTAAACTGGGTTCGTATTTTGAGTATTCATGTATTTTAAATTATATGTTTTAAACCGTCAGGCCTAAACGCGAAAATTTTACCCGCTTTTTGTTAAGCTTTCGCATGTGTTTGTATGTTTTACTCTGTTTAGAGCACGAGGCCTGACAGAAGGACGGGCTTGTCCTTCTTTATGGTCTCCTCAACACTACAAGCATGTTCACCAACTCCTCAAGAGTGGCTGTCAGGCCTCGTGCACAATACAGAGTTAAACCACGCAAAACAATAGCGGAAGCATACAAAAGTGGCTTAAATTTTTCGCTTTGGCCTGACGATTAAAACATATAATTTAAAGTACAACAATACTCAAAATATAACAGTAATATCACTCAGTACAACAGTACAGCATTAAAACATATATCAAGTACCAAACAACAACTATTACAAAGCACAGGACAACCCCCGGCTAACAGTACTGATACATAATATGCTATACGCTAACTGGGACACTCTAACCACCTCCTGGGGCACCTCTAGTTGGGTCTACTCCACGACCAGCAGAGTAACCATGATAACCTGAAAACACACACAGGCAAACGAATACCAAGCCCCAGAGGGACAGGGGTCAAACCCCAGTACGGAGAGCAACTGAAAACAGCAGTTAGATAGCAACAGATAAAAATACAAATGCTATGCATGAGATCAAGGCTACAACAGAACACAGAGAGCCAAAAGATTCCAAGGATAGTTCAACAACTGAAATCCGAATAGGCAGTAGCCAGAATGTGTGTTAGAATATGGGAGCTACCTACTCGTCTCAGCACACGGTACCAGGTGCATTATCAACGTTCAACCTGCTGTTGCCCAACACATGAGATGTGGGAGCTACCAACTCCGCTCAAGGTGGCTAACAGTCCCAGCAGGGAGATGAGGGACGGGAGTTACCCGCACGCCTCTACAAGCACCCTGGCACGCTCAAATCACAAGCAAGATACGGCTACAAGATATATGACAACAGCATGGAACAGATGCGTGTATGCAGTGCAACGAAATGCAACAGATAACAAGACAATATACACAGCATCACAAAACAGCAAGCATGAGAACATATCCATGCCAATCTCAAAGCTGTAAGAAAGCTCACATCCGTACCTCAAGTCTTCTGTGCAACAATTACTACCAACTGGGTCCGAGCAACGTAGATCTCACACCTGCTAAGCCAATTACAAACAACTACTCAAGAATCGAAACATAGAAAAGTAACAGCTGGGAGCTACGAACTCGACCAGCGCTATACTACCCCTCTAACTCAACAGGAAGCTCCAAACAAACACAAGGCAGGGTCTGAACACTTACCCCAACAAGCTAGGACAGAACGCTAACAAACTACAGAAAGGAGATGTCTTCGCACACCTCACCAGCTTCAAGAAAACGTCCAAAAGAAATATCCAAACGAAACGTCTCAGAAAGAGGAGTCCAACGCTACCACTCTTACTTCAATCGGAGCTGTCTACCATCAGTAATCGAATAAGATAAGGTTCGGTGAACAGTAGCTAGGGTATCGCGACAGAGATCAACAATCGGGAAATATTCTAAGTGTCGGGAAATAATACAAAGCAACGATGACCAAGTCCTCTTATATACTCAAATCTGTCCAAGACCGCTGAACAGATCTCACCGACAACTTAAATCTCAAAGCTGATATTCCCGCTTGCATCCAGATCTCGCAACAGATCTCACTCTACGCCAAAGCAGATCTCTACTAACTCAAACGACGTCGAGCAAGTCCACTATCACAACTGGACACGTCACCCGCTACTCAGATCTGAATCGCTAGCGCCAACGAAATCTGAATTCCAAAACGGCGTCGTTCTCTAACACTCAGATCTCTGTCAAATCTGAAGACCAACGCTGCTCACTGCTGAGTCTCGCTCGATAAACCAAAACGCTGTCGTTCCAACTAATCCAAATGACGTAGTTTAGCTACTCGCTACAGAAATACGCTAGCTCACTACTAAACACTAGCGACAACAGATCTTGCTACGACTGCTAAACGCGATCACTCAGCGATGACCCACGCTCACTACTGAACAGATCCCGTGCCAAAGCTTTAACTCTTCAGGTCTGTTCCAAGGGCTTATACAACCCCGATAGCTTCTCCAAGCATATCGACTCAAAGCTGATCGCCCAGATCTGCTCAAGCTCAAATCTGAATCCAACAAAACCCGATTAATTATCTCAATTAATCTCATCGGCTTTTCGGGTCTCACAGTGGCATCCAGCTTGTTCATGTTAAAGTTGACCACAAAGGGGTCGAATGCAGCAGGGAGTGAGAGGAGAATAAAATCCACAGACAGCTCATGTGGAAGTACGAGCTTGAGGCTCACAAACTTTTCAACGAGCCCAATCATGTGGACCCCATGCTCGTGGACCGAAGTCCCCTCACGCATGCGGCCACTCATGAGCTCCTTGACAGTGGTAAACCTCTCCGCCCGAGAGTTCTCCCCATACAGCTCTTTGAGGTGCAAGTATGTCTCCAGCATACTCAGCGTCCTCAAATCGTCACTGCAGTTCGTTGGACATAGAAGCCAACATGTAGCACTTGGCCTTGAGATCGAGGTCCCACCATTTCTCAAGCCTCGTCAGCTCCTCAGGAATGACATCAGCGGCGGCTTACTTCGGAGGGCTTTTATCTAGCGTGTAGAGTAGCTTCTCCGAAGCCAAGACAATCTTGAGATTGTGCAACCAATCCAGGTAGTTAGCGTCAGTTAACATGTTGCTATCCATTATAGCAGCGAGTGGATTTTTGATCGAAGACATTTTAAGCAGTATATATCCTAAGATAAAATAGACATGAATTACTAACAATTTATAGAAATTCACTAAGACATAAAACATGGTCATTTTATTTTATGAATTATCCTCCCACTATTTTAACGATTTCATCACCCTCTAATGAAATCGGGAAAGCCAGTTTCCTTAGCGGGTACACGGAGCCCAATCGAAAATCACAGTCCCGAATAATATCAGCCAACCATGACCTCCAAAAGGTAGAGCCCAATTCCACCAGGTGCAACCTCCATGTATTTACCTCACGTCCAGTAAGGGCCCAATGATATGACGCCGATTACTATCACGTGTCAAGATGAACCATCAATGTTGAGTCGTGATGGACGGTCCCCTTAATGTCCCCAATAATATGAGACAATGTTAAAGGAAGTTCCAACCAACTCACAGCAAGTGTCAATAGAGTGTACAGGTTTCCGGCATGCATAACCCCCTCAATAATATGAGACGGGCCATGCATACGGGTAGCATCGTCGTACACCCCATTGTTGATGGAAGGTAGGAAATTTTAAACAATATTTAAATTCCCTAGCCTCATGATCTTGTCGAATAATCTTTTGTTTTATGATCAATTTAGAAGCCAGTTATTAGCATTTTCCAAGAGTGCTTCCAGGTAGTTGGAGGGGCTAAGGCCAACTTAAAAACCAACTTCCTTAGACAAATCAACGCCCTTCAGGGAAAACTTAGCCGGTACAAGCCATTTTTAAGCTAGTCTAAGGTAGTTGGAGGGGCTAAGGCCAACTTAAAAACCAACTTCCTTAGACAAATCAACGCCCTTCAGGGAAAACTTAGCCGGTACAAGCCATTTTTAAGCTAGTCTATAAAGGACTCCCTTAGATCATGTTTCATCACTTTATTCAAAATTATCAATAAACTAAGATCTTTCAATTTTAATCATGAAACTTTATTTTTTATATTAATTTTAAATCATATTTAAAATGAGGGAGTTGCATTATTGGAAATTTAAGTATCATATTTTAAATCAGATTTAAAATATCATGCGGATTCAAAAACATATATCAAATCAAGATAATCATGAAATTTACATAATTAATCAGATAAATCATGCAATCAAATCATGCTTGACATATATAGACAATCAAATCAAATTTGACATTATCCAACAAAATCATATTTTAAATATAAAATCATATTTTACAAATAAAGTCATATTTTGTCATTTACTTAATTGCATCAAATTATTTTGGGAAAACCGAGATTCTGATGCAAATACAGACAGTTTAATGTATTGACAGATCTGAGCCAAAGCTCTGATACCACTGTTGGCGCCCGGCGCCAAACCCAGATCCCGCTCCCGAGGCGCAGCGGAAGTTTAAAAATTTTTCCCGGGAACGGTCAATAAATTAAATTGGTCTGATAATAGAAACAATTTAAACACGTAAACATGAATAATAGGTGTTTAGATTGTTACCTGTCTGGAGACTATGCGCCTGGCTCCGACTATTTCTCTAATGAAAATAGCACTTCTTTGGTTGCTCCTAATCCGGTCCACCGGCCAGTTTTCCAATTCCTTCGTTGGAGTGCACTAGAACCCCAATGAAGATTTCGTGAGCAGAATCTCCTCGTCGGGACGATCACAGCGAAGTGCGATGGTGGCGGCGGCGGCAGGAGGAGGGAGAGGAGGAGAGGGGGAGAATATGTTGAATAGCTTTTGGTTTTGTTGTGTGTTTTTCTTTCTCCCTTCATTTCCATATTTATAGATTGAGGGAAAGAGTTTGATGCGAACAAAACAGTGAACATTTGGTTCAACTCAAACTGTGAACATTCGGTTCAACTCAAACTGTGAACATTCAGTTCAAGTCAGACGGTGAACATTCGTTTCGACTCCCTCAATTGTGGTCTCATCATAATCCCGATCGATGATCAGATATCACTGATGTACTCAGTTTACAAAACTGGAACATTTGGTTCAACTCAAACTGTGAACATTCGGTTCAACTCAAACTGTGAACATTCAGTTCAAGTCAGACGGTGAACATTCGTTTCGACTCCCTCAATTGTGGTCTCATCATAATCCCGATCGATGATCAGATATCACTGATGTACTCAGTTTACAAAACTGATCAGTATGATGCAAAATCAAATTTTCGGACCATTAAATCTATATATGACAGGTCTACTCTCATTAGCTAAATATGGAAGTCCTACTCCCTTAGCTACTTTTGGGAAGTCATACTCCCAACCTTCCTCCTACTATACTCAACACTTTGAGTACCATATCCTTGTCTGCATGGGAATTGGTAGACCAGTACACTGTGTGACCCTCAATGGTTCAGGGATACAGCTAGCCGTGGGCTCACAACTCATTGTGAATCGGAAAACACATTTTCTGATCTACCCATCGGACCATGGTAAAGCGCCTAGCAACATCGCCGCATTATCCCTTAGGTATCACTGATAGTGCCTGCAAGAACCAGTCGGTCATGGTTAGCGTATAGTACGGTTCTTTCAACTCAAATATCTTGATCGAATCAATGATCATTGGTAAATCGAGAGTCGTTAGAGATTCGATAGCCATGCATACATCTTGGAGATCAGAATAGCGACATCGCGAGTGCTACCAGGTAAACTCATTTACACTGAAGCACAAGAGTACTTTGTCCAGAGATTTGTCACACTATTATCTCCTCAGATAGCATAGGATATCCATGCACTAGGGCGAGCTGTGAATCCTCTACAACAAAGCATCAACTCCCACATGCTTCGTGACCTCACCCAATCTCGACAGCTGATGACCCTCACAGAGTTGGTAAACGAGTCAAAGTAAGGTGACTAATCATGTAGAGTCTCAATGATATTTTGAGTAGTAAGGACTAATACATACAACCAAGACCCCGGACTCTCCACTCAACAAATGGTAACCACTTGGAGAATCCAAACGAGGGTAGTTAGATAGTTCGCCAGGCGAAACTTCCATCTGTATGCTTAGAACATCACAATGTTCCCTACCAATGAAACGTGGTACTTCACATCACAGATTCTAGTCTCAAACTTGGGCGGCTTTATCCTCATTTTGACGGCCCAATCGACTAGAAACAAGTTAATAATACACAGTGACTATTAGATGTGTTTCATGAAAGCCATCATATCCACTATCACATCTAGCATACACTATAGTGCATTCTAGGTCTTTATCCAACACAATTGTTAACATTATAAAAACGACGATGATAAAGAATGCCATATAAAATGTGAATTTCATAAACAAAGATTATTTTACACAGAGAGTCATCAAAAAGCCAACACGCCACAAGTTGGCTAGTTGGACACATACTCTAACAGATCAACAGCAAGTAAGGCACAAAATCCATCACATGCAACATAGAAAATATAGTGCCTGGACTCAAGTCAACTTGCCAAGAAATTGAGCTTATCCTAGTTTAAGCTCTGATACCAAAATGTCAGGCCTGGTGCTTTAAATCAGAGATTAAAAACACAAAACACGGAAGCTTAAAAGTGTAAAACGAATTTTTTTTGGCCTGACTGAAGTTTATAACTTAAAAATACGCGAATACTCAAAGTAATGAGTTTAATAATGAAACCAATATCAAGCATACCGCTGCGAACATAAAACAGTTACAAGTATTCCAATTAAACGTCGCATAGAATCTGAAATACAATTGCAACACGGGGCATCCTCAGTGATAGACTCAAAGATGCTAAATAATAATTATATAAAAATCTGGGACACTCTATCAGCCTCTCGGGGCACCACTTGCTGACTCACTCCTGAGCCAGCTGAAGGATCGGGGAAACCTGAATGGCACACAAACAACCAAACAGCCCTGGAGGGATAGGGGTCAAACCCCAGTACGGAGAGCAGCATAACAGCAAATAGATAGCATAAATATAAATGCGATGCAATGCATGATATAGGAGAAGAACAAAGGAGCTCAAAGGAACAACATATGGAGATCAAACAAACATGATCCACGAAGCTGCGCAGCAGCTAACCAGCTGGAGGCACAAGAAAATGAGATCAAATAACTCAAGGAAGCAACAGCTCTGTTGGAATCAACAACCCAGTGGCCACAAAATATGTGAGAGAACAGCTGAACCCACTGGTGCCCCAAGCTCCTCAGAGTGTGGTAACTATCAACTCGTCTCATAGCGGCAACAACCAGAACAGCGGGGAGGCGAGGAGCATGGTAGCTAGCCGATCGTCCTCAAATAACCCAACACAGCAAGCTTCCTGGTACTAATATATCAAGAATAGCCCCAACGGCTAGCAAGGGTTATGAGCTCAACATGAAATGCAGGTATGCAGGAATAACAGCTTCCAATATACAACACCGAACATGGGAAAGTAATAACAGAACACGGTACTCACAAATACTGCACAGCATACCAGCACGCATACAAATATATCAATGCCTATCTCAAAGCTGTAACATAAGCTCACATCCGTACATTAACTCCTGAGGAGCAAATTCCTCAAGAGATGCAAGATACAGAACACCAACAGCTCGTGCACTCCTCCATATCTCGAAGAAGCTCAATAGAACTACCCGAACACCACCAAGGTATAACATGCTTGGCCATACAACATCAGCTCGGAGATAACTACAACAGAATAGAGCTGGGAGCTACCAGCTCACCTTGCTCGAACCTACACTCCCAAACATGAAAACTGGCTCTGACAAAACGCAGAACAAGATCTAACACTTACCCAAGAGCGCTATTGGAAATGGGGAACTAACTTGTAGGTGAACCGTGGCGGATCCGGATCGCGCCTCCCGACGAGGCAGCGGAAGAACAAAAATGGGCCGGGAGACGATCAATACAGTTCAAAACAATCATGCTATGACCATTCATAGAGTGTTTCTCGGGGTTACCTTTCTTGCAACTCGTGCCTGACTCCGACCAGTTTCGTGAGGAAACCGGCACTTCACGGTAGGCGGCGGTAGATTACGTCAATCAGGTCCACGACCGGAAACGATCTCCCTCCGATCAGCCTGCACTAGAAGACTGAAGGATTTTATCGCCAACGGATTCTCCTCGAAAAGTTGGCCGGAGCAAGTCCGACGAACGGCGACGGCGGCGTGCACCGGCGGCGGCGTGAGGTTGGAGAAGAAAGGGGGTGGCGGCTTTTAGCTCTAGGGTTAGGGATTTGATTGTTGTTTTTTGTAAGTTATGAAACCCTTAAGCCTAATTAAATAGACTTAGTCATAGTCTTGGACCGGCCCAACGGGCCCGGGTCCAGCGGATGAACATTCGGTTCATCCCTATCACCGTGACTTCATCATAACTCCGATCGCCGATCAGATCGGACCGATCGACTCAGTTTCCAAAAATAAATACTATGATCTGAAAAACCATTTTTTAGAACCCCAGTGCGAAATGACCGTTTTGCCCCTCAACAGCGGAAATCACGATTTGACCCCTGTTGACTTTTAGGAAGTCGCACTTCCAAAATCCTCCTCCTATGCTCAACACATTGAGCTCAGTATCCGTGCGGGAATCTCAAATCCAGTAATTGTGTGACCCTCAATGGTTCAGGGATACATCTAGCCGTGGGCCCACAACCATTGTGGCTCCGGAATCACAATTCTGGACTTACCCATCGGATCATGGTAATAGCGTCTAGCAACATCGCCCCATGATCCCCTAGGTATCACTGATAGTGCCTGCAAGAAACAGTTGGTCGTGGTTAGCGTACAGTACGGTCCTTTTAATCCATATATCCCGATCAGATCAACGACCATTGGTAAATCGAGAGTTGCTAAAGATCCGATAGCTATCATACATCTTGGAGATCGAATAGTGACATCGCGAGTGTAACTAGGTAAACACATTTACCTAAAACACTTCTAGTACTCTGGCCAAAGATTTATGCACTATCGTCTCCTCAGATAACATAGGATATCCACGCATGTCTGCGAGCGGTGAATCCTCGACAACGATGCATCGACTCCTACATGCATCGGGATCTCACCCAATCCCGTCGCCTAATGACCCCAAGTGAGTCGGCAAACGAGTCAAAGTGAGACGCCTATCATGTAGAGTCTCAATGACGTTTCGAGTCGTGAGGACTAATCAGTACAACCAAGACCTCGGACTTATCCACTCGACTAATGGTAACCACTTGGAAAGTCCGAACGAGGGTAGTTCGATAGATCACCAGGTCACTATCTATCTGCATGCTCAGAAAATCACAATGTTCCCTACCAATGAAACATGGTACTTCGCATCGCAGATACTAGTCTCGAGCTCGGGTGGCCTTATCCTCATTTTGACGGTCCAATCGACTAGGAACTAATTCAGAATACACAGTGACTATTAGATGTATTTCATGATAGCCGTCATACCCACTATCACATCTAACATACACTATAGTGCATTCTAGGTCTTTACTCAACGCAATTGTTAATCATCATACAACATAATGAAAGTAAAGAATGCCATATAAATAAATGCGAATATCATAAATAAAGATTGTCATATACAAGAGTCTATAAACCCACACGCCACAAGTTGGCTAGTTGGGCATCTACTCTAACATAACTAGCCGGAATTCGAGAAAGTTCTGAACACTTCAACAGTGCCGCACTCACTTTTCAAGACAACCGAATTCTCCAAAGTGGTACAGAAGGAATGGTCTTGAAGAGAGAAACTCAGCGCCACCAGCCTTGCTTTAAACTGCGACGTAAATCGACGGCGATCGGAGAGGTTCGGTGATGGATCTGTGTAAACAGATCCTGATTAAGTTTTGAATTACACAAAACCTATTATTGTATTTCTAACAATTCTACTTAGTGTACAGATGCTAGCTATCGAAGAAAAATGTCATGAAGCAGAATCTGTCCAGTCGATGGTTTACAAGATAAAGTTCACAGCTGTTTTGGCTTATCATTTAGACGGTAGCTGGATTAGCAATGGAGACGTCCAAAGTTGAGTCAGTTGTTCGTAATCAGGCGGAGGCCAATTTAGACCAGCAGCTGTGATATTCGCTAAAGGCTGGAGAAAGGTTCGAAGAAGAAGATGAACATTAGAAGTCTGGAACCAGTTGTGAAGAACAAAAACCAGCTGGAGCGCTAACAAGATCTGGAATCAGTGATGATGACGTCAGCATATCTACTGGAGAAAGCTGTGTTCAGCAACGATGACGTCAGCATTGCTGATTGGAAGAAATCAAGAATCAGCAACCATGACGTCAGCATTCGTATTGTTAAGAAGAGCTGACATCAGCAGTGACGTCAGCATGATCAGCAGACACGAAGATAAATCAACAGTTGGATCAAGGCATAGCGCGAAGAAAAGATGACGTCAGCAGCAAGCTACAGTACATTCAGCAGGAAGCTACAGTGATCAGTAGTTGAAGTAATCAGCTGTTGCATTAAGAATAGAGGTTGCTGATGAAGATCGAACAGTAATGATAACATCAGCAGTGATGTCATCAAATCAGCAATAGATCAAAAGCTTTCAGCAGTGAGCTACAGTACAACCAGCAGTTGGTACTTGGAGATTGCAATAGCAAAACGATGTCGTTTGGACAAATGGATACGACAGCGTTTTGCCTTCGCGCTAAGATTCAGCAGATGCTCTTTGCGATGGTAATAACCAACAGGTAGCTACAGTGCATCCAGTCGCAAGCTACAGGCTTTAGTGCTTTACATGTCCAGTCGACTGGAAATCCAGACGCAAAGAAGTTAAAGGAAATAACCAGTCACAGCAGCAGAAGATACAACCAGTAGCGAAGCAGTTGACGAAATATATTATGAAGATTCACCAAAGCTGGATGTCAACTGCTGAGCTTATTTCAAATGTTGAAGACGACAAAAAGCCTGCAAAAGAAAGGACACAAGGACAACTCCCTGTCGGTACTTTACAGAACACATTTCAAACGGGAAGAATTTGTGTCCAACGGATTGAATTCAAACAGAGGCTTATATACGAGAAGAACGCCATTGAAGAAGTGTCTGTTGTCGTAGTGGTTGTTGCACATAAAAGATCAAATCAAAAGAAGACAACAATCAAAGGGAAAATGAACCTGAATCGAAGCTGTCAACTATCATTCGTAGAGAAGCTTATTGCAGTTGACAGCTGAGCTAGAATCAGCTTTTGTAGAAGCAACTTCCCTAGTGTGTGAGAAAAAAAAAAGAAACAGAGAGTTGAGCGCATCATTGTAAAAATCTCACACAGAGATTCATTCACATCATTGTATAGTGAATGAATCTCAAAACCCAATACCAATCAGTTCCCGTCCAAGCACGAAGACGTTAAACTCTGTGTATGTAGTCTTTGAACAGAGACGTTAAACAAGTTCTGAGTGAACAGCCGAGGGCTGGTAGAGTCTAGGAGTTCTCTCAGCTGCTGGTTGAGGGATCTGGTCTGTACACGATGTATAGATCAAATCTTCTAGTGGAACCTTCCGAGGTGGAAGAAGGGGAGACGTAGGACATTGAAGTCCGAACTTCCATAAACAAATCGATTGTGTATTGTATTATGTTATTCATTCAGCACTTGCATTTAATTTAGCACGCATAACAGAAATCACACTTGCACATAGCAAACAGATTTCACATGCTGGTTTTACAGAAATCTATTTGCGCAAAGTTGTTTTAAAATATTAGGATTCAGTTCTGGAGAGGATAAGGGATATGAGGTCCAAAAATAGCTAAGTGTTGGAAATAGATAAGGTGTACATAGTCAAAGTAAACTATTTATACTTAAATCCCACGATCTGCTACACTGCAATCGACAAGCTCGGGTCCAAGATGATAAAGCCCAGGAATAAACCAGCACGCTGCCTTACCCAGCTGACGCACTCAACAGCTCATGCTCTATACTTAGATCACGATTACCATATTACACTTCCCGATTAGATACACTAACTGCTTAGCTCACGATCCCCAAAGAGATCTCGCACCCAGCTGAGAAGAGCTAGACCAGTTCATGCATACAAACCAGTTTTCACCTAAGCTGGTGACCACAAGCATCCCTCGCCAAAGCTGATCCCCAAAACAACTCTCGTCTGGTTTGGATTGCGAACAGCTTCCACCGAAGCTGAAAATAGCAAACCTCATCAGCCGAAGCTGAAGATAGAAATCAGCACGGGCATAAGCTCATACTTATAACAATGCAGCACAACTCGGAAAATCTGTACATCCAGCTCAGGGCACCCAGAACATCCCTAAGTTGAATCCAGGTATTGTACAAGCTCGCATCTGCTACACAACGAAGTGTCTCCCTAAGCTGCTCACCCCTAAGTTGTTTTCCTCAGAACCAGCTCGCGGTGACATCCAACGATACAACCAACTCTGCAATTCAGCTCAGGAACATCTCTCACAGATTACACTCAACGAAGCATATCAACTCAGAGTTGTTCCACACATAGACCATCTTGCGCTCCATAAAGCATATCAGCTCGGGGCTGATCCATCTCAGATCAGCTCACACCTGATCTGATCTACTAAATTCGATTAACAAGCTCAATGACTCCTATAATATTCCAAGTTTCACACCTTCCATCAACAATGGGTGTACGTCGATGCTACCCGCATGCATGGATCGTCTCATATTATTGGGGGGTTCTCTATGTCGGAAAGTTGTACATGCCATCGATACTTGCTGTGAGTTGGATGAAATTCATATGACGTTGGCTCATATTATTGGGGACTTCATGACGACCGTCCATTACAACTCAACATTTATGGGTCGTTTCAACACGTGATGGTAATTATCGTCATATTATTGGGCCCTTTCTAGATGTGGGGTAAATGCATGTAGGTTTCACCTGTTGCAATTGCGCTCTACCTTTTGAGGATATGGTTGGATGAGATTATTCAGTACCATAATTCTTCGATCGGACTCTGTGCACCCACTAAGGAAACTTACTTTCCCGATTTCATTAGAGGGCAGTGAAATTTTTAAAATAGTAAGAGGGTGACTGTGATGCCCACTCACATGGGGTCAACAGATTTTGGGTTGAATTGAAGTAATGATGTTAGGACCCAAGGATCAGATCTCGAGATGCGAAACAAAAATCGTGAGATCTAATACAATAAAATAAAGAGCGAGCGCTGCTACTTGTTAAATATTTTGCGCTGCTAAAAAGAGGCGCAATACCTAGGGTTCCTGAACATTATAACAGAGCACCGGAGACAGATCTGGTATGAAATAAAATCATGCGGAAAACACCAGAACTGAATCCTAATTTTTAAAACTAACACAAATAGATTTTTGTTACACAGAAACCTCCTACTATGCAAGTGTGCATTCTGAAATGTATGCGTGCTAAAATAAATGCAAGTGCGGAATGAATATAGTAAATCATAAAGAAATTACGCTGCTGTTAGTTTATGGAAGTTCGGATATAAATATCTTACGTCTCCCCTTCTCCACCTAGGAAGGTTCCACTAGAAGAATTTGATCGGCAGACCCAATCACCGAGCCTCGCTCCAGGTGAACTCCTAGTCTCAAAAAATGCACACCAGCCGCAACTGTGTATCAAACTAAACAAGAACTTGTTTAACGTCTTTGTTCAAAGACTATATACACAGATTTTAACGTCTTCGTGCTTGGACGGGATCTGATTGTTGGGTTGTGATTCACTCGCTAATCAATTTCGCACAACTCTCAAAATATGCGAGTGAATCTGTGTGTTGATATTTTACAGTGAATGCTCAACTCTCTAAATAATAAATCTCACACACTGGGACAATGCTTCTACAAAAGCTGATGAAGACTCAGCAGTCGACACTGCAAATAAGCTCCTCTCTAATGATGGTTGACTGCTTCATCTTCCTGTTTTCTTCCCTCTGTTTTTGCACTGTTCTTCGTTCCTTATGTAGTGATCAAATTGTCTTCTTCAAAATCTTCGTATATATAGCTTCTCTCCAAATATGGCCGTTAGACAGTAGATTCATATCCCTTCTGCGCTTGTTACGGCCAATTTGTCTTCATCCCAAATTGGTGCAATCATCCTCTGTATATTGTACTATTTCCCAGAATAGTACAAATCTTGTCCCCTTTATTTAAGGCATTTGTACGACTCAATTTCAGCCATTTATTCTTTTCCTTTTAAACGGTGAATGCGTCCAACAGCTTCTATAATAGTAACTTGCTATTTTATCTTCAACAGCTTCGTCAACAGTAGCTTGCTGTTTCATCTTCAACAGCTTCGTCAACAGTAACATGCTGTTTCATCTTCAACAGCTTCGTCAACAGTAACTTGTTGTTTCATCTTCTACAGCTTCATCAACAGATTCGTACTGTTCATCGGGTCTACTGTTCCATCTTCTGTTAACACTGAAACAGACTCTTCAACTCGATGTTTAGACTTCTCTACTTCTTCTAACTTTACATTCAGATTCTTCTCGATTCTCTTCACGTCAACATGCTGCTATCTTCATTTCTCTGTATGCTATACTTTGATTTCTTCTTCGCATCTTCCAGATTTCTCTTCCAACTTTGTCTCTGAATAACTCTTCGCACAGTATCTGTTGACAGCAACTTCAACAGGGATCTTATTTTTCTACCGAGAACGCTTCATTAGATTTCTCCTATTCATTACTGTTATCAGATTTCACTCTTTTGCGACTTCTCCAGACTTCTCTCTTCATGTTAATCCAACTTCTTCAAGATTACTTCTCCTAACACAACATCAGACTCCACGCAAGCAAAGCTTGCTACGCAGGATGCCACGTAAGTGAAGCTGTCCACCTAAGCAAATCTGATAAACTTCTTTTCTTCACATTTAACACTGTTATCAGATTTCTCTTCGCTTCAATCCAACAGTTGATTGCTTCTCTTCACTAATGAACATCTGATAACTTCTTCTGTCAGCTTCTGAATATTTGCAACTTCTCTATTTCTTTACTTCTTTTCTCATCAGACTTCAACAGATTCTTCTCGTTCCTGTTTTCAGCTGATTCATGTACACCTTAGCGCTTGCAACAGGAACTCTAATTCTTCTTTTGGCTCTCAAGCTGCTGTCAGCTATCCACCTGTATACTGCTCACTAAGTAGAGACATTAGAAACACAATAATAAGTTTTGTGTAATTCAAAACTCAATCTGGATCTGTTGATACAGATTTATCAATCTCTCCCTTTTTGATTTACACAAAACTTTAAATAACAAATGCATGATCTAACAAATCTCTCCCTTTTTGTGGGAATCAAAAAGGGTTCGAAAGCTGGTTTTCCTGACAAATTTCATATTGTCAACTTCTCTATTTCTTTACTTCTTTCTCATCAGCTTACACAGATTCTTCTCGTTCCTGTTTTCAGCTGATTCATGTACACCTTAGCGCTTGCAACAGGAACTCTAATTCTTCTTTTGGCTCTCAAGCTGCTGTCAGCTATCCACCTGTATACTGCTCACTAAGTAGAGACATTAGAAACACAATAATAAGTTTTGTGTAATTCAAAACTCAATCTGGATCTGTTGATACAGATTTATCAATCTCTCCCTTTTTGATTTACACAAAACTTTAAATAACAAATGCATGATCTAACAAATCTCTCCCTTTTTGTGGGAATCAAAAAGGGTTCGAAAGCTGGTTTTCCTGACAAATTTCAAACAAAGCTCTCCCTACACTTTCACAACAAAAACAACGTGACAGCAGGAATTTTACAGTTTGGAAATCAAAACAGATTTTGGAAAACAAATAGGGAACAACCGTATGCATGAATGATATGATTTTGAAAAAGCTGATAGTGTGTTTCTGCTTTAGCTTATATATACAGATGAAGGATTAATAAAACTCTCCATATCTTTTATAATATAAGCTCAAATCATTATTAAAACAAAGCACCAGCTGAAATTCCGCAAAAACTATCATAGCACATAAACAAGTTTTGTTTAAAATACGTTTTAAAATAAGTGCTCGTTCAAGAACAACCTTCTCTGATACCACTTGTTAGGAAAGAAGGATCAGATCTCGATATGAAAAACAAAGACCGTGAGACACCCAAGAACTAAAACTAATCAAAGCAAAATCGAGAGATATGATCCTAAATAAAAGTAAAGAGAAAGCGAGCGCTGCTACTGTTAAAAATTCTGTGCTGCTAAAAATAGGTGCAATACTCGGGTTCTTGAACATTAAACAGAGCACCGGAGACAGATCTGGTATGAAATAAAATCATGCGGAAAAGACCAGAACTGAATCCTAATTTTTAAAACTAACGCAAACAGATTTCTGTTACACAGAAATCTGCTACTGTGCAAGTGTGCATTCTGAAATGTATGCGTGCAAAAATAAATTCAAGTGCGGAATGAATACAGTAAATCATAAAGAAATTATGCTGCTGTTTGTTTATGGAAGTTCGGATATAAATATCTTACGTCTCCACTTCTTCCACCTCGGAAGGTTCCACTAGAAGAATTTGATCCGCAGACCCAATCACCGAGCCTCGCTCCAGGTGAACTCCTAGTCTCAACAAATGCACACCAGCCGCAACTTTGTGTCTAACTAAACAAGAACTTGTTTAACGTCTTTGTTCAAAGACTACATACACAGAGTAACGTCTTCGTGCTTGGACGGGATCTGATTGTTGGGTTGTGATTCACTCGCTAATCAATTTCGCACAACTCTCAAAATATGCGAGTGAATCTGTGTGTGTGAAATTTTACAGTGAACGCTCAACTCTCTAAAGAATAAATCTGACACACTGGAAAAATGCTTCTACAAAAGCTGATGAAGACTCAGCAGTCGACACTGCAAATAAGCTCCCCTCTAATGATGGTCGACTGCTTCATCTTCCTGTTTTCTTCCCTCTGTTTTTGCACTGTGCTTCGTTCCTTATGTAGTGATCAAATTGTCTTCTTCAAAATCTTCGTATATATAGCTTCTCTCCAAATATGGCATTAGACAGTAGATTCAAATCCCTTCTGTACTTGTTACGGCTAATTTGTCTTCTTCCCAAATTGGTGCAATCATCTTCTGTATATTGTACTATTTCCCAAAATAGTACAAATCTTGTCCCCTTGATTTAAGGCATTTGTACGACTCAATTTCAGCCATTTATTCTTTCTCTTTTAAATGGTGAATGCGTCCAACAGCTTCTGTAATAGTAACTTGCTTTTTGATCTTCAACGGCTTCCTCAACAGTAACTTGTTGTTTCATCTTCAACAGCTTCATCAACAGATTCGTACTGTTCATCGGGTTTCTACTGTTCCATCTTCTGTTAACACTAAAACAGACTCTTCAACTCGATGTTCATACTTCTCTACTTCTTCTAACTTTACATTTAGATTCTTCTCGATTCTCTTCACGTCAACATGCTGCTATCTTCATTTCTCTGTACGCTATACTTTGATTTCTTCTTCGCATCTTCCAGATTTCTCTTCCAACTTTGTCTTTGAATAACTCTTCGCACGGTATCTGTTGACAGCAACTTCAATAGGGATCTTCTTCTTCTACTGAGAACGCTTCATCAGATTTCTCCTATTCATTACTGTTATCAGATTTCACTCTTTTGCGACTCCTCCAGACTTCTCTCTTCACGTTAATCCAACTTCTTCCAGATTACTTCTCCTAACACAACATCAGACTCCACGCAAGCAAAGCTTGCTACGCAGGATGCCACGTAAGCGAAACTGTCCACCTAAACAAATCTGATAAACTTCTTTTCTTCACATTTAACACTGTTATCAGATTTCTCTTCGCTTCAATCCAACAGCTGATTGCTTCTTTTCACTAATGAACATCTGATAACTTCTTCTGTCAGCTTCTGAATATTTGAAACTTCTTTATTCTTTACTTCTTTTCTCATCAGCCTTCAACAGTTTCTTCTCGTTCCTGTTGACAGATGATTCATGTACACCTTAGCGCTTGCAACAGGAACTCTAATTCTTCTTTTGGCTCTCAAGCTGCTGTCAGCTATCCACCTGTATACTGCTCACTAAGTAGAGACATTAGAAACACAATGATAAGTTTTGTGTAATTCAAAACTCAATCTGGATCTGTTGATACAGATCCATCAAAAGAGAAAATTAAAAGGGGCTAAATGCGGAAAATTGTAAGCTGTATTACCTTATGAAATCGATACACAACAATTGGCACCAAATAGCAAATAGCGAACACTGATTTGAATAACAGGTTTGATTACTTTGCAAAATTACGATATTACAACTACTGGAACTCTATATGAATTCACTATTGTTGTAATGGATCTTAATACAGGTTTGGCAAAAGATTAAAAACAACAACATTGACTATGACACGAAAACGCCGGCCTTCGATAAACACATACACCACAGCTGGTTCAGCTCCCGCCTCCCGTCTGCTCCAGATCTGACTCACCTGCACCATAAAAGCTAATGATCCTAGGGGCTCAGCAAGTAAAAACTGAGGATACCAAAATCACATAGTTCAGGAAGGCGCATACATAGCTTAAAATAACATATTTTAAAGGAAGTCAGTTAAACATAACTTTTTTCGTAAAATCAGATTTGGGAAACAACCCAGATCTCATCTATATTTTCGTGTGACATATGGCTTAGAAGCTCTCCTTAGGTCCGTTGGCGCTTGATCAAGCTACATCTGAATTTATTTAACTATATGGAGAAATATCGCCCAATATGAAGGAGCAACTGAATCTTTCGACAGCTCGCTCACCCTTCCAATATGATCATCTGTTATCTATGCCATAAATCCTATAAAACTGAACATTACTTCCTTTAAACAAACATTTGATCGCAAGCGGAGCAACATTCCTCGGGGTTAATCCTTTTAAAATCTCATCTCTTTAAAATTTCACTGAGCAACAGATTTGGCTAGTGGGGACTTATCGCTGGAGTAAAACAGATTTGGCTAACAAAGACAGTACTCGGGTGCAAAACAGATCTCAGTTGTAGAAAACAGATTTTACTATAAGGGTGGTATCGCTAACGTTAAAAAAGATGTGACTATAGAAACAGTGTCGTTAGCGGGAAACAGATCTGGCTTAGTAATCACATCGCTAGCATGAAACAGCTTTGACTGTAGAAAATAGTGTTTTTGGTGCAAGACAGATTTTGGATGTGGGAAACAGATTTGGCTATGTGATCATTATTGGTAGCGTTAAAGCAGATGTGACTACAAGAATAGTAGCGCTAGCATGAAATAAATAGATTTGGCTTCTGGAATGATATCTCTATCAGGAAACAGATTTGAATGTAGAAAACAGTGTATAAGTGCGAAACAGATTTGACAATGGCAGCATCACGACGACAACCAAAGATACCAGCTCCGCCTGTCTAACCGGTATAATACCCCGATTTAACCAGCATCGCCGATTTCTTGGAGTCAAGTTCAGACACCGCCCTTCACCAGAACGAAAAAGTTCTTACATGAATGTAAAATTCAAATCTCTACAGCTCAGTTTTAAAATCAACTTCCATCTTGCGAAAACACATTTGGAAAGTTTTAAAAAAGAAATAACTCTGTGAACCTTATCATTCGTTTTCATAAACCAAGCAAAAGCATAAATATAGCTAAACATGGACATAACTCAGGCAAGCAATCACAGAACGGAGGAAAAACAATATATAATTTCATGGTGTAGCAAAGAATCGGTTTTTACTTGCCTTAAACTGGAAACACGAAGAATAGCTGATATCCTACAGAGATCTCCTCAAGCACAAGCGCCTAACTCCTTAGAAAATTTTTAGAGAACGAAGGAAATTTCTTGGCTAGTGAAATGAGCTCAAACTCCTCATAGACAATCATATAAGGGTACATGATTGGCAGTAAGTGAAAGCACTCGAGTAGGCATGGGGTACCATACCAACTCTTTGTCCTTTTTGAAAAGATTTGCTAAAAGTTACCTACTACTATTTTAAATTTGGAAATTTGCCAAAAGATTTTAAAAGAACCAAATTGCTCATTCATTAGCATTTTTATTTACAAAATCTGAAATCTGCTCGAGTTTGTGCTTGGGGCAAAATCTGTCGGAACCTTCTGCTCCGTGTTTCAAATATGAAATGAATAAAATCAACTTAAGCTAAAATCTGAATTTTGAAATATCAAAATGTCCCTTAAATTAGAAAGGGTTCATATATGTGGTCCTATGTATTTTGGGGCGCTACAACTTTACCCTCCTTATTTAAATTTCGTCCTCAAAATTTACTTACCAAACAGCTCTGGGTAAAGACTATACATATCAGCTTCTGTCTCCCACGTAGCTTCTCGTTCTGTTTGGTTAGACCATTGTACCTTAACCATTGGAAGACTACGATTCCTCAACTTCCTAATCTATCGAAGAAGGATTCTCTCGGGCCTCTCTTCGTAACTCATATCTGGTGCCAAATTCATTGGCTCATAGCTCAGTACGTGCGACGGGTTGGGAATATACTTCCTCAAGGCTGATACATGGAATACGCTATGCACTGAAGACAGATGCGGGGGTAATGCTAAGAGATAAGCCAACGTTCTTACTCTGTCCAAAATCTCATAAGGACCAATATATCTTGGACTCAGCTTTCCTTTCTTCCCAAAATGCATTACTCCTTTCATAGGAGCTACTCTCAAAAACACATGGTCACCAACTTCAAAATTCAGCTCTCGTCGCCTATTATCAGCATAACTCTTCTGCCTGCTCTGAGCTGCTCTCATCCGTTATATTATCTTTCTAACAGCTCCAGCTGTTTGCTCTACCACATCTGGTCCGAAACCAGCTCGTTCACCTACCTCATCCTAGTGAAGAGGTGTTTGCATTTGCGACCATAGAGAGCTTCATATGGGACCATATTAATCGAAGCCTGGAAACTGTTATTATACGTAAATTCTACCAATGGTAGCTTTAAATCCCAACTCTCTGAAAAATCTACAATACAAGCCCTGAGTAGATCTTCTAAAATCTGAATCACCCTTTCTGATTGACCATCGGGCTGGGGGTGAAAAGCTGTGCTAAAAGTCAACTTAGTACCCAAAGCTCTATTTAAACTCTTCCAGAAAGCTGACGTAAACCTTGTATCTCTATCGGATACAATCGAAATTGGAACACCATGCAGCCTCACTATTTCTTTCACATACAGCTCTGCGTATCTGCTCACGTCATAGGTTGTCTTAACTGGTAGGAAGTGAGCTGACTTAGTGAGCATGTCTACTATAACCCAAATAGAATTGTATCCTAGAACAGTTCTGGGTAAACCAGTCATGAAATCCATAGCAATACTCTCCCATTTCCACTCTGGAATATGCACGGGCTTCAGCATTCCTGCTGGTCCTTGGTGTTCAGCTTTCACCAATTGAGACAAATCTATAAAAATCACTTTTCGTTCCTGGCCACCAATATAACTTCTGGAGATCCTTATACATCTTGGTGCTCCCCAGATGCACAGAGTATGGGGTTGTATAGGCTTCATCCATCAGATCTGATCTCAGGGTGTTTACTTGGGGCACCCACATCCGACCCCGGAATCTCATAACTCCTCCTTCTAAGGTATAGAGATTTCTACCTCTCTCTCTATCTCTCTTAACCCACTTCTGAAGCTGCTCATCTTTCAGCTGTCTTTCTCGGATCTGGTCTAACAGATTTGATTGAATGGTGAGATCTGCCAAGATCACAGTACTACCATTGGGCACCAACTCCAGTCCGAACTTCTCAATATCATAAGCCAATGGTCTCTGGACAGTGAGCTGGGCCAATCCAATAGATTTCCTGCTTAGAGCGTCAGCCACTACATTGGCCTTTCCTGGATGGTAGCTTATGGTACAATCATAATCCTTTACCAGCTCTAACCATCTCCTCTGCCTCATATTGAGTTTCTTTTTGGTGAAAAAGTACTTGAGACTCTTATGATCTGTGAATATTTCACACTTCTCCCCGTAAAGGTAATGTCTCCAGATCTTTAGGGCAAAGACTACCGCTGCCAGTTCTAGGTCATGCGTTGGATAACTCTTCTCATGGTTCTTCAGTTGTCTAGAAGCATAGGAGATCACTCTACGGTCCTGCATCAGTACATCACCTAAGCTCAACTTGGACGCATCTGTATAGATAACAAATCCTCTTTGATCGATGGCATGGTTAGCACGGGGGCTTCTATCAAAGCTTGTTTCAACTTATCAAAACTGAGTTGATAATCTGGGGTCCAATCATACTTAACCTGCTTTCTTGTTAGCGAGGTTAAAGGAACAGCTATCTTCGAAAATTCCTTAATAAAATGCCTATAGTATCCCGCTAAATCGAAGAAACTCCTTACTTCTGAAACAGATTTGGGAACTGGCCAATCGCGAACAACTTATACTTTGGCTGGGTCCACCTCTAATCCTTCCTTGGATATGATATGTCCTAGGAATGCAACCTTCTCCAGCTAGAAGTCACATTTACTGAACTTGGCAAACAATTGCTTGCTCTTCAAAACTTGTAGCACCGTCCAGAAGTCACATTTACTGAACTTGGCAAACAATTGCTTGCTCTTCAAAACTTGTAGCACCGTCCTAAGCTGGTTGGCGTGCTCAGATCTGGTCTTGGAGTACACTAAGATATCATCTATGAAAACAACCACAAACTAATCCAAAAACGGTTGGAAAACTCTATTCATCAAATACATAAAAGCTCAGGGTGCATTGGTAAGTCCGAAGGGCATTACTAAGAACTCATAATGGCCGTAGCGTGTTCTAAAAGCCGTCTTATGGATATCAGCTGGCTTAATCTTCAATTGGTGGTAACCAGATCTCAATTCAATCTTAGAAAAGACTATTGATCCTTTCAACTGGTCAAACAGATCCTCAATCCTAGGAAGGGGATATTTATTCTTAATAGTCAACTTATTCAGTTCCTGATAATCTATACATAACCTCAAGATCCCATCTTTCTTTTTAATAAACAAAACAGGGGCTCCCCATGGTGACGTGCTCGGTCTAATGAAGCCCTTATCCAACAGATCCTAGATCTGTTCCTTCAATTCCCTCATCTCTGATGGAGCAAGACGATAGGGTGGTCTGGATACAGGTGCTGCTCCTGGCACTAGATCAATTGCGAATTCCAGCTCTCGGTCTGGTGTTAGTCCATGTATATCTTCTGGGAATACTTCGGGAAACTCATTCACTACCTCCACATCTGAAAGTTGGGGTTTACTGATCGTAACTAAGGATGAAAGGCTTGCCAAAAATCCTACCCCACCTTTTCTTAAACAGCTTTGAGCTTTAAGAGCTGAAATAATTCTAGGAGTCTCCGAATCTGGTTGGCTTCAAACATAAACGGGTCTCCTTTGGGTGGGTTAAACACTACTGTCCTGAACTTAAAATCGATTACTACCCCATACTTGGTTAACCAGTCCATTCCCAAAATCATATCGAACTAAGGCATCGTTAGCACAATCAAATCAGCAGAAATCAAACGCTCGTGAAGCCTAAGTTCTAAATCACGAAACAGATCATGGTACACCAATTCCTCTCCTGAGGGTACAATCACGCAAAAGCCTATGGTTACTTGCTTTGGTCTAATGGGTAACTTCTTAGCAAACTTGGCTGCTATAAACGAATGGGTAGCACCTGAATCTATCAATGCTATGGATGGCATACCAGCAATCAAAATATTACCCGTAACAACTGTAGACTCGGGGTTGGCTTGCTCAACTATCATGGCAAAAGCTCTACTAGTCACCAGCTGCTTTGAATTTGGGCAATTCTTAATAACATTCCCTGGCATACCACATCTGTAGCAGACGTTCTGACCAAGTCCGCATGGACCAGGGTGATTCTTCTAGCACTTGAGACACACTGGCCTGTTGTTGGTAGCAGGAACTGCACTAATGGGTTGAATGGGTAAAGTTTTCTGCTCTTGGGGTCTCTGCTGATTCTTATTTTGTTTCTTGAATGGCCTCTGGTACTTCTGTTGGAAGGTCTGTCTCTTCTGTTGCCTCTCCTCCTCCACATCCTTCCAGTCTCTCTCAACTCACAGGGCTCTATCCACTGCCTCCCTATAAGGTCTTGGTGCAGATAACCTAACATTCAGCTTGAATGTAGGCTTTAATCCTTCCACGAAATGGCTCAACTTTTCCTCTGGGTCATTTCCGATAAGAGGCACAAAATAGCATCCTCTCTCAAACATCCGAACATACTCCTTCACCGACATGCTCCCTTGTTTCAAAGTTATAAACTCTCTCTTCAATTCAGACCTCTTGTCTGCCGTGAAGTACTGTTCGAAGAACGTCTCTCTCAACTCACAGGGCTCTATCCACTGCCTCCCTATAAGGTCTTGGTGCAGATAACCTAACATTCAGCTTGAATGTAGGCTTTAATCCTTCCACGAAATGGCTCAACTTTTCCTCTGGGTCATTTCCGATAAGAGGCACAAAATAGCATCCTCTCTCAAACATCCGAACATACTCCTTCACCGACATGCTCCCTTGTTTCAAAGTTATAAACTCTCTCTTCAATTCAGACCTCTTGTCTGCCGTGAAGTACTGTTCGAAGAACACTCGTTTTAAATCTCCCCACGACAGATTTGCCAAATCCACAGATGACTTGGCTCCTTCCCACCATATCATCTCATCATCCCTTAACATATAGATAGCGCACCTAGGCCTATCCATATCTGGCATCTGGAGGTATTCAAATATAACCTCCATCGACTTGATCCAGCTCTCAGCAGCAAGCGCATCTGTTTTACCACTAAAATCCTTCGGTTTCTGTCTTCTAAACTTCTCTTGAGGATCATCGTGGCTTGGTACTCTGCTGTTAGAAGATTGTCCATTGCCTCTACCGGTTTGTTCTACCAACAGCCTTAGAAATTGGGTAATGCTAGCGTTACTCTCTAGGCTGGTTTCGTCTAAGGGGGTGTTTCTTCTACCTCTGCCAGACATCTCAATCTGTAGCCCGTAATCCACCACAAATGGACATCAGAACATACTAAATTTAAAAGACAAATGCTCTGTAACATAAAATAAAACTCACAGCTCTGGAGAAACGATCGACGAAATCTGTCCCTGTGAGACCCGAGAGTTTAAAAGATTAATTGAGTTAACTAATCGAGTTTAAAATAGACCAAATTTGGCTTGAACAGATCTTGGATGAACCAGCTTTGAGTTGGTATGCTTGGCGAGGTTATCGGGTCCATATAAGTCTTTGAATCAGTTCTGGTGAGTTGGATAATTCCCACGGAAACTGATCAGATATGAGCGTTGGTCAGCGCTGGGTGCTCGTGTTCAGTTTTGGCGATGTAATCTGATATCGCAGGTGTTCATAGGTGAGCTAGCGTGTTTCTGTAGCGAGTAGCTAAACTACGTCGTTTGGATTAGTTGGAACGACGGTGTTTTGGCTTAGTGGGGGAGACTCAGACGTGAGTAGCGGTAGCCTTCAGATTTCGATAGGATCTGAGTGTTGCGATGCCATGTGTTTAGCATTTCAGATTTGAGTAGCGGGTGTGTGTCTAGATGCGAGTGTGGATTCTATGTGACGTCGTTTGGATAAGTCAGGATCTGTTTTGACGTAGAGCCAAATCTGATGTGAGATTCAGATCCGAGCGGGAAATTCAGCTTTGAGACTTAAGTTGTCGGTAGGTACTGTTCATCATATTTGAGCAGATTTGACCTTTTAATAGAGAACTTTGCTTTTGCTCTTTATTATTTCAGCTTCGACACTTAGAATATTTCCCGATAGCGAATCTTGTCGCAATACCCTAGCTACTGTTCACCAAGCCTTATCTTCTCCGATTGCCAAAGTTCGACAGCTCCGATTGAAGTAAGAGTGGTAGCGTTGGACTCCTCTTGCTAGGACGCTTCGTTTGGTACAGCTTTTGGAGGCTTGCGTGAAGCTTGGAGAGATTGCGAGACATCTCCCTTCTGTAGTCTATTAGCATAAGCGTGGCCTTGCTTCTGTCGTTCAGGTAGCTTGTTGGGTAAGCGTTAAGATCCTACCTTGTGCTTTGTTTAGAGCCTTCTATTGTGTTAGAAGGGTAGGACATATTTGGTTGAGCTCATAGCTCCCAATTCACAGTTTCTGTGCTACTGTCCCTGAGATTTTGTGCGTTGTTGCTTAGCAGGTTCTCGGATCTGTGTTGCTCAAGACTTCGTTGTTGTAATTATAGCTCAGAGCTGAGGTACGGATGTGTGCTTGTTTTACAGCTTTGGATTGAGCACGGGTGATTATGCTTGCTGTTGTGTATGCTTTGCATTGTTGTATATGTTCTGTGTTGGACATTTATCTGTTCCATACACGCATTTTTCATGTTGAGCTCAGATCTTGTTAGTCGTGCCTTGTTGTATTTGATCTGTGCGTACCAGGATTCTTGTTTGGAGGTCGAGCGGGTAACTCCCGTCATCCTCATCTCCCTGCTGGGATCTGTTAGCCACTATGAGCGGAGTGGGTAGCTCCCACACCTCATGAGTTGGGTAACAGCAGGTTGAGCTGTGTTTTGCATCTGGTGCCGTGTGTTGAGACGAGTGGGTAGCTCCCGTATACTCACACACCCTATGGCCACTGTTGTTCAGTTGATCTGATTCGTTCGTTGAGCAATTCTTGAGATCCTTTGGCTCCCTGCCTTCGGTTGTAGCCTCATCTCATGCATAGCATTGCATATTATCTGTTGCTGTCTTATGTTGTTTATAGTTGCTCTCCGTACTGGGGTTTGACCCCGTGTCTCTCTGGGGCTGGTGTTTGTTTGCATGTGTGTGTTTTCAGGTTACCATGGTTTCACCGCTGGTCGTGGAGTTGATCCAGCTGGTAGTTCCCCAGGAGGTGGATAGAGTGTCCCAGTTATATATAGTAGATGCATATGATATTTTTGTTATATTGTATTGTATCTATGTTGAGCGAGAGACTCGTCGCTCTGTTTATTTGGGAGTCACTCTATGTTTGTATTTTGTATGAGATGTAGTTGGTTTTTTTAAAAGTTGTAAAACCTGTATTTTGAGTTCAGTATTTTAAATTATGTTATCTTTAAGTCAGGCCAAAAGCGAAAATATTAACCACTATTTTATTGATTCCGCTATTGTTATTGCGTGGTTTAACTCTGTGTTGAGCACGAGGCCTGACATTTTTGGTAGCAGAGCTTAAGCTGGGATAAGCTCAATTTTGTTTGATCACACTTGCGTCTAGGCACAGTGTTGCTTGTTGCATGTGCATGACTATGTAATTTATTTGTTATGTGATGTATTTGTTGCTGTGTGATCTTACCCTCTTAGTGCCTTCGTAGATGCCTCATAGACGTAGGGATAGAGGTAGAGGGCAGTTTCAGGAAGAGTCTGAAGGTCAGAACGAGGAAGTGCAGCGTAGTGTTCCTCGTCGTGGTCGTGATAGGTAGGTTGAGATTGAGGTAGATGAGCTGGCAGCCCATGTGGACGACATGGAACTGGTGATGGCGAGGTTTCAATCGATGAATCCTCAGACATTTAATGGGGACGAGCCTAGTTCCGATGCGGAGTCCTGGTTGCAGCACATTACCGGTTTGTTTGACCGTGTCAGGTACGATGATGAGCGTAGACTGAGTTTGGCTACGTTTCAGTTGATAAGAGGTGCCGAGCGTTGGTGGAGAGGTGCTTCTCGTGCGATAGAGGACACTGGTGTAGGTATTTAGTTTCTATACTGCTTTTCGATAGGAGTATGTCCCTGAGTCCTATTTAACGCCAGGAAGCGTGAGTTTGATAACCTGGTACAGGGATCTATGTCCGTGGGAGAGTATGCCCGGAGGTTTTCTTCTCTTCTTGCGTATGTTCCGCATGTTTCTGGCCGAGATAGGGCAAAAAGGAACAAGTTCTTGGAGGGACTGAATGAGGAGTTGTATTCTTTGGTGTTGTCGGGTTCACCGACGAGTTATGCGGATACGGTGGACAAGGCTATGGATATTGAGGAGGGACTGCAGAACCTTAGGTCTCGTGTTAGGCCGCAAGTGGTGCAAGGTAACCGTCCCATGGTTTCGGGGGTACAACCTTCCTAGTCTGTGCAGTCATCCCAGCCACCCCAGCAGCAGGTAGCCCAACAGTCGGGACACCATAGGTTTAGACTTCGTGGTCGTCAGTTCAAGAAGAATTCAGGTTCTAGTTCTTCTGGCTCGGGTAGTTCTAGCAGCTGCAGTAGTTCCAAGGTCGAGTTTCTTGCCATTGTGGAGGAAGGCATCCTACAGCGCAGTGTGTAGGTGTGCAAGGTTCGTGTAACGTTTGTGGATAGTACGGACACTTTTCAAGAGTTTGTCCTTTGTCTGGTTCACAGCACACTTCTGCTCCACCGCAGGGTCGAGGTGGATCGTCTAGGGGTCGTTCTTTTCCTACTCCACAGCAGAGGTTGGGAGAGCCTCAGTACAGGCCATTTCAGCAGCCTGGTCCTTCGCGGTTTGGACAGTCTTCCCAGCCCCAGTTTTCAGGACCTCAGTTTGCATAGGCGAATGCCATGACGAGAGAGCAAGCGGAGGGCACGCCAACAGGAGTTATCGTGGGTACTTGCTTTGTCTTTGATTTTCTTGCGCGTGTGTTATTTGATACAGGAGCATCGCATTCGTTTATTGCTGATGAATTTGTGGTTGAGCATGGTTTGCATACTGTTGCAACCCCTGTCGGCGCGAACCTGTACTCCGAGGAGATTTTTTTGAATGGCATTCTTAGGTTTGGTGAGAATGTGTTGTTAGCAAATCTGATTTGGCTAGTGATGTGGGATTTCGATTGCATAGTGGGAATGGACTTGTTGTCTGCTTATAGAGCCACTGTGGACTGTGTTCATGGAGTTGTGTGTTTTAGGCCTCAGTTTGGAGAGAAGTGGGACTTCTATGGTTTTGATTCCCGATCGAAGATTCCTTTAATCTCTGCGATAGAGATGTTTAGCCTGTTGTCGTTAGAGAATGCTGGATTTATGATCTATGCTTTGGATGCGTCTTCTTCTTCTTCACACGTAGAGTTTAGTGATGTTCCCGTTGTTCACCATTTCCCGGATGTGTTTCCGAAGGAGATTCCTGGTTTTCCTTCGAAGAGGGAGATAAAATTCAGAATTGAGTTGGTACCTGGTATAGCTCCTATCAAGAGAGCCCCGTATTGTTTAGCGCCTGGTGAGTTGAGGGAGCTTAAGGTTCAGCTTAGTGATTTGCTAGAGAAGGGTTTCATTAGACCTAGCATCTCACCCTATGGAGCGCCTATCTTGTTTGTCGAGTCATTGCGTATGCCTCTCGTAAGTTGAAACCGCATGAGACTCGTTACCCAGTTCATGATTTAGAATTGGCAGCAGTGGTTTTTGCCTTGAAGATTCGGTGCCACTATCTGTATGGAGAGCAGTTTGTAGTGTGTTCAGACCACAAGAGCCTTCAGTATCTATTTTCTCTGACAGTTTTGAACATGAGACAGCGTAGGTGGATGGAGCTGCTTAAGGATTTTGATTGTGATATCTAATATCAGCCTGGGAAGATGAATGTAGTTGCTGATGCATTGAGCAGAAAGGCTCAAGTGGCGATGCTGGCTTCATTGCAGATTTCGAAGGTCCATGAGCATCTAAGCACTGCTGGTTGGCGGTTTTACCCAGTGAGGATTATGTTGTGGTGTCTTCTTTCCATGTTGAGCCACAAATTGTTGTGAGCATTAAAGCAGCTCAGAGGACTGATCCATCCATCCATGAGTTGAAGCTGAATGTGAGATCTCGACAGTTGGAGGACTATTCTGTCTCATCTGATGGTTTTTTAAGATTTCGTGACAGGTTGGTTGTGCCAAATCTGATTGATTTGAAGGAATAGATCTTAAGAGAAGCGCACTGTCATAGACACAGTGTCCATCCTGGTGCAAGGAAGATGTATTATGCCTTGAAGCAGCATTACTGGTGGGCAGGTTTGAAGAGTGATGTTGCTGATTTTGTAGCCCATTGTCTGAATTGTCAGCAGGTCAAGGCCGAGAGGATGAGACCTGGTGGTTTGTTGCCGAGTTTGGAGATTCCCCAATGGAATTGGGAGAACATAGCTATGGACTTTGTCACACATTTTCCTCGTTCCAGCAGAGGTTGTGATGTTGTGTGGGTTGTTATCGATAGATTGTCGAAGTCTGCTCACTCCATTCCCTACAATATGACCTATTCTTTTAAAGATGGCGAAGCTGTACATAGATTTCGTGGTGAGATTGCATGGTGTGCCAGTTTCTATTGTTTCAGATCGTGATCCGAGGTTTACTTCCAGATTTTGGAAGAGTTTGCAAACATCTTTGGGTACCAGATTGGCGATGAGCACAACATATCATCCTCAGACAGATGGCCAATCTGAGAGAACTATCCAGATTTTAGAGAATATGTTGAGAGCTGTTGTGATGGATTTTAGTGGTAGCTGGCAAGATTCGTTGTCTTTGGTTGAGTTTTCCTATGATAACAGCTACCAGGTCAGTATTGGTATGGCACCATTTGAAGCTTTGTATGGCAGGAAGTGTAGATCTCCTGTGTGTTGGGAAGAAGTGTGGGAAAAGCAGCTGTCTTCTCCAGAATTTGTGCAGCAGATGAGAGATCAAGTAGATCTGATTCGCCAGCGAATGAAAGCTGCACAAGATCTCCAAGCCGGTTATGCGAAAAAGAGGCGTAGGCCTTTGAAATTTCAGGTTGGTGATCTGGTTTTCCTGAAAGTTCTCATTTTCGTAGTGTTATGAGATTTGGTCTCAAGGGAAAATTAGCTCCTTGTTATGTTGGACCATATGAGATCTTAGAAGGATTGGCCCTTTGGAATATCGATTGTTATTGCCTCCAGATTTGTCTTCATTACATGATGTTTTTCATGTGTCTATGTTGAGGAAGTATGAGCTGGATCCGTCGCATGTGTTGAGAACTGATGGGGTGGAGCTTGATCGTACTTTGAGTTATATTGAGTATCCCTTGCGGATCTTGGATAGAAAAGAAAAACAGCTGAGGAAAATACCATTCCTTTGTTGATGGTCCAATGGAGCAAACATGGTAGAGAAGAAGCTACGTGGGAACCGGAAGAGAAGATGCAGCGTGAGTGGCCGCATCTGTTTGAGTAAGAGATGTATCAGATTCCAGTAGTTGGTTTGTTTCTTGTTGTTCCCAGTAGTTGTTTGCTTGTGGTTTTCCCAGTTATATTGAACTCTTGGTTTTGTTGAGTTTCTGTTCAGATCCGGAATAGTTTGATTTCGAGGAAGAAATCCTGTTTTAGTGGGGGAGGAATGTGAGACCCGATAGTTTATAAGATTAATTGAGTTAGTTTTTCGGGTTTAACATAGACCAGATTTGGCTTGAACAGATCTGGGATGAGCCAGCTTTGAGTTGGTATGCTTGGAAAGGTTATCGGGTCCGTATAAGTCTTTGAATCAGTTCTGGTGAGTTGGAGAATTACCACGGGAACTGATCAAATATGAGCGTTGGTCAGCGCTGGGTGCTCGCGTTCAGTTTTAGCGATGGAATCTGATATCGCAGGTGTTCAGAGGTTAGTAGCTAAACTACGTCGTTTGGATTAGTTGGAACTACAGCGTTTTGGCTTAGTGGAGGAGACTCAGATGTGAGTAGCGGTAGCCTTCAGATTTCGATAGGATCTGAGTGTTGCGACGATGTGTTTAGCATTTCATATTTGAGTAGCGGGTGACGTGTCCAGATGCGAGTGTGTATTCTATGCGTCGTCGTTTGGATAAGTCAGGATCTGTTTTGACGTAGAGCCAGATCTGATGTGAGATTCAGATCCGAGCGGGAAATTCAGCTTTGAGACTTAAGTTGTCGGTAAGTACTGTTCATCATATTTGAGCAGATTTGACCTTTTAATAGAGAACTTTTGTGAGACCTGAAATTAATAAAAGATTAATTGTTGGATTAATCGGTTTTTGAGGAATTCTGGGTGTTCGAAATTCTTTTTGGAGGTTTCGTTTGCATTTTTGGGTCGGAAATCACATTTAGAACAATTCTGGAAATTTTGTAATTTTCGAGTTTCAAAGCTGGTTTTGCGAGAAATCTGAATTGTTGGTGAAATCTTTTCGTTTCGTGAGAAATCTGTTCGGGTTTGAGAAATCTGGACGTTTGATGTTGCGGCGCATTTTGTAGCGAGAGGTTCAATATGCCGTCGTTTTCGTGAGATCTGGATGTCGCAAAATAGCTGAGATCTGTTGCGCTTGTATAGAGAAGTCTGCGCGGCGCATTTTTATCATAGACGCTAGTATGTCGTCGTTTAGGAGAGATCTCGTATTGCGTTAGCGCTAGAATCTGATTTTTGAGATCTGCTCACATGTTCTTGTGTTGAGGATGAAACGATGTCGTTTAGATAAGTTGCAACGACGCCGTTTTGGTGAACGCTTGAGGGAGAGATCTGTTTTGTGAGTTAGCGTTCGAGTGACCAGATTCCAGCGTTTGTGTTTAACGTTCCAGACTTCACCATGGTGCTGCGCGACGTCGTTTTAGCGTTAGCGCTATTTCCAGATTTTAGTGTTTTGATGTTCAGATTTCTCCGTGGTTTTGGAACGCGACGTCTGGTTCTAGATTTTGGTTGTTAGACAATCCAGACGTTGGGTTAGCGACCAGCTGCTGCTTGTGTAAGACACCAGCTTTTGGGTTTGAGGACCAGCCGTAAGCAGCGACCAGCCGTTGGTTTGTTTTGTGACTGCTGGTTGGGATTTTAATAGTGCATCGTCTGGTTTTGTCGGTGGACTTTTTAACCAGCTTTCACGTGTGTATTTATTGGAAGCTTTGGCCTTCAATTATTGCAACAGATTCCATACTTAGCAAATTTTCTCCCAATTTCGTTCTTCGCTTCTAACCCTCGGGTTACTGTTCACCGTGAGCTTCTCCGGCGAATTCCCGTCGATTCCGGCCACCTTTGAGGTAGCGTTGGACTCCTCTCGTCAAGCTATTTCATTTCTTACCGATTTTAGAGGCTGTCATTGGCTGGAGCAAAAGCATGAAGTTGATGTTTTCGTGCGTGTATTTCGCTGTTCAGGTAGCTGTTAGTTTTAGTTGTTGGAATCTTGTTCCTAGCCTTGAATTGAGCTTCCTGTTAAGTTGTATGGGTTAGAATTGAGCGCTGGTTTTAAGTGTTCAGATTCCAGCCGTGACTTTCTTTGGTTGGCCGTGAGTTTTGTTGTGTAATGCCTGAGATCTTGCGTATGTTTAGCAGGTTGGATTCAGATCTCTCGAGGCTTGAATTGTGGTAATTGTTGCACGAATCAGGTACGGATTTGAGCTTGTGATAGCTAGGAAGTTGCGTGAGATATAATGTGATGCTGATGGGATTTTTCGGTGAACATGGCCGTGTATAGCTTGCTGTGCATCGGTGATTATGCTAGCTGTTTTATGTGAATTGCATACACGCATTTGTTCACGCATATTTCAGATCCCTCGTGTATTGTATCTTGCAGCCTTGTATCTTGTTGTATTGTTGTTGTTTGATTCTTGCCAGGATACGAGGGCGAGCGGCAATACCGCACTCTCATCTCCCTGCTGGGTTTGTTAGCCACCATGCGCCGAGTGGTTAACTACCACAGTTCATGGGCGAGGCAACGGCAGGTTGAGCTGTTTGATGCATCTGGTATTCGGGTGTAGTGTCAAGGCGAGTGTCTCATTACCACATTTTGAACACACCCCGTGGCCACCGTTTGTTGTAGATTCTTTGGAGCTTTGTTTGAGTTCCTTGGATCCCTTTTTGGTTGTAGCCTTCGGCGGTTGTTCAGTGTCTCATGCATAGCATCTGCATTTTATCTTATGCTTTTCTTTAGATGTTTCAGTTGCTCTCCGTACTGGGGTTTGACCCCATGTCCCTCTGGGACTTGGTTGTTTTCCTTGCCTGTTGTGTTATTCATGTTTTCCAGGTTAGTCAGCTGGTCGTTGTGCTGACCCAGCTAGAGGTGCCCCAGGAGGTGGTTAGAGTATCCCAGTAGCATATAGCATATTTATATGTATCAGTATTGTTAGCTAGGGGATGCACTGTGCTTTTGTTGTAGTCTTTTATATTCGGTTGGGGTTGTTGCCAGGTGTCTGATACATGTTATGTTGTATTAGTGTTGTGGGCTTGTAGCCTTGATTTTGTTGGTTTGTTGTTAGACTAGGATTACTTTGAGTATCGTACTATTTTTAATTATATCATTTTAAACCGTCAGGCCAAAAGCAAAAAATTTTACCCGCTTTTTAGTAGCTTCCGTTTGTGTTTGCGTGTTTTATCTCTGTTGTGAGCACGAGGCCTGACATTTGTGGTATCAGAGCTTAAGCTGGGATAAGCTCGATTTCTTTGATCACACTTGAGTCTAGGCATAGGGTCGTGTGTTGCATGTGCTTGACTTATGTGTTTATGTGATGCTTATTGTTGTGATATCTATGCTGTATCTGTTCTCTGTTGCTTATCCTGTTGAGTGTATTCATAGATGCTGCCTAGACATCGTGGTAGAGGTAGGGCGCAGTTTGAGGAATCTGCAGGATATAACGAGGATCGGCGTAGTGCTCCGAGTCGTACTTGTAGTAGACACGATGAGGAGGAGGAAGTTGGTGACTTGCTTACCCCTGTGGAGAGGATGGACGTGGTGATAGCGAGGTTTCAGAGGATGAATCCTCAGGTCTTTAATGGCGACGAGTCGAGCGAGGATGCAGATTCGTGGCTTCGGAACATCACAGGCCTTTTTGATCGTGTCCAGTATGACAATGAGCTTAGGTTGAGTTTGGTGACCCTTCAGGCAGGATATAACGAGGATCGGCGTAGTGCTCCGAGTCGTACTTGTAGTAGACACGATGAGGAGGAGGAAGTTGGTGACTTGCTTACCCCTGTGGAGAGGATGGACGTGGTGATAGCGAGGTTTCAGAGGATGAATCCTCAGGTCTTTAATGGCGACGAGTCGAGCGAGGATGCAGATTCGTGGCTTCGGAACATCACAGGCCTTTTTGATCGTGTCCAGTATGACAATGAGCTTAGGTTGAGTTTGGTGACCCTTCAGCTTCGAAAGGGTGCAGAGCGCTGGTGGCGAGGTGATTCTAGTACTTTGTTGGAGATCGGCGTTGGGATTACTTGGGACATTTTTTGCGAGACTTTTAGGCAGAAGTTTGTTCCCGAGTCTTATGTGAATGCCCGTGAGCGGGAATTTTATCATCTGGAGCAAGGCTCGATGTCTGTCCGTGAGTACGCTCGGAAGTTTTCTTCTTTGTTGGCGTATGTTCCACATGTTTCTGGCCGGGAGAGGGCCAAGAGGACCAGATTCTAAGAGGGTTTGAATGAGGAACTGTATCAGATTGTGCTGACAAGCAAACCCAAGACCTATGCTGAAGCAGTTGATAATGCTATCGATATTGAGGAGTGTTTGAGGAGTCCTCGTGCTCGTAGGCAGCAGGTAGCGCAGGGTGGCCGTCCTGCTATTCAGGGAGCGCAGTCTTCGCAGTCCTACCAGTCAGCCCATCAGCCCCAGCAGCAGCAGTAGCCGCAGGTGGCACAGAAGTCTGGCCGTCAGAGGTTTCGACCCCGCGGTCAACAGTTAAAGAAGAAGTCTGGTTCTGGTTCGTCCGGTTCAGGTAGCTCGAGTAGCAGTGGTTCCCGGGCTGAGTTTGTGGTTTTTGTGGTGGCAAGAATCCTTCATCCCAGTGTGTTGGAGTGCAGGGCTCTTGCAACATTTGTGGTCAGTATGGGCATTTTTCTAGGGTGTGTCTGTCTGTGGGATCGCAGCAAGCCGTATCCCCGTCTCAGGGTCGAGGAGGACAGTCTAGGGGTCGTTCCCCTCAGTTTCAGCCGCCCAGGATTGGTGAGACTCCGTTCAGGCCGTTCCAGCAGCCTGGTCCGTCGCGATTCGGATAGTCGTCTCAGCCGTTTTATTCTGGACCTCAGCATGCTCAGGCCAATGTCATGACTAGGGAGCAGGCCGAGGAGACGCCGAGTCGGGTGATCGCAGGTACTTGTCTTGTTTTCGATTTTCCTACGCATGTGTTGTTTGACACCGGTGCATCGCATTCTTTTATTTATGATTTGTTTGTTGTTGAGCATGGTCTGTGTACCATTCCTTTGCGCGATGTTGTTTCTGTTTCTACCCCTAGCGGTGTGAGCCTGTTTTCCCAGGAGGTTTTGTTAGATGGCATGTTTTTTTATCCGTCTGATGTTGTGGGATTTCGATTGTATCGTTGGGATGGATGTGTTGTCCAACTATAGGGCCTAAGTGGATTGCTTCCATGGGATTGTTCGTTTTAGGCCTATGTCTGGCGAGAAGTGGGACTTCTACGGCCAGGATTCTCGATCGAAGATCCCGTTAGTCTCAGCGATGGAGATGTTCAGTCTGTTGTCCTTAGGAAATGCTGGCTTCATGATCTACGCTTTGGACAGCTCAGTGACGTTCCCGTGGCGCGACATTTTCCCGATGTGTTCCCGGAGGAGATTCCTGGTTTTCCTCCGAGCGGGAGAATGACTTCAGGATTGAGCTGGTGCCTGGCACAACTCTGCTTTCTCGTGCCCCGTATCGTTTGGCGCCTGCGGAGTTGAGAGAACTCAAGGTGCACTTGGACGATTTTCTGGAGAAAGGTTTCATCCGACCTAATATGTCGCTGTGGGGAGCGCCCATTTTGTTTGTGAAGAAGAAGGATGTCTCAATGCGGATGTGCATTGATTTCCGCCAGTTGAACAAAGCGACTATTAAGAACAAGTACCCTTTACCTAGGATCGATGATCTGTTTGATCAGCTGCAAGGTTCTACTGTGTATTCGAAGATTGACTTGCGTTCCGGGTACCATCAGCTGAGGGTAAGAGATCAAGATATCACAAAGACTGCTTTTCGTACAAGGTACGGACACTTTGAGTTTCTGGTTATACCGTTTGGGTTGACCAACGTGCCCGCAGTCTTTATGGATCTGATGAACCGGGTCTTCAGAGAGTTCATAGACCAGTTCGTGATAGTGTTCATTGACGACATCTTGGTATATTCTAAGACTCCTTTGTAGCATAAGGAGCACCTGAGAATTGTCCTTTAGACGTTGCGAGACCAGCAGCTGTATGCTAAAATTCTCCAAGTACGAGTTTTGGCTGGACCGCGTCGTTTTCTTGGGTCATGTTTTTTCAGCCGAGGGGATCTGTGGATCCCAGTAAGGTTGATGCTGTTCTTAACTGGGAACGTCCCAGGAATGTGTCAGAGATTCACAGTTTCTTGGGTCTGGCTGGCTATTATCATCGTTTCATCGAAGGATTTTCTATCATAGCAAGGCCGATGACTCAATTGACACAGAAGGACAAACGGTTTGTATGGACTGAGCAATGTGAGAATGCGTTTCAATTGCTCAAGGAGAAACTGACTACTGCACCTGTGTTGGCTCTGCCATCCGGATCAGGTGGTTTCGTTGTTTGTTCTGACGCTTTGCTCAATGGATTGGGTTGTGTTTTGATGCATAATGGTCGAGTCATTGCGTATGCCTCGCGGCAATTGAAACCGCATGAGACTCATTATCCAGTCCATGATTTGGTGCTTGCAGCCGTGGTCTTTGCGTTGAAGATCTGGCGTCATTACCTGTATGGCGAGCAATTTGTGGTGTACTCGGACCACAAAATTTTGCAGTATCTATTTTCGCAGCTCGATTTGAATATGAGACAGCGTCGTTGGATGGAGCTGCTGAAGGACTTTTATTGCGAGATCAAGTATCAGCCTGAGAAGTCGAACGTAGTGGCCGATGCTTTGAGCAGGAAGGCAAGTGAGATGCTTGCTTCGTTGTATATCTCTAAGGATCAGGAGCATCTTAATACTACTGGTTGGAGATTCTACCCGACTGAGGATTGCGTTGTGGTTTCTTCTTTCCAAGGGGAGCCACAGATTGTTTCTATTATTCGAGCAGCTCAAAGGACTGATCCTTCCATCCATGAGTTGAAGTTAAAGGTCAGGGCTGGAGAACTTGAGGATTATTTTGTTTCTTCTGATGGTTTCTTGAGGTTTCGTGGCAGGATGGTTGTGCCTAACCTCATTGATTTGAAGGAGGAGATCCTTCGGGAAGCGCACTACAGCAGACATAGTGTTCATCCTGGTGCACGGAAGATGTACCATGCGTTGAAGTCGCACTTCTGGTGGGCTGGCCTAAAGAGCGACGTTGCTGGGTTTGTTGCTCGATGTTTGAACTGTCAGATGGTAAAGGCCGAGAGGATGAGACCTGGTGGTCTGTTGCAGAGTTTGGAAGTGCCCCAATGGAATTGGGAGCACATAGCGATGGATTCGTGACGCATCTGCCTCGTTCCAGCAGAGGATGCGATGCTATTTGGGTAGTTATCGACCGATTGTTGAAGTCTGCACATTTTATTCCCTCCGGTATGACCTTTTCTCTGAATAAAATGATGAAACTGTACGTCGATTTCGTGGTTAGACTTCATGGTGTGCCTGTTTCGATCGTCTCAGACCGAGATCCAAGGTTTACTTCTCGGTTTTGGAAGAGTTTGCAAACAGCTTTGGGTACCAGATTGGCTATGAGTACCGCGTATCACCCCCAGACAGATGGCCAATCTGAGCAAACTATCCAGACGTTGGAGGATATGTTACGAGCTGTTGTGTTGGATTTCGGAGGTAGCTGGCAAGACGCGTTGTCTTTAGTGGAGTTTTCCTACAATAACAGCTACCAGATGATGATTGGCATGGCGCCGTTTGAGGCTTTGTATGGCAGGAAGTGCAGATCGCCAGTATGTTGGGAAGAAGTGGGGGAGAAGCAGCTATCTGCCCCGGACTTTGTGCAGCAAATGAAGGATCATGTTGATCTAATTCGACAGTGGATGAAAGCTGCCCAGGATCGCCAAGACAGTAATGCGAATAAGAGGCATCGACCTCTAGAGTTTCAGGTTGGTGATCAGGTATTTCTCAAAATTTATCCGTTTCGCAGTGTTATGCGCTTTGGACACAGGGAAAGTTAGCCCCTCGTTACGTCGGACCGTATGAGATCGTTGAGAGGATTGGCCTTTAGCGTATCGGCTGTTGTTGCCTCAGGAATTATCTTCTCTACATGATGTCTTTCATGTTTCCATGTTGAGGAAGTACGAGCCAGATCCGTCTCATGTGCTTAGAACTGACGAGGTATAGCTAGATAAGACGTTGAGTTATCAGGAATATCCCTTGCAGATCCTTGGCAGAAAAGAGAAACAAATGAGGAATAAACCATTCCGTTGGTGATGGTGCAATGGAGCAAGCATGGCAGGGAAGAAGCTACGTGGGAGCTGGAAGAAAAGATGCAGCGCGAGTGGCCGCATCTGTTTGAGTAGCCGTTGTGCTAGATTCCCAGTAGTTGTAGTTGTTGGCTGTATTTCTTTCCCAGATGTTATTTGCTTGATCAGTTATCTTGAACTCTTGGCCATGTGTCAGGCGAATTTCGGTGTTGTAATTCAGAATTGTTGTTTGATTTCGGGGATGAAATCCTTTTAGTGGGGGAGAAATGTGAGACCTGAAATTAATAAAAGATTAATTGTTAGATTAATCGGTTTTTGAGGAATTCTGGGTGTTCGAAATTCTTTTTGGAGGTTTCATTTGCATTTTCGGGTCAGAAATCACATTTAGAACAATTCTGGAAATTTTGGAATTTTCGAGTTTCAAAGCTGGTTTTGCGAGAAATCTGAATTGTTGGTGAAATCTGTTCGTTTCGTGAGAAATCTGTTCGGGTTTGAGAAATCTGGACGTTTGATGTTGCGGCGCGTTTTGTAGAGAGAGGTTCAATACGCCGTCGTTTTCGTGAGATTTGGATGTCGCGAAGTAGCTGAGATCTGTTGCGCTTGTATATAGAAGTCTGCGCGGGGCATTTTTATCATAGACGCTAGTACGTCGTCGTTTAGGAGAGATCTCGTATTGCGTTAGCGCTAGAATCTGATTTTTGAGATCTGCTCGCATGTTCTTGTGTTGAGGATGAAACGATGTCGTTTAGATAAGTTGCAACGACGCCGTTTTGGTGAACGCTTGAGGGACAGATCTGTTTTGTGAGTTAGCGTTCGAGTGACCAGATTCCAGCGTTTGTGTTTAACGTTCCAGACTTCACCATGGTGCTGCGCGACGTCGTTTTAGCGTTAGCGCTATTTCCATATTTTAGAGTTATGATGTTCAGATTTCTCCGTGGTTTTGGAACGCGATGTCTGGTACCAGCTTTTGGTTGTTAGACAATCCAGACGTTGGGTTAGCGACCAGCTGCTGCTTGTGTAAGACACCAGCTTTTGGGTTTGAGGACCAGCCGTAAGCAGCGACCAGCCGTTGGTTTGTTTTGTGACTGCTGGTTGGGATTTTAATAGTGCATCGTCTGGTTTTGTCGGTGGACTTTTTAACCAGCTTTCACGTGTGTATTTATTGGAAGCTTTGGCCTTCAATTATTGCAACAGATTCCATACTTAGCAAATTTTCTCCCAATTTTGTTCTTCGCTTCTAACCCTCGGGTTACTGTTCACCGTGAGCTTCTCCGGCGAATTCCGGCCACCGTTTGTCACGTTTGAGGTAGCGTTGGACTCCTCTCGTAAAGCTATTTCATTTCTTACCGATTTTAGAGACTGTCATTGGCTGGAGCAAAAGCACGAAGTTGCTGTTTTCGTGCGTGTATTTCGCTGTTCAGGTAGCCGTTAGTTTTAGTTGTTGGAATCTTGTTCTTAGCCTTGAATTGAGCTTCCTGTTAAGTTGTATGGGTTAGAATTGAGCGCTGGTTTTAAGTGTTCAGATTCCAGCCGTGACTTTCTTTGGTTGGCCGTGAGTTTTGTTGTGTAATGCCTGAGATCTTGCGTATGTTTAGCAGGTTGGATTCAGATTTCTCGAGGCTTGAATTGTGGTAATTTTTGCACAAATCAGGTAAGGATTTTAGCTTGTGATGGCTAGGAAGTTGCGTGAGATATAATGTGAGGCTGCTGGGATGTTTCGGTGAACATGGCCGTGTATTGCTTGCTGGGCATCGGTGTTTATACTAGCTATTTTATGTGAATACCATACACGCATTTGTTCACGCATATTTCAGATCCCTCGTGTATTGTATCTTGCAGCCTTGTATCTTGTTGTATTGTTGTTGTTTGATTTTCGCCAGGATGCGAGGGCGAGCGGCAATACCGCACTCTCATCTCCCTGCTGGGTTTGTTAGCCACCATGCGCCGAGTGGTTAACTACCACAGTTCATGGGCAAGGCAACGGCAGGTTGAGCTGTTTGATGCATCTGGTATTCGGGTGTGGTGTCAAGGCGAGTGGCTCATTACCACACTTTGAACACACCCCGTGGCCACCGTTTGTTGTAGATTCTTTGGAGCTATGTTTGAGTTCCTTGGCTCCCTTTTTGGTTGTAGCCTTCAGCGGTTGTTCAGTGTCTCATGCATAGCATCTGCATTTTATCTTATGCTTTTCTTTAGCTGTTTCAGTTGCTCTCCGTACTGGGGTTTGACCCCATGTCCCTCTGGGGCTTGGTTGTTTTCCTTGCCTGTTGTGTTGTTCAGGTTTTCCAGGTTATTCAGCTGGTCGTGGTGCTGACCCAGCTAGAGGTGCCACAGGAGGTGGTTAGAGTATCCTAGTAGCATATAGCATATTTATATGTATCAGTATTGTTAGCCAGGGGATGCCCTGTGCTTTTGTTGTAGTCTGTTATATTCGGTTGTGGTTGTAGCCAGGTGTCTGATACATGTTATGCTGTATTAGTGTTTGTGGCTTTTAGCCTTTGTTTTGTTGGTTTGTTGTTAAACTGGGATTACTTTGAGTATCGTACTATTTTTAATTATATCTTTTTTAACCGTCAGGCCAAAAGCAAAAATTTTTACCCGCTTTTTAGTAGCTTCCGTTTGTGTTTGCATGTTTTATCTCTGTAGTGAGCACGAGGCCTGACAACCTTGCTTTTGTTCTTTATTATTTCAGCTTCGACACTTAGAATATTTCTCGATAGCAAATCCTGTCGCGATACCCTAGCTACTGTACACCGAACCTTATCTTCTCCGATTGCCGACGGTAGACAGCTCCAATTGAAGTAAGAGTGGTAACGCTGGACTCCTCTTGCTAAGACGCTTTGTTTAGTACAGCTTTTGGAGGCTTGCGTGAAGCTTGGAGTTTGCGAGACATCTCCCTTCTATAGTCTGTTAGCATAAGTGTGGCCTTGCTTCTGCCGTTCAGGTAGCTTGTTGGGTAAGCGTTAAGATCCTACCTTGTGCTTCGTTTAGAGCCTTCTGTTGTGTCAGAAGGGTAGGACAGATTTGGTTGAGCTCGTATGTAACGTCTAGGGAAGTCCTGACTACTTAGAAATGAGTGCATGACTAGGGGGAAAATATTTTTAGATGCCATTTTATATGATTTATTTATGATTTTATGCTGCATGATATGCATGTGTTGTTTTTCAGCCTGCTTGAGTTATAGACGCGTGGACGAGATTAGGGCCGACCTGAATCAAAATAATTTGAGATTTTTAAGTTATTGGATTTTTAAGAATGAAATTATTTTATTTTAAGCAACAATTTCTGAAAATTGGAGTTTTTATAATTAATTTTGAGGAGAACCCATTTTTCGCCTATACGGGCTATTTTATTGAGTTTTAAGTTATTTTAAAATATTAGGAGGCCTTGATTTCGAAAATTCAAAGCCAAATTATGAGTTTTAAGTACCTTTTTAATTAATTAGAGGGGCAAGCCTGTCTTTTTCTCCCATTTTCTTAATTAAACTCAAAGGGGTCACATTAGTCACCTTCTATTCCTTCACAACTCCAAGTTAACACTTAACCTAGCCTCCTAAACTCTCATCAGCCGTCCTCCTTCCCCCTTGAGCAAATTTGGCCAATATCGGCTTTTGGGGTCAAAATTGATTTAAATTAGTTTTAAAAGTCAAAAATCGAGTTTAATAAGCCAAAATTGATTTTAAGGAGTCAAAATTGATTTTATTAGTCAAAATTTAGTCTTGATTTACAAAGTCAAAATTTAATGAAAATAGACAAAAATTGTAAAATGGGGTGAGCATTCGTTTCATCGTCTGAGTTAAGAGTGGTGTTCTAAAAGAAGTGGGCCAGACTTCTGAACCATTCCTTGACCGAAGTAGAAAAATATAGAAGCCCGTAAATGTATAATTAATTATATATGTAGTAGCTATGTACGTAAAGGCTTTAAAGGAAAGAATTAATTATACATTAACGGGCTAAACTTTTAAACTTGCATAAGTTTTACGAAATGCATGCATCATGAAAGTTTTATGAATGTTAAAGGCATGTTCTTTTAAAAGACAAACCCGAGGGATTGAATGATTTGTGACAAATTATGATGAATTTATGATGAGCTTATGGATACATGTGTGATATCATGGTGAAGTGGTGACTTATGAGCTTATGGATCCATGTGTGATATCATGATGAAGTGGCAGCTTATGGATCCACGTGTCGATATCGTGGTGAAGTGGCAACATATAGGGATCCCGGCTCGAGGTCGGGTGAACCACGCCGCCACGTACGTTGGTTTGTAGATTGATCAATCAACTATGGTCACACTTCAGGATACGACTCATATGTTTTTCATGTTATGTTATGTCATGCCTTATATATGTTATATGTTATGTTATGATATGAAATGTATGAAGCAATGTTTTAAGATCATGCATGCATTCATGTTTTTAACGCTATTTTATTACAAGTACGTTCTTGCATACGATTTTATTATTATGTACCTTGCTACGATATATGATAGAGCATGCTGAGCCTCTAGGCTCACTAGGTTTAAATGGTGCAGGTGATAATCCAGCTGAGTTTACACCGACTGGCGGTGAGGACGTTTGAGCGCCTGTTGCAGCAGTACCCTTGACCGCAGCGATGTTATTTTTGAGATGATACAGTTTTGGATGTCGGTTTTAAACATGTTTACTTTTAGTATTTTATTCAGCTGATTTTTATACCATGTGGATGTTTTAAAGTTTTTAAATATTCCTATATTTATGCTTAAAGTATTTTTGGGAAATGATCTAGAAATGTTTTAAAAGGGAACGAGTCATACCTTAAGTTTAAGTATTCCGCACATGTTTTAAAAAAAAATTTCTAGAGTCTGGTTCGTTTCAGTTGGTATCAGAGCAGTGGTTCTGATGGGGTACTTGCCTGCTGCGTGGATCTCGGAAGTCGCACTACCAATCTGTTAGTTTTACTGTTTTACGATTTATGTTTATGATTGCATGTTGCATGTGTTTTAGATATGCATGAGTTTTGGCCTTAAAATTTTAAAACTAGACGCTTAGTCATGCACTTAAATGTATGTGATAAGGTTTTGGTGTATTAGTATGCCCCCCAGACGTGCTAGAGATCAGCAGGATGATGATGCACCTCCTCCTCCCCCACCTCCTTAGTGATGCCATATGAGAGGGCTAGTGTGGATATGCTGGCCGGGATCACCAGGATGCTAGAGAGGCAGTCGGAGCATTCTGGGAAGTCACATAGGGAGGATGTGGCTGAGCGATTCTGCAAGCAGGGACCCAAGGAGTTCCCGGGACTACAGATCTGCTAGTTGCCGAGTAGAGCACTGCTAGGAGATTCGATACCTTAAGTTACTGGATTGACTGAAGTAGAACTGTTAGACCTTCTAGGTTTTTGCTTTGAGGACTTTGAGGGATAGGACTAGCAAACTTAGAACTTTTTTAGGTATCTAAACTGTTTTTGGGATTTAGTATGACCGTAAACGCGTACCTGTGTGACGTTTCTGTTTTAGGCGATATTCGTTTGCTTGCTGTCACTACACTCGTTTTTCTAGACTCAGGGGCGACCCACTCATTTATTTCAAGTGCATTCACACAGAGGATGGGTGTTGTTGCGGAGAGAATGGAGGTAGCTCTCGCCGTTAAGGTTCCATCAGGAGAGGAGTTGATGACGACCAGCATCGTGCAGGGTCTGACGATGACGTTTCAGGATCATGCAGTTAGAGAAGATTTGGTCGTTTTGCCGATGACAGGATTCGACCTCATCCTAGGCATTGATTGGCTGACAGAGTTTGGAGCAGTGATAGACTTTC
>KV003243.1:8037-28779 GCA_001598015.1 Dorcoceras hygrometricum | reverse complement strand
AAAAAAACTAATCAGACCTTCAAAATCACCATGGAGTTGTTCTGCCTTTTACGTAGTAAAACAAGCAGAACTCGAACGTGGAGTTCCACTACTGGTCATCAATTATAAACCTCTGAACAAGGTCCTTCAATGGATTAGATATCCAATCCCAAATAAAAGAGATTTAATCAATAGATTACATTCTGCAAAAATATTCTCCAAATTTGATCTCAAATCTGGTTTCTGGCAAATACAAATTGCTGAAGCAGATCGTTACAAAACAGCTTTCACAGTTCCTTTTGGCCATTACGAATGGAACGTAATGCCCTTTGGTCTCAAAAATGCTCCTTCTGAATTTCAAAGGATTATGAATGATATTTTCAATCCTTATACCTCTTTCAGTATCGTTTACATAGATGATATTCTCATATTCTCAAAAAATTTAGACCTACACTTCAAGCATCTAAGACATTTTCTCCAAATCATTAAACAAAATGGTCTTGTGCTTTCTCAAAAGAAAATGAAATTATTTCAACCTTCAATCCGGTTCTTAGGCCATGATATCACAAAAGGTCTAATTAAACCAATTCAACGAGTTATTCAATTTGCTGACAAATTCCCTGATCAAATTAAAGATAAAAATCAACTTCAACGATTTTTAGGATGTCTTAATTACATCGCAGAATTTTTCCCTCATTTACGGCAAATATGTCAACCTTTATACGCACGTCTTCAAAAGATTCCCCCTCCATGGACTGACATCCACACAAGTATCGTTAAGGAGATTAAGTCTAAAGTTCAAACATTACCATGTTTAGGCATTCCTAATCCCATAGCATTCATGATCGTTGAAACTGATGCCTCTGACATAGGATACGGAGGTATTCTCAAACAGAGATTAGAATCCCACGAACAATTAGTTAGATTTCATTCTGGTCTCTGGCTTGGCCCTCAAAAAAAATTATTCCACTATCAAAAAAGAAATTTTATCTATTGTTCTTTGTATTTCAAAATTTCAAGATGATCTTTTCAATAAAAGCTTTCTTTTACGTGTCGATTGCAAATCTGCAAAGGAAGTCATTTTCAAAGACGTTCAAAACCTAGTTTCCAAACAAATTTTTGCCAGGTGGCAAGCCATACTTTCTGTTTTTGATTTTGAAATTGAATTTATCAAAGGGGAAGATAATTCTCTTCCTGACTTCCTCACTAGAGAATTTTTACAAGGACAAAAACATTTTATTGCAGATGGACCCGTCAAAACAAAAAATTCAAACTGCCAAAGACTATGAACTCCCAAAAATTACTACAAAAGAGTTGGTCCAGTTATCTCAACCAACCACTCCTACCAAAGCACCCTCTCAAAGGCCTTCCGGCCCTTTCCCTCCTCTTACTTCAAATTTCAATAAATTTAGCCCTCTTCAAAATTTACCTGAATTACCTTACAAATCTGTTTTAGCCTCCTCTTCCAAACAAATTCAAACTTCTTCTCCAACACCTATTGATAATGATGATTTCAAATATGTTTCAAAACCATGGCCCGAAAACCTTGGGTTTTCCCCTTATACAGATTTTCCTCAAAATGTCAAGAAGCAAGACTACTTGCGCAAAAGATTTCCCCCTACTCAATACTGGGAGTCTACAGACCCAGTAAAAAGTCAAAAGTTCTATGAACTTATTCTTGTGGACACTAATTCCGTTGAGATTGTCCACCACAAGGATCCCAAAGGTACAATTATTTATTCAAAATGTATTATCAAACAAGTGATCACTTCGTCCCATTGGGATGAATCTCATACCCAGCCTATTAACACTTTCAAACTTCGTGACTTCTCTGTTCATTTTGAACCAACTTCTTTCAATTATACTGATTACAAACATGCTTGGTTCAAAACCTTTTATTTTAGACCTTTCTCGCATTCATGGTTTTTTACCTTCCACTCTGGTTGTGATTCAAATTTCCCGGTTTGGTTCTACGAGTGGTGGAAACTCATGGGATCAGACTCTTCAATTTTGCCCCGAGACGTCAAAAAAGGCCTCGAGGTCTACTCTGAATCCTCGTGCTTCCCAAACTTTCAAAAACCACTAAAATTCCATGCTGAATTCAAAGTCCCATGGATTTTCGCTTGGGATTTTGATTTCCAAAAACTTTACCCTGATCCTGTCCCATTTTCATTAGTTCGAATCCATAAAATCAAATGGTGGGGCCGTTATCAAACCCACCTCTGTAATGAGCAAGTGGTCCGATTTGGAAGCTGCTAGACATTCACTGGCATGGATCTTGGAGAGTCTGTGACCCTTCATCCACTAAAAGTGTTGAACGTCAAGTCTGTTCACACTTACAAGATGAAAAATGCTTCTGTTGTATCTAACTTTATTGAGGCGAAGCGTCATATTGGTGACAATGCGAAGATGGTTGCCAAGAAGAAGCTAAAAGCGCATGATGATTCAAGAGAAAAAGAGCTAATGAAAAAACGGATCATGAAGAGTAAGGCTACAGAGTACGGTGAATCAATCACAACAAAGAAACCAGCAGCCGATGACTCTCGGCAGATCAAGGTTTGATCTGACACCAGCTTGGAGGCCTCAGAGCGTCTCACCAGGTAATAGCGAGAACTCTACTGTTGTGGTTGCACCAATACGCCAAGAAAGGTCCAAGAGGCCTAAGCTAGTGCACCCTATATCTGTTATTTCTGTTGTAGCAATTGTTTCTGTAGATGTTGAGAAACCTGTTGCGGTTTATGTTGATGATGGTGTTGAGTAAATGGTGGTAGAGACTCCACATCTAGAGGACAGTGGTGAAGAGGCACTTTCTGCCGGTGAAAAGAAGATGCTGCAATCACAGAATGATCTATTTGTGTATTTGTTGGCCATAAATCGAAAAGTATCACCATTAAGGAGTTTAATTGGGCCACTCATTCTTTGCCAAAGATTGATCCTGCATCCAAAGAGAAAGAAATTCTTGTTGATATTAATAGACCGAACCTAGTTGAGGAACATTTTTTGCTGGTGGTCCAATCTATCAAAGACATAGTGGAACACAGCTTTAGAAGTTTGATGAATGGAAGATGTTCCGAACTGAGGTAATGTTAAACACGCTATCGTCTATGATGCTCATACAACACATGGCGAGTATAAAAGATGTGTTATTGCTATGGGCTGAGATAGATCAGGTTTGTTATGTTGACGAGACGGGACATCATTGGTTTTCGTATGTATGAGTAACTCATGAGCAAGTCAGTGGCTAAGCATTGGAAGGATTTCAATAAATATGCACCATATGCAAATCAAGATCTCATGAGTACTCGTCTCCTGGAAGCTGACTTGTAACGCCTGAAAATTTTCTCTACTATAAGTCGCATGCCTTAGTATTATTTTCATTTATTCTAATATCTATATTGACTTCACTCTTGGATTACCATATTAGTTATTTAAATTATTTTATGACGAGTATCTTTTCAGAATTTTAGTACAGATGCTATGAGACCGGAATGGAGACGACGGGAACACTGAGGTAAGGTGAATTTTTATAAAATTAAATTTTGAGGCCATTCCCTATGCTTTGGAAAATTTTATGATATAAAATTTTAAAATCCCATTTTCTTAACACAAGTTTTATCCTCATATTTTACCCAAATTTTCGAAATTATACAAAGGAGTGAGGCAGGATTTTTAATAGCACTTTTATCACTGTAATAGCAACTTTCCCTCCCATCTTTTAACAACTTTATAAAACACATCTTCCCTTTTTTTATAAGATCTCGGCCCTTGCACACACACACACACGTCACTTTAATATTCACAAAAAAGGGAGAAACTCTAGCCTTCCCTATAGCGTCGCCCCCGTTCTCCCCCATTCAGCTTAGACCTTTTCCGAAGCAAACCAGTGGTGTTCCCGTTGTTCTTCATCCCTTCCAACCTCGTGGCAATCGATTGTAACATAAGGAAAGTACAAATTGTCCTTTTAATGCACCTTTCATTCATATTATTGTTTAGGTGTTTTAAGATTTCGATTTCAACAATTTTAGGCTTTGAATTGATGTCCATTTTGGTGTATATTTTTCTGTTTAACATGACAAGGCTTCCTAGAACTGGAATTGTGGGAAAGGGATGTTGTTTTGATGAGGGTTGAGGTTAAGCTGAGCGATGTTCATTTTGGTCCTTATGGACCAAGGGATGTTGATGTCGAGGGAGAAGGCACAGAGGTCAACGTGGCCCAGGCTATGTCCCAGCCATGTTTCTGTTAGAGTGGCAACCATCGCTGTGAGGGCATGGGCGCTAGCCATTAATCTCATGGCGGCATCAACCAAAACGGGGAGAGGAAGGACTTGGGTGTTACCCAGTCGGCCTCCAGAGGGATATGGGCACTACCCGTTCAGCCCCAACAGATCACAAAAAGCTTCCTGGTACTACCTGAATACAAAGGACTAACAAAGGATATCAAGGAAAGAGTCCATCACAACAACAGCCCACTATGGATACTAGCTGAACAAAAAGTACGCGACTAACAAAGATCCAAAGGGAGGAGCTCAATATGAATGCGTGTATGCAATGCCAATAAAATAGAAGCAGTATGCGATATATATATAAACAGCATACTCAACAAGATGTTTAAGTCACACGCAGATAAATCAGCACAACTCGACTCTACCATGCGATACCAAGCTGAGCTGAATCCGCTCACAGCCACCATCCAACAGCATACTACTAAAACGCGCAAATCAGATAAGGCAAACTCAGCATGTAAACCTCATACATACAACAAGCACATGCAACCTACGCACACAAAGCTGCTACAACTTAACACACAGTCAACATGTTCTCATGCGTATCTCAAAGCTGTTAATAGAAGCTTAATTCGTACATTTGCTTAAATATTACCCACATAGTCTCAATCCAGGCTCACGGCTGCAACAACAAGCTCACTGCTCGAACCGTAGCTCTCGGCCAACAGCTCGGGGCCCCCAAATCAGGTCAAAAACTCAAGAGAGACTATGAATCTCAAAAAAAGCTCAGATCAACAGGAAGTGCTAAAACTCGAACACCTCAGCCTTCGTCAACTCCTCTATTCCAGTCGCTATCGGCCTCCAAACTGGTACGAGATTAAAGCTCTCTAACAGACGCTTCAAACTGTAGCCTCCTTTCTCAAAACCATTCGTCAAAACTCCGATAGTCGGAAGAAGAAGGTACCGGGTGAACAATGCTAGGGTTTCGCAATAGCGTAAGCTCTTGGGAGAGAAATATCTCTAAGTGTGGAAAATGAATAAAGCGTAAACGGTCTAAGTCCACACTATATATATATTACATAGTTCCTCCGGTGTGATCTACAATGCTCACAACCCGGTTTTGCCCTTTTGCATTGTATCAGCTTACGCATGCAGCTTAGCATGCACAGCCCTTCAGCTCTCATCTGTTCAGCTCACAAACCCCACTCAACTCTCAAGTGTGACTCCAGCTCAGGATAAATACGATCAGTTCTCATCAAAACTAACTGCTACCCTCAGCTTTCGCCAAAGCTGATTCTACCAATCAGCACAGTGCAGTTTCTCAAAATCTGTTCTTTAAGTTCAGGATATCCATACATCTCTAAGCTGAATCCATCTTACTCTCACACTGGTAATCTTGGAACTGTTCTCTAAACTATAATCTTCAGAACAGCTTACGGCAGAAGACTCCTTCAAGCCAAAAAAATAGTTCAGCTCAGATTGCACCTACAGTGCCTCAGTCCGTTCAACTCTCTGCACTGTACCATCTGGGTATCCAAATCAACATGCTGCTTCCCAGCTGATGCGCACAACAGCTCACTCTCGCTACTCAGGTCACGTCCCCAGTAGCTTACAGTGGTATCAGATCATCTCGGATCTCCTCACTATATTCCAGCCCAGGCAAAGCCTCTCAGATTTCGCACCAACAGACCACGACCTCAACTGAACACGCTACTAGGCATATCACTCTTGGAAATCAGCTCTCGTGCAACCATCAGCTTTTGTTATCCAGCTCAACTTGCGCGCTCATACCAGCTCAGTTCATCAAGATCACAATGTTGTGCTCAGCATAGAATGGTCAGTTCAGCTCACAGAGTGATCCTGCAATTCTCCAAGATGTACGTCACAACAGCTTACGGCCAGGCTGTTAACTTCTAATAGCTCGGGCGCTACCCATGATCTATCTACCCAAACTCATCGTATTAGCTTACGGTTAACTTTCCAGCACAGCTTTGCAATTCAGCTCAGGACCTAAGCTGTTATACACCAACCGCCAGCTACTCTATCATCTCGCTTACTCTTTCCAGCTCTCGTGTAAATTTTAGCTTATGGGCCAAGTATCAGCTTTCGTGCATCTCAACAGATCGCGGTTCACAAGCACGGTAAGCTCTCTTTCAAAGCTGATTCCTCACCAACAGCTTTCATCCAAAGCTGAAACCCACGAACAACTTCTGTACAAATCTGAAATCCACGAAAAACTCTTGTCTGAACTGTGCGTCTCTCTCAGCTTGCTTCCAAGCTGATTTCACCTAATCAGCACAGCATATCACCAATAACCCATCTCCTTCAGCTCGAGGCACCCGAGCATCCCTTAGCTGATTCCATCTTACGCTCAAGCCCCTACAGATTACGTTCAGTCAGAAAAATCCTAGAACTGTTCACCTCTACGTTGCTTTCCCCGACACAACTTCCAATCCAACTCAAAACGGCTTACACTACACGGCGTGATGGATCCGTGTAAACAGATCCAGTTCTGAGTTTTTAATTACACAAAACCTATTATTGTGTTTCTAACAATTCTACTTAGTGTACAGATGTTAGCTGGAAATACAAAAAGAAAAGTATCGAAGAAGAACAATTCAGCAGTAAGCTACATTGTTCAGTAGTTGAAGCAAACAGCTGTTGAAATAGTAGAAATCTGATGAACAGTACAAGTCTGAAGAGAATAGAAGCTGTTGGACATATGAAGAAGACAACAGTTGAACAAACAATAAATGAATCAGCTGTTGCGCAAGCGTAAATGAATCAGACGTCGATGAGAAGAGAAATCTGGAATCAGCAACGATAACGTCAGCATTGATGATTGGAAGAAGTTGTGATCAGCAGCAGTGACGTCAGCAGAATCAGTAGATGGATCAGCGATGATGACGTCAGCAGTGACTTCATCACAATCAGCAGTGAGCTATAGTAGAACCAGTCGATGGTACTTGAAGTTAGCGATAGCAAAACGATGTCGTTTGGATAAATGGATACGACAGCATTTTGCCTTCGTGCTAAGGTTCAGTCGATGGATTTTGCAATGGTAATAACCAGCAGGTAGCTACAGTAGTTTTTTAATCCAGACGCAAGATAAAATGTACCAGTCGCAAACACTTCAAGACCAACGTCTGGACAACCATCTGCAAGAATGTCTTCACCAGCTGGTCAACCAGTCGCTAGCACATCTAGATCACCAGCTGATGTACCAGTCGCAAGCTACAGTGTACCCAGTCGCAGGCTACAGTGTTTTGCATATCCAGTCGACAGGAAATCCAGACGCAGGAAAAGCAGACATAGTGAAGAGTTTCAAACCAGATGCTGATAGTTACAACCAGATGCAAAGAAGCTAAAGGAAATAACCAGACGCAGTAGTTGAAGATACAACCAGTAGCGAAGCAGTTGACGAATTATATAATGAAGATTCACTAAAGCTGGATGTCAACTGCTGAGCTTAGTTCAAATGTTGAAGACGACAAAAAGCCTGCAAAATAAAGGACACAAGGACAACTCCATGTCTGTAATTTACAGAACATCTTTCAACGGGAAGAACTTGTGTCCAACGAATTGAATTTGAACAGAGGCTATTTAAGGGAGAAGATTTGAAGGAAGAACATGATGGATTGATGATGATTCTGTGAAAATGCAAAAATACAAAGGGAAGAAAACAGAGACGAAGCAGTATACCGCCATTAGAGAGGAGCGCATAACGAGTGTCTACTGCTGAGTCTTAATTAGCTTTTGTAGAGCATTTCCCTAGTGTGTGAGATTTATTCATTCGAGAGTTGTGCTTACACTGTAAATCTCACACACACAGAGATTCATTCACATTCATTGTATAGTGAATGAATCTCAAACCCAATAAAAAATCAGATCCCGTCCAAGCACGACGAAGTTAAACTCTGTATTTGTAGCCTTTTCACATAGGCGTAAAACAAGTTAGTGACAGCCGATGGCTGGTAGAGTCTAGGATTTCTCGCAGCTGCTGGTTGCGGGATCGGGTATGTACACGATGTATAGATCAAATCTTCTAGTGGAACCTTCCGAGGAGGAAGAAGGGGAGACATAGGACATTGAAGTCCGAACTTCCATAAACAAATGAGCTGTGTATTGTATTTCTTATTTACAGTTCCACATATGCAATTTATGTTAGCACTCACGCATACACCATTGCACACACAGTAAGTCGAACAGATTTCTATTTACAGAAATCTGTTTGCATCGCTTTTTAAAATTTAGGATTCAGTTCTGGTGTTTTCCGCATGTTTTATTACATAGCAGATCTGTCTCCGGTGCTCTGTTTTTAGTGTTCAAGAACCAGAAGTATTGCACCTCATAATAGCAGCGCAAAATTTTTAATTTTTCAATAGAAGCGTTGTTTAGTAATTTTCGATCCTATCACGGTGCCTCTCAAGCTATTCGCTACCACGCTGTCATCTACCCTGCAGCTTACCTACCAGCTCTAATCATCCCTTTGCTGAGTCTCGATCTAGCACGCACAAGTCTCCAGATCCTAACGATCTGCTATGCTACTATCAGCTCAGGAATTACGTATATGTATCTGCTTCTCATCCAACAGTACGTACAACAGCTTAGAGTGCTTAACTCAGCCCGCATCACTCTGATCAGCTTGCGATGCTCTATTCAGCTTTCACTATCTTATTTAGCACTCTAAGTCTTCAGATCAGCATACACATCCAGGCTCAAGGTACGCACCCAAACCAGCTCACACTGGGTAACCCAGATCTTCCTGGGTCAACATAGTTCGCGACATAGCTTTAGGCACAAAGCTGTATCCAGATTTCGCATTCTAGCACACATCATCTCACACTGCTGTGCTTAACCACGCTGCATAACTCTAAGCTGGTCCTAATGCACCATAAACCAGCTCACTCCCAAGCTGATCTTCATGAACCCCGGTGCAGCTCATCCGTTAATCTCAGTTAATGTTCCCCCTAATCTATTATGATTAGAACACTAATTGCCTCTGTTAATTACGGTCCCCACATTCTCCCCACCATAAGATATTTTGTCCTTGAAATCAAAACAAAATCAGATCTCCAAAACCAGATCATAGAAGAAATCATCAGCATGTATGGAATAAATTGGTACTCACAGCGGTGAGGACACTCTTTTTTCCCCTCTGGGCCTCCATTTCTCAGGTAGCCACTCCTCTTCCATACTAGTTCCACTGTGTTGTAGTCAAATGTACTGTCTATTCTTCAAAGACTTCTCTCTATCCAGAATTCTCACTGGAAAATCACTGCAACTCAGGGTCTAGAACAGTACTCCTCCATCGGTTCTCTATACCTAGAAAGGATTCAGCTCTTGCTTTTTCAGCATTGGCACATGCAGTTCATCATGCATCGATGACAATCCAGTCAGCACCTGAAATTTGTATGCCAAAAATCTAATCCGTTCAAAATCTTCGAGCAAACCGATGAATCTTGGAGAAACCTACGCCCAAGGACTCTTCTCAAGCAGATCACAAAATTGGTCCTTGAGTCCCTTCAGCTCAGCTGGCGCCAACAGATACAGAGTTTTCCAAATTGGGTCATTCTCAAGCACCAACTCACTGCTGAATCAATCTCTTGCCACAAATCCAGGAATCTCATCTGGAAAATTTCAGGGAACTCTCGAACAATCGCTCATATCACTCAATCCTAGAAGCTGTTCAGGGGAATCGTACAAGACGTAAATCATGAACCCCTAGTTCTCTAGCGACAACAGCTGAAAATCCGCAAGGAAAAATCAACTCATCAACAGCGCTAACTCGTCCAACTTAGCAACACAATCCAGCATCACACGATATGGTAGAATAAACCCATACTCATGCAGAATCAGCTCCGAAAATAATCTATTGTGAAGCTCCCGTGTCAACCAAAATTATGCAGAAAAATCAAAAGGGAGTACCTGCAATCTCTCCTCCGAACACGTCCTCATCTTGGTACCTTCTCAAGTCATTCACCTATGCCCGCTGTTGTCCCGACTACTGAGATTGAGGAGGTCCTCTAATCTGGATGATTTCTGCTGCTGAAATCCTTGTCTCTGTGGTTGAGCAGGGTAATACAAACTTGGCAAAGAACCTCCAATAGGGCTGCGATAAATTAGGACGTTGTCCCCGAACATGGAACACTCTTGCAAAATGTCCAACCTGTCCACAAGCATCGCAAGCGCCTTGCACTCCAATACACTGAGAAGTATCATGCTTGCCTCCGCATTGGACACAAAACCTCGAATTCGAACTCGCTCCACCAGAACTGCCCGAACCAGAAGACCAGAACCCGATGTCTTCTTGAACTTTTTTCCTATAATCTTAATTCTCGGGTGACTCGACGACTGTGGCTTCCGAGGCGGCTCAAAAGAATACATCCCCTCAGGTATGGTGTGAGGACTTAAGTATGATTTATTAGCTAATCATATTTGGATTGGGATTAACTAATTGAGTTTCTGATTATCGGGTTTTCAGATGTGAGGATTTGGTATTTTCAGAATTTCAGATTTGAGTGAAATCTGGATGTTCATATGTGTCCCTCGTGGGTTTGCGTGAATTTCCACGAGCAGGGAGCGAACTCTGTCGTTGAGGTGCTAGTCAGATATGGCGTTACAAGAGGTAATGCTATGTCGTATCGTGTTTTCAGATTTGACGCTAGTGAGTGGAATCTGTTTAGCGGGCGTGAAGATAGTGTAGTCAGATGTGAGTGACAGCTGAGGCCAGATTTGAGGGATTTCTGCCTTAGCGATGGGATCTGAATTTGTCGGTGATTGACTTTTACTGTAGATTGGACTTGGGGAATTTAAATTAAGTGTCGATCAGCACTTAGAGTATTTTGAACCTGATATTTCTTGTCTTCATCCCCGATAACCCTCGATTGGTACTGTTCATTCGAACCTTATTTCCAACGATTGACGTCGTTTTACGCCGCCGTTTGGAGCAATATTCGTAGCGCTGAGCTCGTCTTCTCTAGAGCGTTCGATTGATACCAGTTTGGAGACTGGAGTCGCCGGATTTGAGGAGCGCAAAGTTGTTGCAGTGTTCGTGTATCTTCGCGATTGTTAACCCGTAGTACTTCCGTTCTTAGCAGCTTCGGGTAAGTGATTTCTTTCAATTTTAAGCTTCGTTGAGAGCTGAGTGGTGCTCTGTAGAGTTGAGGTAGCTGAGTAAGCTAAGAGGCTTTAGAATTTAAGCTGTATAAGTTCAGATTTGAGTTGATATTGTGATATCTTAACAGATTTGAGCTGGTAGTGGCTTTTGTTGAGTTCATCGTGAAGCTGCTAGGGCAGTAGACTTGTGCTGGTTGCTGCGCCCTTGTTTTTGTAAGATCTGTTGAGGTAGAAACTGAATTGAAGTACGAATTGAGTTAGAATTAGAAGCTTTGTTATCAGCTTTGGAATATTTCTTTCATGTATTAGCTGCTGTGCTTTGTGTTGATTGTATGATGATTCTGTGCTCATATCTATTTGTGCGTGAGATATATGTATGATTTTAAGCATGAGTCTATTGTGCATTCACGCACACATTGAGCCTGATTCACGTTGTGATCAGCCAGCTGATCGTCGCATCTGAAAGTTCCAAAGATCTTTTGATGTGGTGGCCGTCTGAGTTGTCGTACCTGAATACCACTGCCTTGTGATGGTCGGCTGAGTCGTCGCACCTGAAGATCACAAGATGATGATGATTGATGAGATCTGTACAGCTGAGTTGTTGTGCCTTGTCTACCGATGATTCTTGTTAACCCTTTCATGCATTGCACGATTGAGATATTGCATTGTCTGATATGATAGATGCTTTTAATGTGCTCTTCGTACTGAGGTTTGACCTTGATTTTCCCTGTTTTGGGCTGTTTTGGTCGACGTTGGCCATTACAGGTTCTTCATGTAACCAGGCTGGACAGAGTGGAGATTTAGCTGGTCGATCCCCTTTTTGATTTGAGTCCCAGTTGTAAGGGGATGTCCTGTGCCTTTATTTAATTTGGGGATCTGTAGTTGATTGACTACTTGTTTTATTGTATGTTGTTTGAGTTTTGAGTTAAACTCTTATTTTGAGTATGAATGATATTGGATCAGACCCATATTCAAAAATTTTTAGCCCATATTTTTATGATGCTTCCTCATAATTGTGACTAATTGATGTAATAGCACACCGGGCCTGACATTTTTGGTATCAAAACTTAAACTAGGATAAGCTCGTTTCTTTTGATCACACTTGAGTCTAGGCACTGAGTTTGAGTTTTGATTTTGACTGACTCTGTGATTGTGTGATTTGATTATTTACCTCTGTGATTTATCTATTTGTTCTTACCTCTGAGTTTTGGTAGATGGCGCCGAGGAGAGGTAGGAGTAGGATTGCTAGGTAGGTAGATGGGGAGTCTAGAGCCCCGGGCAGTGATGAGGATGTTGAGCAGCAGGGTATACCTTTGCGTCGCCGAGCTAGACAAGTTGAGGTAGAGGTGGATGATGTGACCCGACAGATTTGAGAGATGGAACTAGTGTTGGCTAGGTTCCAGAGGATGAATCCCCCGACGTTTACTAGTGTCTAGGCTGGTCTGTTGGCTGAAGGCTGGCTTGAGCACATGGAAGAGTTTTTTGACGCAGTGGAGTACTCGCAAGAGAGGAGGGTGAAGTTAGCAGTGTTGCAGTTGAGAGAGCATGCTCAACGCTGGTGCAAGGGTACTTCTAATGTCATGAGAGAGACTGGAGTTTTGATTTCTTGGGAGAGCTTCTGTGCATCTTTTCGACATGAGTATACCCCTGAGTCTTTCTGTAACAATCGAGAGCAGGAGTTCGACAACCTGAAGCAAGGGAACTTGAGGGTGGCCGAGTATGCCAGGCAATTTTCTTCGCTGTTGTCGTATGTTCTCCATGTTGCGAACCAGGAGAGGACGAAGAGGAACAAGTTTTTGAGAGGGTTGAGGCCCGAGTTGTTCCGTATGGTGTTAGTTGGTTCCCCTGCGATGTATGTTGAGACCGTGGATAGAGCAGTGGATATTGAGGAGAGTCTGATGGAGGTGCAGAATCAGGTTCAGTCGACAGCTGGACATAGTTTTCAACCTGTATCAGAAGCGATGCCTTCTTTCCAATATCCTCAAGTGCCGCAACAGTCGAATCGTCAGAGGTTCAATCCTCGAGGGAAACAGTTTAAGAAGCGTTCTAACTCGAGTTCTTCTGGTTCAGTGAGTTCTGGTAGCAGTGGCTCCGGAGGAGGAGTGACTTGTGGGCAGTGTGGAGGTCGTCATATGACTTCTCAGTGTCGTGGAGTTCAGGGCCTTTGCCATAACTGTGGGCAGCCTGGGCATTTTGCTCGAGTGTGTCCGGCTGGAGGACATTCTTTGGGTCAGTCTTAGCAAGGTTCAGCTGGTGGTTCTTCGCAGAGACCGCAACCTTTTGCCCAATCCCAACGATCAGGAATCCAACCACGAGAACCTTCTAGGTTCAGAGGATATTCTAGACCTCAGTTTTCGGGACCTCATCAAGCTCAATTGAACTCCTTGATGAGAGAGCAAGCTGATGATATGCCTGGAGGAGTTACTGCATGTACTGGTACTATCTTTGACTTTCCTGCACGAGTTTTGTTTGATACTGGAGCATCACAATCCTTTATATATTATTTTTTTGTGCATGAGTATGGGTTGAGCTCTACCCCACTGTGTGATGTCTTATCTGTTGCTACTCCTGCTGGCGTGTGCTTGTTGTCCCGTGAGGTGTCAGGCGAGGCCAAGTTGAATCAGACTGGTACAGGGAATTGAGAAGACGCGCTGGAGAGTTAGAACGAAGAAGAAGATGACGCAAGTTACAGTTGACGAATCTGTTAGCAGTAGCGATTATAAGTACTGTTGATGAATCTATTGACAGTCGCAATTCAAGAAGCTTAAAAGAAGCGCAAGCTGGAGCTGGAGCGATAAAGATTAGCTGGAGCGTAAAGTGTAAATGATATTAGCAGTGACGTCATCGTTCAGCAGGAAGATTCAGCAGATAAGAAGAGATGCGCTTGATACAGAATCATCAGATGAAGAGAAGCAAGATGAAGCGACGTCGTGTTAGCGTTGATGACGTCATCGGTGACGTCATTATATTCAGCAGATGGTTTGAGAGACCAGTCGCAAGAATCAACATGTAGCTTGCATCCAGACGCAAGAGGAAGCGACGTCGTAGAGGAGATATCCAGTCGCAAGCTACAGTGCAACCAGCAGATGCTATTTGGAGATAGCGATAGCAAAACGATGTCGTTTACATAAGTTGATACGACAGCGTTTTGCTCTTGCGCTAAAGATTCAGCAGGAAGACTTTGCGTTGATATTTCAGCAGTCGCTAGCTACAGAAGATTCAGTCGCAACGCAAAGATTTCCAGTCGCAGTGTTTGAGCAACCAGATGCAAGAAGATAAATCTATTGTTGTTGAAGAAGATTCAGGCGAAGCAATTGATTAACCAGACGCAAGCAACAGCAGCATCCAGTCGAGAGCTTAAATGTACCAGCTGTTGCTATATAGAAAGTCGTGGTGATAAAACCAGCAGCGAAGCAGTTGACAACTTACGAAGAATTATCAAAGATGGATGTCAACTGCTGAGCTCAATTCAAATGGTGAAAACGACAAGAAGCCTGCAAAAGAAAAGGACACAAGTACTGTTCCCCTGACGGTACTTTTACAGAGGAGCGTTGCACTGAAATGGAAAGAAGACAAAATAGCCATATGAAGCGCTGAACAGTTTTGGAATCTATCCAACGGGAAGAAATTCAACAGAGGCTATATATTCGAGGAGCGCCATTGAAGAAGGTAGAGGTGTTGAAGTTCGTTCAGTTGAGAGTTTGAGTATCAGTGAGACGTTGGTGCGACTACAGCACAGTTGCAGAATTCATTGATTTTACAGTGCACCAACAAGAGGGAAAAGAAAAGAAGATGAAGCAGTCGACAATCATTCTTGAGAGGAGCTTATTGTGTCGACTGCTGAATCTGTATTAGCTAGTTAGAGCATTTCCCTAGTGTGTGAGAAACAGAGAGTTTGAGCGTTTCATTGTATCAATCTCACACACCGAGATTCATTCACATTTGGTTGTGAATGAATCTCGAAATCTGTTTACAGTTCTCGTCCAAGCACGAAGACGTAAAACTCTTGTGTATGTAGTCAGTCACACAGTTGAGGCTGTTGTGCATTTGAGGAGTCTAGGAGTTCTCACAGCTGCTGGTTGTGGGATTGGGTCTGTACATGCAGTTGTAAGATCAAATCTTCTAGTGGAGCCTTCCGAGGTGGAAGAAGGGGAGATGTAGGACATTGAAGTCTGAACTTCCAGAAACAAATATGCTGTGTATCGTGTTCTGTTATTCATTCAGTATTGCATATTTACTTTAGCACTTAGTATCTCACGCATAAGCAAAAACCAGCACGCACGCATAACAGATCAGCATTTACTCTTTACTTAACATCGCATAACATTTCAGCAGCACACAAGCACAAGTCTCGAACAGATTTATGTTGTACATAAATCTGTTTGAGTTGTTTTTAAAATATAGGATTCAGTTCTGGTATTTTACGCATGATTTTTAAATCATACCAGATCTGTCTCCGGTGCTCTGTAAGTCTTTACATGTTCAAGAACAACGAGCTATTGCAGCTCCAAGCAGCACTGAAAATTTTAATTGCTCATTTTAACACCAGCGGCTGCTAAGTTCCTTTGTCAAACTCTGTATACTGCGTACAATCGCTCAAAATATGTAATGCCCAGAATCATTAAGAAGAGGATTAGTTTAGCCCTTCGACATTTAAGAATTGATGAAGTTTGATTATGAGCTCGGAATTCTTCTGGAAGTGTTGAGTGATTAAGGAACTGTGTATCGTTAAATCGCGCTAAGTGTGAGAACCAGACGAAGTAACCAGGCGAAGCGATTTGGTTAAAATAGCAGCAGGTTACTGTAGCTCGCGACTGGTTGAATTTTGAAATTCAGTTGAAGCGTTAGTATTGGTTACAGCTGGAAGGAGACGCGCGAATACAAGAGTCAATGAGAAAGCGCAACGTGTTGGTTACTATACGAGGAATCAGCAGCAAGAGTTCATTATGCATCTGCTGGTTTATTTACCTGCTGGTTATTGATGTATCGGCTGGTTGATGATGACGTAGGTGCGACGTCGTCATTTTGATAATAAACGCAAACCAGTCGAGGTGAAAATGGTTCCAGCTGAGAAAATAATGCGACATCGTTTTGACTTATGACTATGAGCCTCGATACGATGTCGTTTAGCAACCAGGCGAGGAATTGGAAATCAGTCGATAGATTGTTGTATCTGCTGGTTATCCAGTCGAGGGAACAATGTGACACCATTTTGATTATGAAACAGGAAATGTTGATACGATGTCGTTTCGACTAATGTTGCAAAATCAGCCGTTGGAATAAGAGATCAACCAGCTGCTGGTTTCTTTTAATAAAGGTGATACCAGCTGATGACATGTAACGACGTCGTTGGAGTTAGTTATAACGACATCGTTTTGAGTTTTGAAGTGTTGCGACTGGATTTATGTTGCGACTGGATTCATGTTGCGACTGGTTGCAACTACAGCTGGTTTTTGCTTCTCCTGAATAACAAGAGAATGATATTCGAACAGCAACTGAGGAAGATCAACAGCAGTTGAAGAATCTGTTTACCGTTATCCACTTTCGAAGCGGTGGGAGTATATCTTGTTTGAATACTCAGCATAACACGTGGAACTCGAATTGAACACGTTGGAAATGCTGCAGAAATACAGAGATCGTTGTCTATAAATAAGAGTGAATTCGAAATGCTGAGAACATCTTGACTACAGATATCGGACTTTGATTCTGTGAAGTTCTCAGGAAGTGAAGAATAGGGCTTAAGAACACTGATTGAAGTATTTAAAAACAGAGGAACGAAGGTATAATCTGACAGAAGAGTCAGGAACTAGATTACTCGAGAATGATATTTCTTGAGTATTCCGCTGAAATCACATACATATTTGATAACTGTTCTTGATTTAGAACTCTTCTTGATTTAGAATTTGAGTTATGTGTGTGTCGATCCATCACAGGTAGTGGATCTTTTATATTTGCATGAGTTTGCATACTGAAGAGAATTGAATTTATTCTAATGCCCAGGACTGAGTTGGCCTGATTTTCGAAGCCGGAGATGGTTTCGATAGATGAATATTCATGTCAAGATCGGATACGAATCTGGATGGCGTTGAACTAAAATGGAATCAATTCTGAGAACGAAAAAGAGAACTAGAATCATTTCATTACATTGCATTTGTTTTACAGTTGATAAACTGTTATGTGTGCTACTGTTATTATTATACCTGCTGATTATATTGAGATGATTCTCATCGGAGTTTATCTGGCTGTTGTTTTGTTTTGTATGTGTGCATGACAACAGGAAGAAAGAACTAGTGGGGAGAAACCACGGGTAGCGAGAAATAACTACCTAGACACTGGATCAGCAGCAGGACGAGTAAACACCATCTGATAGTCTAGATGTTTGGACAGTTGGTCGTAGGTTGCTCAAGTCTGGTTTAGTATATAAGAATCAAGTGTGTACTAGTGAACTTAGCTTGTAACTGCTGTGAACTATGAAGTATTTGTGTAAATGAATCTTATTTACGCTACCAGTTGGACTTATTATGCTTCTGCTGAATTGAACACGCTACTGCTGATTGGAAAATTTTTTATTTTTTTTTGTAACTTATATATGAACCAGAATAGATTTACTAAACTTGTTTAGTTTGAATTAATAACCCACTGATTGAGATTAGAGAATGTTTTGTATGTGTGCATGACAACAGGAAGAAAGAACTAGTGGGGAGCAACCACGGGTAGCGAGAAATAACTACCTAGACACTGGATCATCAGCAGGACGAGTAAACACCAGCTGATAGTCTAGATGTTTGGACAGTTGGTCGTAGGTTGCTCAAGTCTGGTTTAGTATATAAGAATCAAGTGTGTACTAGTGAACTTAGCTTGTAACTGCTGTGAACTATGAAGTATTTGTGTAAATGAATCTTATTTACGCTACCAGCTGGACTTATTATGCTTCTGCTGAATTGAACACGCTACTGCTGATTGGAAAATTTTTTATTTTTTTTGTAACTTATATATGAACCAGAATAGATTTACTAAACTTGTTTAGTTTGAATTAATAACCCACTGATTGAGATTAGAGAATTAATTGTGAGCTGAGAGCCTCACAAAATAGCTTTAACATTGTCTCCTTAATTCCAGGCATTTGTACGATTCAATAGTGATCATTGATTCTTTCCAATTTAAACGTATGATCTCGTTTGAAGCTGTTCGTTCCTTACGCCTGAGAGCTCTTTCCATTAAAACATTTCTTTTTGCCTTACAATAAGTCGCTATCTCGCCACTGCTTGTGTATTCATAGCTGTCACTACTGAATATATAGAGATAACTGTGTATTTGTAACATCTGAATGCAACAACTGATATTGTTTCGATATCTGAAAGCTCTGTTATACAACTATCCAAAAATCTGAATTTATCACTTCTGATGTAATGAGATCTGAGGTAACTGAATAGATACTGTCCACAACTGAAATACTCGAAACTGAACCAAAATCTGTTACTCAATTCTGAATAACTGTTCCCGAATGGTCAACTCAGAAGTCAATGCTTAGCTCAGAATCTTTCGAGACTTACAAATCTTCAATCCACTTATATGACGTCACGACTTGAACTCTTCAATACACCGAGATGACGTCACGACTTCTGAAAACTACAAAACGCTAGGACGTCATGACTTCTGAAGTCTTCTGCGAAGGCTTAATATCATTTCTCGGTCTTATTTTGTTATCACCAAAACTAATAAATTTTATCTTAACAATTTCCCCCTTTTTGGTGATGACAAAACTTATCAGCCTTACGACTTAAGAAGATATGAGAAAACTCGAAGTCGTGCTGAAAGTTTATACATATCATTAACTGAATTAATGTACCAAAAAATTGTACAATAAAAACTGAAAAATCTTAAAACTGATTCTTTCCATACAGCCACCATTCAGCATTCTTTTTATAAGGTCCATAAGGTTCACCACCAGAACCAGATCCACCACCACAACTGCCGATCGCCTTTTTGAAGAACCCCTTCTATCATCTCTTCTACTACTTCCACCAGAACCACCACCTCTGCTCGCACTTCCCCCACTGGGTCTATTCTGATCATATGGAGGCGGCTGAGGACGGCGGCTGCTACTCTCTTCCCCCTTTTTGTCATTACCACCATGATTGATGTAGTCAACAAGTTCGCCCAATTGAGTGGTAAGATTATCCTGTGCCTGTGCACGGAAATCCAGTAACTGATGGAAGAAAGCATCCTTAGTGTACTGAACATCCTTTTGAACATCAGTTAAGCCTGTGGCCACGGCCGCCACCTGAGTACTGATCCTCTTCTGAGATGTAAGAAAATCCAGCGACGGGAGGGTCTTTTGATCGTGAATCTCTTGGCGAATACTGTTAAGTATCACCCTATAGGCACTGTCCTGTTGATCAAAACGGTCTGAAAACTGCTTCTCAAGGTCTCGAATATGCATCAGAAGTATGTCCTTGAGTTTGTCCATATCATCCTTCGCCTGATTTGCTCAAATTGAACTTGATCAATCGATGCGCGTAGTTGAGCAAAAGATTCTGCGATGTCTGTTGTAGTAGGAGTGGAAGTATAAGGCAAGATAAGTTGTTCATGAGCTGAGTCTTCTTCCATAGGAATGTCATTTGCATTGAAGTGCAAGGAAGAATCAGCTGAGGTAGGTGGAGAATCTGGATGTTGATCTATATCCATCTGTACAATCCGATCCTCCTGTGTACTGGTGTCTGTTAGAGGAAAACTGGTGCTCTCTGTACAACGGTATCAGGAATATTAGCATCCCTCAAAATTGGTCGGACTGGAATGAGAACTGAAAGAAAATTGCTGATATCAATTGTTTGCAAGCCCCCAAATAAGCTGTATCGGAAAAAAGTTGTGCAAAGTTGAGACCATCCCCAAGATGTGACAGTCGGCCTTAGAAAACCAAAATCTTGAGTGGGTTCAACAACAGTTAGAGCTCGGCAAAAATTGAGAGAACCTACTGGCAGAAGTGTTCCAGAAACAAAAAATTCTGCAGCTTCTAGACAGACATCTGCACATCTCTTTTTGAGCAGCTTAAATAATTCACTAACAATGGGAAGAGTATCTACACAATAAACTTGCGGCAAAACTTCATTACAAACAACTTGCCTGGGTATCGGCTTCTAGTAGTCAGCACATGGCTCAATCACCCAAGTGTCATTGAAACGGACCATTGTCCTTATCCAGCAAGAAGATTTTGTGTTTGTGTTTGATCGGGCGATGACAGCGCCACGATCACGACTATTTCCTTCAAAAATTTTAGAGCAACACGTCTTCTCCCACCTAAGACCGTGTGCCTGTATCTACGCCTTTAGTTCTTCTAACACAAACAAATGAAGATCCGACAGTTTGTCCAAAACTTGGAGATCTATAGCCGAAGAAGGTGTACCAGAGACAAAATTTGATT